>BPTQ01000001.1:221223596-221642638 GCA_019973895.1 Chrysanthemum seticuspe
CCAACCGGTAAGTGTTCACCGATCGAACACACTCTATTGAACTGCCAAGTCCTGGTTAGTTTAAAACCGCGGCGACGGCCCCTCCGACATTCGCACAAGATTTGTAAAAGTCTGGGCATGAACGTGTATATGGTGGAAAACATTTGTCAAAAAAAACATTTCAATATTGTTTTAGTTTTTCAAGTAATTGTGAAAAGGATTTCACAATTTTTGTGGTTTGTTTTATATTTTGTTGTTTTGTTAGCATTGCAAAAGATCGAACACAAAGAAAATTCCACTAAGAATTTCTTTATGCTAAACCAATTTGCTCTGCTATGGTTTTTATAACAGGTTTTCAAAAATTTGGTAGTCGTGTTTAGATATGGATGCAGAAAAGTCACCATGAATTATTTATGTATTTTTAGTTGGTGGCGTTTAGTTCCGTCATGTGGATGGTTGACCCCCACACTGGTATTATTCAAGGGCTTGTTGTCTAAATTTTGAACGGAAACACAGGAACACTAAACCACATGGAAAAAGTTTCTTCGGTAAAGTAAACACTAATAACCAATTCAAGTGAACAGCAAAACGGAGCGTAAACAAAACTTTTGACTAAAAATATGAATCACGTACGCGTGAGCAAGAAGGTCAAGATGTTCAGGTGAAAGACTCGAACGTTTATAAGGAGCATCTGCATCTCCTGCAAGACGAGGAAGTCGGCACTGACTCCTTGGTTTAACCAAATCGTATTTCTTTAAGAATCACCTTAAAAGAAACACAAGCTAGAAAACGTTACGATTGTTTTGTTGTTTTATATTTTGTTTGGTGTTTTTAACACTTTAGGAAAAGTGTTAATGAACTTTTTGATTTTGTTATAACTTTACAAAAAAAACTGTTTACAAAAGGTGGTATATGTGCAAGTACGGGTCTGAAAATGTTTAGAACACGCTTACAGCCTCCCCGGCAGCGGCGCCAAAATTTGATTGGTCCTGAACCGTCAAGTTATCTCACACAAGCTAGCCACTTGTGAATGGCCAACCGTAAGAAACTTAAAACAGCTCAGAAACAAATTGCAATTAAGATCAGAGGAATATAGTGGATTCCTGGGTCGTTAAGTCCCACGGAGGATGAATTGGTGTTTAACACAATCAGATGTCGAATAATCACTAAGGATAGTGATTAGTAAGGATTTTGAGTTATTTTACCTAAAGAAAAGTTTTATAAATTACAGGGGCTTAAATGCAAATTAAAGGAAATTAAAAAGATAAACTATATTAAATAAACGCTATCACTATTTTTAAACTGATGTTTTTGTTTTTTCTTTTATAAAACTTAAATTAAAAACTACGTGACGTACAAAAGAAAATGTGAAACTGAAACAGTATTAACCCTAAAAATATGAAAATGACATTTTTACAATCCTAATGATAAAAGAAAATTTATAGAAAAAGAAAATTATTTTTAAAACTATTTAATTAATTATTATTAATTAAAAACTATTTTTACTTATTTAATAATAACCTAAAATACAAGAAAATATGAAATTAAGCTAGAAAAATGAAATTATGACTTGGAAAAATCTAAAATAACAAAAGAGAATTTTCAAAACTATTTTTGTATTTTTCTGATTATTTTTCTATTTTTTATGAATTTTAAACTATTTAAAACTAATTAAATTACTAAAAATTACAAATTAAACTATGAAAAATCTGGAAAAATAATTTTTTTGCTTTTTATATTTATCTTAACCTAAGAAAAATGAAAAATTATTTTTTTGAACTTTTTCTGATTTAATTGTATTAAAAGCTAATTAAAATGACTTAAAAACTGTTTTAATTAAGGAAAAATAGTAAACTGGCCTAGAAAAATGTGAAAAATTCAGGAAAACTCTAAAATAATATTAAGAATCTAGGAAAAATATAAAAACATGGAGTTGTGTGCAAGAAAATGAAACTGCAATACCAAGTGCTTATAAATAAGCACTTATTTAAAGCAAATGGTACTAAATAAGCACCACACTGTCACAGAAGCTCTAATATGCTAAAATTATCCAAATGCAACTAAAAACAACAAGCCTTAACCTCTGGATTACAAGATGCACAGATTTGATGTTTTAAGTTCAAGTGTTAAATCAGTTTTAAGGCTACTACTTTGAGCTTAAGCAACTGCTTATTAATAAGCTGTAACAGAAAACCAAAGGTTGGAATCTAAAATAGACCTGGCTAGCTACCTTCAAACCAAAAACCAGACCTAGTCAAGCTCTATTGAGCTTGGGACAAGCCCTGCAATAAGCTGAGAAAACTCAGCTTTGACTGAGTTTTGTGAGCAAGGCAAATAAGCCCTGATTGATGAGCTTATTTGAAGCTTTTACAAAATTACTAAAATTATGCAAAAATCATTATAAGAAACTTAACCAGCTGAACTTTTTAAAACCCCAAGTTTCATGTGATTTGACACAGAAATGTGCTCATGAAAATTCACCCTAGTTGGGCTCAAACTGGATATTTCATGATTTTTGACTTTTGAGCAGTTTTGCAAGTTTGACTATAATGAACTTTAAACCTAGATTTATGGATTGAATGTGATGTTATAAGATAAAACAAAGCTATATTAAACTACTCAACTGATTTCTAAACATGAAACAAGCTTTTGATTTTGTAAAATTCCAACAGATAAGCTAAAAGGACAGATTCAATGTGGATTTTGACTTCCACTGTCTTGATGCACAATTGAAGGACCCAAATGATTCAAGTAACCTATATTGAGACTAAGTAGACAGTTTTGAAGCAAAGACCCAAGCTTGAGCTTTGTTTTACCAACTGTTCCAAACACCCTTTTAGACACTGATTTGAACATTTAAACTAAACCAATTACTGAATTGACTCATTCAACCACTTAAACTAACTCTAATACCCTAATTACCAATAAGTAAACATGTCTATACTATTTAATGACCACAGAATTCAAACATGAGCACAATATGAAAACTGCATATAAAATGGAAAATGAGATACCAACTTACAAGTGTCCAGCTTATATGCAGCTTAAACCAAACCCAACACCACTATTCTATATCAAATCCAACCCATTATTAGCTCTGCATCAACCATAAACCATTTCCATGCCTGCTTGAACCAAAATTTCTTCAAAGTTGACTTTTGTTGACTTTTACCAATGTTGCTTAAAACTGTTTCTAAAGCTTACCAAAAGCTATATTGAGCTTAGATAAGCTTGTTTGAGCTTAAATGAAGCTTATTGAAGCTTGAACATAAGAGTTGGATATTGAATTTTACAACAGTGAACTGACAAATCTTAAGTGAAACTTTGAATTAAGGCTAAAAAACAGATTACAATGATCAAACACTTTAGTTTCAATACCATAAAACTTGAAATTACAAATTTGAAAGCTAATTAAGAGACTTTAAGAAAAAACGACATTCATAAATTTAAAAAACTAACTACTCTTTCTTCACTTGACTATCTTCCTCTTTTATGCACCAAAAAGCTTCCACGTGTCCTTCTGAGCAAATCCCACTAAAAATCTTGGCCAATGGATGAATTTTGAGTAATCTAGGCCGTCCACGTTTTTTGGCGGGAAAAGTAGTTTTGACCTGTAGGGCTCTGAAACTAGCAACTAGGGGGGGTGGCATTTATTGTGGTGGGTTGTGATGATGAGGGGTGGAGGGAAAGGTGAGGTGATGGGAGAGAGTGGCTTGTGTGTTGCAGGCAACTTGGGGAAGGGATAAACAGTGGGGAGGGAAAAAGTGATTCGTTTGACTTTGGTTGACCAGGGGTTCAAAAAGGGGTAATGACAGGGGGGTCAAATGGGTAAGTGGCAGGGGTCCAATTCTATTTTGACAAGGCTAGGTTTATTAATGATAGGGACCATTTTGTATTTTCTAAAATTTGGAGGACCATTTCTGCCAATATACCAAAGTTCACACAAGGGTCACTTTTGACAAGTTTCAATAGTGCAAGGACTATTTTTGACATTTTCAAATTTTCAAAGGACCATTTGTGACAATTTCAAAACTTGAGGGACTAAAGTTGTAATTTTGCAATTTTTGATCTCAAGGACCAATTTTGACAACTTAAGAATCCCTAAGGACTTAAAATGATATTTTTCTTTATTTTGTTTTACCAGGGACTGTTTTTGACAACTTTTGAAACTTGGGGGACTAAAACTGCCAATTATGCAAACTTGATACGTTTTTCACCAGATTTTGATATTTTTGCATTTAAAACACATAAAACACTTATTTGTGATATTTTTATCATTTTGATGCATTTCTGAGTGTTTTCAGATGTTTTTGCAGTTTAATTGGTACAAAAATGATGAGTATTTAGACACTCATCACCACCTCAGTCACATTTGAAGATTGGAGTTGGTAGTTTTGCCAACAGAAGAAGAAAAGGTGGTGTGCCCATCACGACGTCCTCTAATGACACATCTACCTTGCATTTCATGATCTGGTTTCTAGACTTCTAAACTTGAACTTTGGGCGGACGGTAAGTGGTGATGACTTGGTTATAGATTTAGACTACCTGCTTGTTTTTCATTTTACACCAATTATATATCCCATGTCTTATCCTACCCTTTTAGTCATGAAGCGTGTCTAGGTGATGCAACGAGCAATCTTTGGTGTCTTGGCCATGGATTTGGTCATGTATCATTGATTTTGTCCACTTCGCCGTGACATGTTAGTAATGACGAGTCACCCCTTAACCTTTGTCGTGTCTACCCATATTGCCTTCGAGAATTGTTTAGCCCTTAACTCTAGTGGTGGAGATTTGTGTAACCGCCAAGCTTATGATAGAATACATGCTATAACTGTGCGATTGAGTGATCACCCCGAAATTGACACTTAGAATAGTTGAGAGATTTGAGTGTTTGTTCCCTTTCGTGAGGTGTTCGGCTTTGTTTTATTCTAGCATAAGGGATTTGTAAACTCATATTTTCTAGGTTTTGGGAGATATCTTTTTAGGAATCTATCTAATAAGGTCTACTTGAGGGCAAGTAGAGTTCAAGTGGGGGGATATTTGATAACATCAAATAGTCCTGAATATTAAGTGTCAATTTCCCCCGATAATGCTCGTTATTTATATCATTTATATGGATTTACGCTTGTTTTCCATTGTTTTCCACTTTCAGGTAAATTACGAGGATTGGAGCCAAAGAGACGCGGAAATGGAAACATTACTAAAGATTTATCACAATATGCCTATTTTGAAGAAGTTACGGCGTAACTCCTCTCTCACATTACGCCGTAACTATTGCGTGACCCAGAATACCAACTTATCAAGAGGTTACGGCGTAACTCTTCCCAAAGGTTACAACATAACTACATTAGGTCAAATGTGGATCCACGCCACTTATACTTACGCCGTAACTATTGCATCACTTACGACGTAACCTTGTTTATTGAAGACTACGGCGGAACCACTTATTAGGTTACGCAGTAACTAGCAGATCTAGTGCATTTACGACGGAATAGAAGGTTACGGCGTAACTCCTATATTGGTTACGCCGTAACCCAGACCTGGCCTATAAATACCCCACGAATTCCAGCATTTCTAATCATCCCATTCCACATACAACACTCTGAGAACGTGGGAAAAAGCTCAAGGCAGGTCTAGGGGAGCATACGGAGCTGTTTCCACGGGAGAAGTCACTCCATTACGATAAGCTTTAGCGTTTTATATTTATTTTACTTTCAATTCATGTATTTCGTCCCTTTGAATATTGAATTGATTTGCATGATTAATATGAGCGGCTAAGCACCCTTTGGTGCTAGCCTAGTTATGATTCCTTAATTGTTTTGTTTGTGTTTACCTGTACTTCCGTACAATTATTTCTAAGTGTATGCATGCATAGTTCTTTGGTAGTCACCCTTGGTTCGGTAGTTTTTAATGGCGGTAGAGGCCAATTGCCTAGGAGATATGACCAACTGACCCTAGGTGAGTGGACTGAGACGGGAAGGGTAAGATATGACCAACTGACGACCCTTTCTACTTGTGCGATTTGACCAACTGATCACCTATCGTTTGGATGAACTTAAGAATTGAGGGGGGGGGGGGGGTGTAGTGTCTAAGTTCCTAACGGCCGGACACTCACTATTTAGAATCTAGCATGTAGCGGTACTTAATGACTTGGCTTAGGGGACCAGGAACAACAGGACTTATGACGGTGCGCCTGATTTCTCCTGTGGTGGCATCTTTGATGATAGGTTAGGGCGAATTGACCAAATGCCGTCCTCTCGAATTTGACCCCACCTGAAGTAATTGGAAGTAGGTAGACGTAGACATAACTAGCTAGGAGGATTGACTAGGTTTGCACCACTATTCCTCTATTGATTTCCCTTTACCATTTATCTGCTTTTATTTTATTCTACATTAGTAGTTTAATTAATTAAATCCCTATCGAAACCATTATTATTTTGTGACAATTAGACTTAGTAATAATCCAACACACATAGCTTTTGGGACGACCTCGGCTTTACCATTTACTACACTACACACGACCGGGTACACTGCCCGTTAGTGCATTAGGGTAGACCATAGGTATAGTGAGACACTATAAATATGAAGACCTGGTCAGTAAAACCTGCATCAGGCCACAAAAACAAATCCGTGATCCTGCGGGCAAAGCGGACAATATTGTGATCTGAGTAGGCGGGATGTTACAAGAGTGGTAATGGTTTCCCAACTTAGGTAGATTAAAACTCCCGAGTTCCTAACCCATGAGATTGGTCCTATTTACGGTAAGCTTAGATATTTTAAGTTGTCATTTTTTTCTTACTCGAACATGCATGTGTACATTGTAGGTTATATGATTTTCAAACTTTCAAGTTATTATTTGTTTTTGTAACCAGATTCTAATGGTACATTGTTCACTATGAAAATCCACCACAATGGGATCTTCAAAAATCCACCAAACCGAAGATATCTGTTTGCACATATAGCCTATGTTGACCTGATTGATGTTGATTATTTCTCCATTCAATAGTTTCTTGGGATGTTAGACGAGCTAGAATTAACGGATGATAATATTCTGTTCACACATTTTAGGATCCATGGGGAATCTTTGGATCATGGGTTGGTCCCATTAATGAGCGAGGAAGATGTCGTGACATTGTTGAAATACTCAAATACATGCCTCGGTTTAAGGAAATAGAGGTTTACATTGAAGAGGGTGTTTCATCAGTCGAGCAACATTTGTTGGACATGAGGAATAGTCGTGGTAAGGGTGTTGTGATTGAAGATATAAAGGAAGGTGATGTCATTAAGGAATCTGAGAAAGAGGGAGATTTGTGTTTGCTAGAGTGGCATGGTGCTATTGAAATAGAAAAAATGAAGGAAAACAGGTTGATATTTAAACTCATGCTTCATCTAATAAGGGTGGATGCAGGGATGATGAGAATGTATTTTTCGTAGATTTAGATAATGAGCTTCTTATTCCAACACCATGGTCTGATGAAGGAAAGAACAAAAAAGGGGCAAAAAGGTTGAGTGATGACGAAGAGTTCAGAAACATCTTGATTGAGATTAACTTCTTACTAGACGATGGTTGTGAGAAAATAAAGGAGAAGTTAAGCCAAGAAACTGAGGACCGCCAAGAAGAGGTTGTGCCAGATATGAATCAAACGTTTGACAATATTATAGAGAAACTTATCAAGAGGATGTTGAAAAGGGTATGGGTTGAACCTGAACTTGAACAGGGTTTGGAAGGTGAGTTGGAGACAAGGATACATCATGACTTCTTCCACCAAAAAATTAAAGTTGATTGGCAGGATGATCCAACATACCATGGACTTTATCAACGTGCTGAGATTGATGTGTTGTATGTTGAGTTAGAACTAGTTATTCAAAATGTGGCTTTTCTAAACAATGAACTCAGAGATGAAGCTCTAGTACTTGTTGATGAAGCTCCAACAATAGATGTTGAAGCAGGTTTTAAATGGCAGACATTGAAGCTCCAGCTAGAGATGTTTGCATCTGCCAGTGTGACCTTTGGTAGAGAAAATAAGAGAAGAAGGTCGGATCTAGCTGACAAGAATGAAAAGGCAATGGAACCAGAGGAGGAGGTTGATTCCAAGTAATGAGGGAATGATGAAGGTTATGAGAAGGCAATGGTGAAGCTTGTAATAAGACATTGGTGAAGGTTGATCGGTTTTTTTTGTTATGGCTTGGTATGGCATGTTTTGGAACAAGTTAGTTTATGTATGTCAAATAACATTTTAGTGTGGTCTTTGTTGTGGTTTGTGTAATTTGTGTATGCCTTAGAACAACTTGGTTTATGTATGCAATACATGTGTTTGGCACACAGTATTTGGTATTACTCATATGTTGTTACGTATCTTTGGCACATTTTACATGTTAAATTGGTGTTTTACATATGGTGTTTTACTTGTTGGCTAACTACTAAAGTCAATGAATGGTATGTAGGTTCACAAATGGTTATGTTTATATTGAAACTCAAGTGGTTGACTACTAAAGTCAATCAATTATATGAGATGGTTAGTTTTAGATACACATGTGTAAGATTTGGAAATACATTGTAGTAGACAAATGAGTTAGATCTTCTGTTGAAGTTTGAACAAATGGGTAAGATTTGAAAACACATTACAGTGGACAAATGTATGCAGTTCCAAAACACTCACTACAAAAACACATTGTAGTGGACAAATGTAAATGGGTAAGATTTGAAAAGACCTATTATGACTATCGAAATACAGATCCTACTACCTTACCAAAATGTAAATGCAGTTCATAACACCCACTATAAAAAGTCAACTGGGCATTCTACTTGTGTAAGCTGACTATTAAATGGTCATTCTACTACCTGCAAGCCTAACATACATTACTTCAAAATATAAGACATCAAAATATACATAGAAGGCCTTCAAAACTATACATAACACCCCTATACAATAACACAATGAGGCTTTGGACAGACCGATGCAAATTATTGCAAAACACAAGAATTTTTACAATCCTCCTAGGCATAGTACCTAACCGTTGTATTGTAGTATAGGCAAGACTCATGGGATTAATCGTTCTCCAAGGAATAGTGAGGTAGGCTCGAAGTGTACTTCGAATTAAGTCTAAGGTTTGAGGGAAGATTATTTTTTGTCTTTTATATTTAATATTAAAACAAGTAAAATCTCGGTTATTGGAGGAGTTGGTTTTTAAAACTACTAATTAAACCTAACTAAACTAATTATGCGAAAAAGAAAATTTGGTGAACTTCTTATATGAGTAAAGTGTAATTACTTAAAACTTCATTACTCCCTAGTTATCTTTTATTGATCAGTCGAATTGTCACGTTCTTGTGTTGATTAGCGCGTTGTATTCCTTAATACCTACCGAGGGTTGGTTATTCCCCAACTCCTATGAATTCCTTCAAATGGGCAGTGCCTAAGAATGCCTTAATCCCATCTTTCGCGTTGCAACTAAGAATTCATGCATTAAATACAACGAACATCAAGTTAATATAATAACTACACATTTAGTCGGATTTTCAAGCTAGTATAATTGACCTAGCCAATTTTCCTACTCCTAACGCAAAATAAACTAATCAACAAGAGACGTCACATTATCAATAACTAGGTTTCATGCAATCCTAGGCAAATACTATTAAATTTAGCTTAGCTTAGTAATGAAAAGAAAAACAAATAAAGAAATTAAATAATCACACGTAAAAATAATTGAATGATTGATTAAATAACTTATCTCTTAAATACATGGGAAGTCTTAAGGCCAAAAGGCCTGAAAACTGATGTAATCATGTAAATCGCCCAAAGTTCGAACTTCTAGGTTATCCCAAAGTTGCACACTTTACAATGATTTAAAATTATGCGAGAATATATATAGATTTAAAATTGTGAGAATGTCACTTGTTAGATGTGAAGCCGTCAGCTCGCCGCCAGTTAGAGTTTCACTCTTTGCACCAACGTATTGAGACGACGTCAGGTTAGGTTTGTGATGTCGTAGCCCTTCAGTATTTTGGTCGTGACACCGTGAAAATGAGGCCTTCACCATCGCATGAGTCGTCACTTGTAATTTCTAAAACTTCAAGTTCTTCAACTTCTTCAAGTGATGGTAGCACGTAGTGCTTATGACACCGTTACATCTACTTTTCTGTGACGTTTTTTCCGATGATGTTGTTTTCTTCGTTTTTCCGTCTAATCGAGTCTAAAACGTAAAATTTTATATCATTTGCTTCCCATGTACCTAAAAATAAAATAGAAACAATTTAGGGTAATAAATGATCAAATATGTACAGATTTAGAGGCTAAATGACCCCTTAAAACATATAAAATTACACCTCATCAAATATCCGTACATTTGGGATTTACTTATACTCTAGTAAATATGCTTTCACCCTAATCAATTTACAAGTTCGGGGTCATTTAGCATTGGGTTAAAGATAATTTACAACATAACTCGAACTACAATAGTCATTACAAGCACGAAAATAATATACTAGCACCTCACCTAAAGTGTTTGGATTCTTTCATCACTTGGGTGTATAAGTAATATAACATCATGAAAATAGAAAATAAATACTCTCTACCTATCATAGCACATAGATTACCATATGCTTGATAAAGGATCAAACCTCTACCGCTTTGGCGTAAGCACCGAAGATAAACTAACAAAGAAGACTTTACAAAGGTTGTAAGATTAGGTGTAAGGGTAAGGAAAAACACGGTTTTGGGGATACGGAGAATTTTACTGGTGGCAAGTTAATAATCTAAGTCAATTACATGTACAATGTGGTGTTGCTAAGCCAAGACTAGACAAACTAACTATTTTTTTTCCCCTTAGCTCTTTCTTGACTTAAACAAAAGCAAGATGCCAGTCCGTATTTTTTTATTTTATTTTTATTACCATACGCTTTCGCCCTGCCATCTTTTGATCTGCTAAAAATAAATAAACATAGATAACTCGGGATTTATAACTGCATCCCTACACTTTTTCATCTGTTTTCTTACGTTTTCCTCCGTTTTTAAACGTTTTCTTACATTTCATTCATTTTATACGCTTTCGTTCGTTTTCTTACGTTTTGTTTTGTTTTCTTACGTTTTTGCTCGTTTTTATACGTTTTTGCTCGTTTTTATACGTTTCAGTTCATTTTTATACGTCTACGTTCGTTTTTACACCTTTTAAAACGTTTTTACTCGTTTTTATACATTTTCATTCATTTTTATACGTTTATGTTCGTTTTTATACGTTTACGTTCGTTTTTACACGTTTTCGTTTGTTTTTATACGTTTTTACACGTTTTTCGTAACAAAAACATGTAAAAACAAACGAAAATGTATAAAAACGAACGAAAAGATATAAAAATGAGCAAAAACGTTTTAAAGCATGTAAAAATGAACGTAGACGTATGAAAACGAACGAAAACGTATAAAAACGAGCAAAAACGTAAGAAAATGGACGAAAACGTGTAAAAACGGACGAAAACAAAGCAAAACGTAAGAAAATGAACAAGAAGGTATAAAAACAGACGCAAATGTATAAAAACGGACAAAAATGTAAGAAAACGTACAAAAACGGACGAAAACGTATAAAACCAGATGAAAACGTAAGAAAACAAACGAAAACGTATAAATACGAATGAAAATGTAAGAAAATAGATGAGATGTATAAAAACAGACGAAAATGTAAGAAAACGTTTAAAAACGGACGAAAACGTAAGAAAACAGACGAAAACGTAAAAAAAACGGACGAAAACGTATAAAAATGGACGAAAACGAATGTAAACGTAAAAAACGTAAGAAAAAGGACGAAAACGTTTAAAAGCCCACGAAAATGTATAAAAACGTAAGAAAATGGACGAAAATGTTTAAACGGATGAAAACGTATAAAAACGGACGAAAACGGATGAGAACGTATTAAAACGGATGAAAACGTATAAAAACGGATGAAAACGTAAGAAAACAAACGAAAGCGTAAAAAAACGGACGAGTGCGTATAAAATTGGATGAAAGCATAAGAAAATAGACAAAAACGTGTAAAAACGGACAAAAACGTATAATAACAGATGAAGACGAATAAAAAAGTAAGAAAACGAAATTGTAAGTTATTTACTAACGACCGTTAATATAAAGGACTAACGATGTAACGCTTAGCCTGACTGGATACATACAATAACACAAATTCAAAAGTTTGTGATACAATGAAAAAAAATAATTGGCTACAAACAATCACAAAAGTAATCATGTTCGATGCATTTTTTTAACATTATCCTTGCATTTTATTCATGATATACACCTTTAAAAGGGCCGTACGACATTTTAACTTTACAGATATCCATCTCTCGATGTGATTGTGTTCACGTATTTTTCAATTGAGATGCCGAAATGGATGATTGCATGATTTGCATCATGCTAAATGTCATAATCATGTTTGAAAATTGACAAGTTAACCATATTACGTGATTAAGATGACATAATTAGGATGACATATTATGATATTAATTAAGTCCTTTGCATCAAGTAGATCGCGAGTTATTTCGCTTGACAACGAAGTTAGACATATTAAATTATTAATATCATTTGTATTGATTCCTTAGTAACACAAAAATTGCTAAATAGAGTTGGCCGATCAGCTGTATAATTAATTACCTACTTGAATTGGGATCTCTCATGTATAAGACAATAGTAATGGTCCTCTTTTTTATTTTTTAATTCGTCGACATTTTATTTTTTATTTTTTATTTTTTTCCTTGTAACCATGGTTTTCGATTAATTCACGAGTTTTGAACTCACCTTCGCATATATTATATTAGGGGTGGAAACGAGCTAAGTCGAGCCTGCCAGAGCTCGAGCTCGGCTCGTTTAAGTTATATAAAGCTCGGGCATTATTTTTTAAGCTCGAGCTCGACTCGTGGTATGTTATACGGGCTCAGCTCGAGCTCGGCTCGTTTATACGATTTGGCAATGTAAATTTAAAGCTTGGCTCAAGCTCGATTGGAAATATATATTTTTTGAGCTCGTTAATAAAATTGTTATTGAGCTCGTTTACAAGCTCGCCTATAATAAAAATGCATAACAATTTATATGTTTTGCATACAATATCCTAGTGTCGTCGAGGCTCGCGAGCCAAATTGAAATTTTTATATAAAGCTCGGGCTCGATAAACAAATGAGTTGCAACTTAGACTCGAGCTCGTTTAGGCTTAGCTTGTTCGAGTTTTTTACCGATCTGATCCCAAGCTTTTCACGAGCTGCTCGACTCATACTCCTACATATGTTCAAGCCGTATAAAGCCTTTCTTTTTAGGAGGTTGATGTGATCACTTTTAGAATTATTTACAACTAGCAAAAATTAAACTTTAGACCTTTCATATTTCAGTCACAAACTCTTTTGCCACTCGATTAACTGTTCTTTAATGCTAGCTTGTTCTCAACAAGGTATACATCACCGTGCATTGCAACAGATATAAAAATATATATTTTCTAGCTACCAAATTAAAGTCAATTTTTGAACTTTGTTTTTTTGTGTGGTGGCTAAGAGCATATTCTCTTATACATATAAAACAGAAAGTCGGTTAGTTTAAAAATTATTATCTTCGTTAGTGGAAAGGGGGGTATGGTGGGCTTTGGGCCAAGACGTGGGCTGTTGCTGATGACCCGTATTCCTACACTTTTGGGCCTTTTGAGGTATTAACCTTATTTGCAACCGTATTCCTCTGCTTCTTCCAAATCATACACTACGTGTCTTCCCCATCTCCTCCCACGTCTCCAGCTGTCCAACTCAATTAATCAAACCGAAGTCTTTTCTTCATCAATGTTTACCGCTTCATCTCACACACAACACTCAAACCATACACACAAACTAAATGCCAATGATCCAAATCTAGGGTTCTTCATTTTTTAGTTCGTGTTAATTTTTTTTATAACAAGTTTGTATTTTTATTCATGGTTTTATATTTAATTGCAGGTTTGAACTATTTTGAGTGGGATGCATGAGTTGCAAAAAAGGATGAATTACCGCGATGAATTTTTTCTCGAAGGTATATGATTATTTTATTTTATTTTACTGATTTGTGATTAGTTTATGTTAATAAAGTGGGTACTCAGGCGATTTAGGTTTTGTCATGCTTGTGTGGTTCTACAAACAGATTAGGGTGTTGTAATGGGTTTTGCGCTTTTAGGCTAGATGTGATGGTTACTCAGTAATTTTAGTTTTATCTGAAATTAGCACTTTCAATGGGAGTGTTTGTTTAACCTTACTTTTCTGGATTTTTGGCTTCTTGAGCTATTAAAAAGTTAATAAGCTTGATTATTAGGGTGGGATTGGTGGTTCAACTTACATACTAAAGGAGAAGGTGGGACTGGTGGTTCAACTTCAAGTATCAACAGATATGTAAGTTGATTTCTGTGGCTATGTTTAATTCTATTTAATTCATAGTTTTATTGCTTGAATCCGGATTTTTGATTTTAGTATGTGAAAAAACTTTACGATTTTAAGGTTTAATCCTGTAAATACTGTTAGCGGGTGTTTCAAATGGCTTATTTTCATCTTTGTTAGTGGTAGTTCCGTTGTAGTTGTGTCGCTGCTATATGATGAAAGAAACTGATGACTACATGTATACGTATTTGTTAATTATGCGTTTTCTTGAATTAGTGATACTAGAACTGTTATGATATTGGATTGATTTGTTGTTTCAGTATTGTGGATGGAGAAGGAACACTTAAATGCCTTGCTTCAAGTTTCGTTATGGGTTGCAAAGGTATGTGTGAATTTATAATTGGCCTTTTAAGGGATTGAAGTTTGTAGTTGCCATATTTTGTAGTATGCATTTCGTCTGATTTGGTATGACTATTGCAGGCTGATGCGTGAACAAATTTATGCTTCAGTCATTGGATACATGGGCCAATTCATGAGTTTTTTTTTTTTTTTTTTTTTTTTTTTTTTTTTTTTTTTTTTTTTTTTCTATAGCTTTGATTTTCTATCCATCGAATCTACTAATCTCTCATATGTAAAAATTACTTTAATAGCTTTTTGGTTTTCTATAGCTTTCATTCCTTTACATCGCATGAACAATCATCTATTATAAAAGTGATTGTTTAGTTTATAAAAGATGATCGGTTAGTTTTGAGGAGGTTTTTGTGGTGGTTTTAATTAAGGTTTCACTATTTGACTTTTTTTAAGTATGATTTTTAAGACTGATAGTTTTGTGCATCTGTTTGATGGCTAAGTGGTTTTCTTAGCATTCGATAATTGAAATATTTGGAAATGTTTTGGGGGTGTTTGTTTAAGCTTATATATGGGCTTATGGGTTTATTTGATTTCGTCTTATATTCTTTAAGCTCCAATTTTCCGGCTTTTTTGGAGACTGGTAAGTGTGGTAAACATAATGGTGTGTACATGTTACTGGATAAAATGTTTAAGTTGTGGTGATTTGGATGTGCACATATATGAATATATGATGGAGGGTTCACGTTCGAACAGCCTTATATATGGATGCTTTAAGATAGCTTCAATTAGTAACGACCTTTTTGCTTTAGTTTCAGGTGCTAGATGCCTGATATTGTTGCTACATGGATTGTTTATGTTTACTTTTGTTTTTGACTGTGCAGGCTGTCATTGATGGGGTTAGTGGATTTAATGTGTGGGAAGTTATATTTGAAGGCATGATTTTAAGATAAAAGATTGTTCATGTAAATCTTGGTAATAAGGTATACTATTATTTTATCTTTTAATTAATCCTTTATGTTTGCCCATTTGACCCGTTAAGCATGACGGATTAACAGGAGGCGGCTGCAACAGTGCATAACAACAGAAACGAACATGAGTAGGTCTGTGTATTGAGTGTTATTATTATTTATTTTTAATTTACTTAATTGGAGTTCTGATAAATTAGAAACACAAGAGGTGGGATAGGAGGAGGCGGTTGCAGCAGTGTGCATAAGAAGAGGCGCACAACCGTTGATGCATTCACATATTTGAAAGACGTTTATGTCACTTTTGGGAAGAATATGGATCAGTATCACATGTTTTTGTATGTGTTGAATGATTTTAAAGTGGTAAATAAATGTTATCTCTAGGACATCATTTGATATAAGGTTATATTGAAATTGATATACCTGATGGGAACTTCTCCAATGCAGATTTGACATATATGAAAGAATACAATCAGGATGCAAAGCTAATATATTTTGTCGGGGAATAATGAGACTCATGTAACTACTAAAGAATGTACGTGGATTACAACCAAGGTATTTCGTTTCCGTCTGTTGGTGTTAATGCTCCAACGGAACCACATGTTCGATTATCTCTATTGTCAACAGCTTAAAAGTTCAAGATGAGGTATTTGTTTCTTTGTGGGTATTATGGGTATATTCAGCTATCAGCGGGTATTATGGGCATATATATAACCGAAAAAAAGTCAAGGTATTATGGGGTATATTCAGCTATCGTTGCTTACCCTTTTTCAGTCAAAGTTCACGATCAGGGGGTCAAGGTATATTCAGGCGTGCCATCATGTATCTCTGATACTTATTTTTAAAGAAAGTCAGCGTTTTATTTGGTGTGATGTGTGCAGAGGAACCTAAAAATGTTAGATATTGGGTTGCCAGAGAAGATAGTATATCATATGCCAGAGAAGATAGTGTATCATAAGATATTGGATTGATAGGCATTGAGAATAAGGGTAGAGATTACAATGACCACTCACTCAGTCCTGCCAGGGACGAAGGCGAGATTGTTGTGGCTGTGTGAAAATGTATATATGAACTATGGTAGTTTAGGTGTGAGTTCGCGATCCTGAATCTGACGCATCGTCTTTGTCTTTATGCAGGTCAAAATTATACCCGTAGGTAGTTTTTTTTTGTCAATTTATAAGGTATTAAATGTATTGTCCTTTGGTTTTAGCATGTATAGCAAGCTTAGTTTATACTTTTATATACTGACTTTTTTCAAACGGTGCAGTTCCATTACTGGTGAGCTTAGGACCAACGTTTTGCTGGTTTCTATGTCATTACTAGATGTTGGAGTAGTACCAGAATCTTCAATCTCATATTCAAGATCTTCAAAAGGGACAACTTACTTATTCTCAAGCCCTTCAATTCTGCTGCCAACGCAAATACTCCATTAGACAGACAGGCAAGAGCTTTAGGGTACAGAAAAAAAGAAGAAAACCAGAAAAACCGAGAAAAGCGGTTACGTGTGCACCTAGAAAAGCGTACGCATTTCTTGGATGTTATCACTTATGGTTATGGATATGTGATTACTGACTTAAAATATCAGTACGTATGAACAAAAATGTTCCTTTGACACAGGTAATGGCACTTGCATCATTATCGTCACTTTCTTAAGTTTGTAAAACATTAGTAGTGGAACTATGTTTTGGTTTGTAAAACATTAGTTGATGGTTATTAAAGTTGGAGGTTCTGTTGGTTATGTTCAAATATGTTTTATTTTGTTTCAAGTATATCTTATTTCTCATGGTGTTTTTAGCACAAATTGATACCATGGAGGCGTGGACTACTACGGTAACAGATAAAAAAGATTAAGGAGATGCCTTGATGTGAGATGCAAAACCCATACATTATATTATTATTTATAAGAAAATTTCAAACATGTACTTTTCCGTTCAAAATCCGCCAAACCGGACTAAAAACTTGTGCCGAACACCCCGCCGCAACGTGGCGGGTGCCACTCACCTTGTTATTAATATAATCAAAGTCACCAATTCAATTTAAAATTCTTATTTTTATAAAATGTTTTTTACACGAATAGTGACGCTCAATGAATAGTAACAAGTAGCTGGAACCCGTCGCATTGTGACGGGGTGTTAGCTACATTTTTGAACCGTTGTAAATGTAAAATCGGGTACTCAACCTGAAATTTCTATTCAAACAATCCAATACCGGCTAACAACTATGTCTGCTGAGTTTTGTGAAACACGTATACCATTGCGAACACGTGCACCCAAATAATACCTTAAACCGAACGTTGATTCAAAGTGAAAAGTTGACTCGTCACACACCCCATTTGCTGTTCCTGACCAGCCCAGCCCGTTTGGACCACCTGATCCGTTTTCCTTCAGCTCTTGTGCATACTTTCTCTAGTATTCTACCTACAAATCATCATTTTACAGCCCTTCACATTTCACTTTAACTCATAATCAGCTAAGCGCGTCCTAAGAACACCATAGTATGTAGTTTGGTTTGTTTTCCTAATAATGATCATAGTTAAGAAACAGTTTCTAATATGTTAAGAGTTATAGATCTGTGAGAGTTTCTAAGCATGTTCTTCTAATTTGTTAACAATTATCGAACTTTCCAAAAGGAAAAATTATGGCTGACCTTGTTCAAGGATTGACGTTCGAAATCAAATATATGGGATCATGGCTGACCTCGTGACCAAGGCATCATTCCTTTCTCACTTTGTCTATTCGAGGAAGCGAAACCTTGGTTTTTTCGTTCAACCCATCCTGAACACAAAAAAGCAATGCTCAGTATTAATATTTAAAAAAATCCAGTTTCATCTACTTTATTTATTTACATGATCTAATATGGAGCACAACTCTTGAAGCACCAGTAACTCTATTGACCACCCATATAGAGCCTGCAATGGAATGAAATTACTTAATATATAGGCATGGCCATCTTAAACCACCAAAAAACACCAAAAGCAATTGTATTTTCAGTTTTCATTGTATTTCGCTAACTGATTAGACATACTTCATTTAGACAAAAGCGCTTTTAAGCAACAATATGAAAAGAATTTTCGAAGACATTAGTCGACAATATTTAAAAAATCTGGACATATTTTCGTACCGAGATACTTGGTGGTCACCGATCAACGACGGTTATCGAATCCAAATAAGAAAGAGCTATTCGTTTACCTTGTATTCTGTAAATAGCCACTGTCGAAAAAAGGCTCCGTCATTACCAACTGCAACAGGAATTAAAATGAAATCGTGATTTAAAAATCATGACTTTCACCTAATTTAAATAAAAAAGTAAGTAACTAAATTACAACTTCATACCCAATAACCAAAAATCATGAGCTGGAGTAACCTAACATGAACCGAGTTACTGGAAGTTGCTTCCACATCATACAATTCCATCGAAAAGTTGGTCGCAACATTTACGGCTCTGCATTCGATCGAGTCCGCACATAACAAATACAACAATAACACACCAAGCATCCTACAACAATCAATTATATATTAAAAAGAAACTATTTAAGTTACTTAAACTTTTTATTCTTTCAATGGTAGATCCAAACTCACATGCGCTTTGTTTAGATACCACTCACCTTGAACCTGAATATCAAACATCTTCTTTTATGTGTGACTGTGAAAGAGATATGTATATCAGCGATGTTTAGAGAGAGAAGTGTATATCGAGAGTTACAGTTATTTCGATCAAAATCTAACAATCATCACATCCCATTATCACATATATACACAACGATCTCAAAATAGGAGGGGTATTAACCTTGGCATTCAAAGCTTATGAGCCTTGTTGGAACCGGCGTTTGTCTTTCACTATGACAATCATGACAACACATTTGAAAAACATTATGGGAATCTTTTCGATTATAACCGAGCCCACTCACATTCGAGCCGGCCAGTTACTATACCATTTTAGACAATAATAATAGGCAAATAAACAACTGTACAATGGAAGTGAACTGAAGTCAGTTCTAAAAAAAGAGAAGGCACCAACAGTGGCTGCAAACTCAGTATGTTGCCTCGTCAACATGTTAGGAATCTCATTCTCAATCGAAACCTATCATAGTCAATATCATTGAAATGGCCAGTTTATTAGCTAATAAGCTGTTATAATAAGTTCATCCAAACACCCCTAGTAAAACAACAAAAGTACTCTAATCCAAGCCCTCATTCAAACAAATCAACACAACATGTTAAGGAAAAAATCCAATAAAACCCCTAAACAGTATATCGCAATCAAAGTCAACCAAAAAGAAAGTATACCGTTATAACAACACTAATCAAGAACCAAACCGACCTTCCACAACATCACCTTAGGATTCCACCCAACAAACAACAGTCTACAATCAATAATCAAATGACCACTTAGCTACGATTGTATATGTTGTTTTTATATATCATAGCACATCGGAGGATTAATTAGGGTTTCCACCCAACCAACCACCTTCGAAGAAACCTAAGAAATAAGCAATCAAAACATTAAAAAAATATAAATCGCAAATTTCATAGTACGACAACATAAAACAGCATAATATCATAAACCCACATCTCAAATCACGCATAATACAACTCAATATCATAAACTCACATCATAATCTAACCAAGAACAAAAACCCATAAATCAAATTATGTTACCTACATGTTATTAGAAGCGGGTTTGCAGATTTAGGACATGAAACGCCGGCGTAGGATACAACCACAATCCAGGATACAGGAAAACGCAACAAATATTTCTTTCTAATAGTTATTGTGAAAAACTAGAAGGGGGGTTGAATAGTTTTACCGTTTAAAATTTTAATTGTTTTGAAAACTTATTGTGAGATCAATCAATATAGATAAATGATGTGCAAGTAAAGAATGAGTAATATGCAAGCAATAAATAGAGTAAATTACACCATTCATCCCTATGGTTTGCCCAAAATAACACCGCAAGTCCCTTTGTTTTTATTTTTGCGTTATGAGTCCTTATGGTTTGCCAAAATAACACCATAAGTCGCTATCGCTAACAATCGTTAGCTTTCTCCGTTAACTCCCACATGTGGCTTACATGTGCCGTCCATTTCTAACGATCGTTAGCGTTTTTGCACGTTTTCGTCTGTTTTTGCACGTTTTCACACGTTTTCATCCGTATTTGATCGTTTTCATCCGTGTTTGCACGTTTTTGTCCGTTTTCACACGTTTTGTTCGTTGTTGCACGTTTTCGTCCGTGTTTTGCACGTTCTCACCCGTTTTTACACGTTTTCGTTTGTTTTTGCACGTTCTCGTCCGTTTTCGCACGTTTTCGTTCATTTTTGCATACTTTTGTTCGTTTTTTGAGGTTTTCGTCCGTTTTCGCATGTTTTTGTCCGTTTTTTGCACGTTTTTACACGTTTTCATCTGTTTTCCACGTTTTTGTACGTTTTCGTCTCTTTTTTCATGTTTTCGTCCGTTTTCCATGTTTTCATTTGTTTTTTTACGTTTTTGTTCATTTTTTACGTTTTCGTCCGTTTTTGCACGTTTTCGTTTGTTTCTTCACGTTTTTTTACGTTTTTTCACATAAAAAAATGCATTAAAACGTGCAAAATTGGATGAAAACGTAAAAAAATGAACAAAAACGTTAAAAAATGAATGAAAACATGAAAAAATTGACGAAAACTTGAATAACAGACGAAAACGTACAATAACGAACAAAAACGTGCAAAAACGGATGAAAACGTGTAAAAACGGACGAAAACGTGCAAAAATGGACAAAAAACGTGCGAAAACGGATGAAAACGGACGAAAACCTGAGTAAACGAACAAAAGTATGCAAAAACGAACGAAAACGTGTAAAAACGGACGAGAACATGCAAAAACGGACAAAAACGTGCAAAAAACGGACGAAAATGTGTAAAAACGAACAAAAACGTGCAAACACGGACGAAAACGAGCAAATACGGATGAAAACGTGCAAAAACGGACGGAAACGTGCAAAAACGCTAACGATCGTTAGAAATGGACGGCACATGTAAGGCACATGTGGGAGTTAACGAAGAAAGCTAACGATCGTTAGCGATAGGGACTTATGGTGTTATTTTGGCAAACCATAAGGACTCATGACGCAAAAATAAAAACAAAGGGACTTGCAGTGTTATTTTGGGCAAACCATAGGGACGAATGGTGTAATTTACTCCAATAAATAATATGTAAGGAAAGAAACAATCAAACCACGACAAGGTTGTTTATAGTGGTTCGGTCTACAAGGACTTTTTTCCTTGCCCTACTCCACTCCCCGAGTCTCCAACTCAAGACTTATCTTCACTAATCAACAAGCTCCTTTAACCGGCAGAGAAAACTTTTACACGTCGCTTACACAATATTTCCAACACAAAGTTAGATGTCGAGTTCTTTTACAAGGGTACAACCACTCCCAACACACTATGTATTTTAAGGACTAAAATACTAACCAATCACACTCAGAGGTTTAAGATGGTTTGGTACAACATGATTTATGAACAATAATGATTCACACAACAACAAAACAAACAATACTTCCAACTATTCACTGAAGCTTGATCATGCCTTGATCTTCTTTGCTACAAAATATGATCACTAAAATGAAATGAAACTGAGTTAGATGTAATAGAATGAGAGACGGTATGTGTTTTATGCTTATGAGGGATGATCAAACAACTTGGGCTGGCTTGCTATTTATAGGCCAAATGATCAGACTGGTACGGACTGGATGGAAATCCTTGTGGTTTTTCTTCCTCGATTGATCATGGAGAAGCTTAGTTTTGATTTGAATGTACCTAAAGAAAGTTCAGGTGTGTAAAGAACATTGTGCATTTTCGAGTTTACTTCATTTTTTTCTTGGTTTTTAAAGAACGTAAATTTGTTGTTAATGTTACGGGGTTATAATTGCAGGTGGTAACCCTAAGTCAGTCTCACTTGAAATTCATCATGGCAGGTGCTTTACACTAACACCTAGTAGGTCTTACGTTGGTAGACATGTATCATCTGTTGACCTTTTAAAGAAATGGTTGTTAAGCTAGGTTATGGTGTAGTAGACTTAATGTACTATCATTTTTTGAGACCAAGATTAGGGTTTGATTATGGTCTGCACCCTTTGACTGTTAATGTCGATGTGTTAGAGTTGGCAAAGTATGTTAAGGACAATAAGATCATTTTAGTGTATGTTGAACATGGAAGTACTAATGTAGACTCATGTATCTTTGTTACACATAAGAAGGGAGTTGCAAGATTAGTTGATAATCACTTAAGAAATGCTCCTATAGAAATTGATAGCAGTCCATATATAATAAAGAATTTGAGTAATAAACATCTTGCTTGTTCTGATAAAGGACTAATTAGTAGAGACTGATGATCCATTTGATGATCTTGATGATATAATTCAGGTCTTTAATAAGATATATGAGACATAAGGGGTTAGTCTTATGGGAAATTTCAAAGAAGTAAAGGTGGATAGGGATAATGAAATAAAAGAAGAGAGTTCAGAGAGTGACATAAGTGGTAGTGATCCAGAGAATTCGGATTATGATCCAAAGCATGATCAAGTGTTTGATGATGATGTGCATATACTTGAAGTTCCTGTAAGTATGAATAATTTCAATTTCAATCCAGACCCTAAACATGATTTAAGTATAAATGCTATTGAGGTTCATGAAGATGATCTAGCTGTCATTGATTATGACTCATTTGGCACTGAATTAAATGATGGAATTGATTCTGAGAGGAGATCTCAACTTAGGGAATTAAGAAGAATATGCAAGGCAAAAACCAGGGTCCTAATAAGTATTACTTCTACTTAGGGCCACCAATTTGCTACTAAAGAAATTGTAAAGGGAAGAGTTAAGAAATATTCAGTTAGGAGAGAGCCAAAATTGGTAAAAAAAAAATGATAAAGAAAGGATTAGAGTTAGATGTAAAGAGATAAATCTAGCCTTGGTCCTTATGTTGGTAATGATACTACCATGGGCAAAAAATATTTTTACAAACCAAAGGTGGTCCAGTCATTAGAGGGAACAACATTAGTGGCAAGCAGGGCAAAAATGTATTTTCACAAACCAACAAAGGTGGTCCAGTCACAGAGAGAGTGGAAAGCAAATTTTTTTGGGGAAATAAAAAACAGTCAGGGGGAAGGGTAAAAAGGTCAATAAACAACAGAAAGAAGACAAATACTCATGTCCTTGGAAGATGATTCCTTTTTACTCTAATGAAGGAAGATAGGAGGCTAGAACATTAGATGATGTCTACAATCAAGAGAAATAAAACCATGTACATCTAAGTTTCTTTTAGATCATGTTATCAAAACATTTTCTACTAATCCTGATATTCCTGTGATGGCAGTTCAAGATCAAATGCATAAACAGTTTAATGTGGGAGTCTCAAAGATGAAAGCTTTTAGGGCAAAGAGACTTGCAAGTGATAAAATGACAGGCAGTTACAAGGAGCATTATTCAATGCTTATAGAATATGCCCAACAATTGATTAATCAAAATCTAAGAACAACTGTTAGGATTGATGTACAACAAGAACCAAATCTAGAGTCTCCAACAAGAAATTTTAGAAGGGTGTATGTGTGTTTGGGAGCTCTTAAACAAGGTTTTAAAGCTTGTAGAAGAGATATATTAAGATCAGATGGATGCTTCATGTCAGGTCCTTTTTGAGGTAAAATACTAACAGCATTTGGAGTTGATGCAAACAATGGTATTTTCCAGTAGCATATGCTATAGTTGAAGCAGAAAATCAGGCATCTTGGTGCTGGTTTTTTAAATTACTTGGAGAGGATCTTGATATAGAAACCAACTTCAATTACAATTTCATTTCTGATAGGCAAAAGGTACACGTTTTATTGTATAGTTTGTCATTTTTTTTTATGAAAAATGAGAACATGTACAGTTTTAATCCCATCGTTAACCTTAACTGTCCACAAAGACTTATACAAGCCATTGCAAGTGTGTTTCCATGTGCTGAACAAAGGTTTTGTGTTAACCATATTCATGAGAATATGAAGTCACAGTTTAGAGGAGGTATTTACAAGGACATGCTTTGGAATACAGCTAGAGCCACTACTATTGTTGAATTCAACAGAAATATGGTTGAGCTAATGTCATACAATTTTGTTGCTCATGATTGGTTGATGAAGATTCCAGCTGACCAATAGAGCAGATCATATTTTTCATGTAATTAACTAACTTACACTGGACAAAAGCATACTAGCAATTGGTCATATACTTATAAAGTGTGTGCTTTGTTTAAAAGGTAGAGCCAATTGTGATCTACTCTTAAACAACATATGTGAGGGATTCAATAGGAAGTTAGTTGATGGCAGAGACCAACCCATCATTGCTTATTTGGAATATATCAGAGAGCACTTGATGAAGAGGATTGTGGTAGTTCAGAAAGTGATAGCAAAGACTATTGGACCACTTGCTCCTATTGTGACAGCCATGTTTGATGCTATCACAAAAGAAGCAGCTGACTACATTGTTGATTGGAATAGAGGTTTTTAATATCAAGTAACTGGTCCTTTCAAGGATTAGTGTGTTGTTAACATGGATAGAAGGCATTGTTCTTGTAGGAAGTGGGAGCTGACTTGAATACCATGTAAACATGTTGTGGTTGCAATGTACAACATTTATGAGAATGGAATGGGAGTTGGTATACCTGAACAGTGGGTTCATGCTGCTTACAAACTTGAAACATGAGGACATTTATACTCATTCAAAATCAACCCATGTAATGGTAGGGAGATGTGGCCAGCAGTTAAGTCTAGAACAACCATAATACCACATCTTCACAAACCCCAAGTTGGCAGGCCACAAAAGAAGAGGATGAAGTTGGTTGATGAACTTACAATTCAAAGTTTTTCATCAAGCAAACTTTCTAGTAAGTGCAAATCAGTCAAATGTGAAAACTCGGGTCATAACAGGTCTGCATGCAAGGGTCAAGGTGGTGCAAGTCAAGCTGGTGGTTCTAGTCAAAAGATTCAAGGAGCAAGACAAGCTTCTTGTGCAAGGAATTCCTCAAGTCAAGCTCGTGGTTCTAGTCAACAAAGTAAAGGACCAAGACAAGGTGTTGGTGCAAGTAATGCTTCAAGTCAAGGTGATGGTTCTCGTCAACCTAGTGCAGCACCAAGTCAACACAGTGTAGGACCAATTGAAGCAAGTTAGGAAGCTAGGCAATATTTTCAAGCACCAAGACCAGCTCCAAGTTCTGGACCACAAAAATTAACCAAGAAAACTGCCAACAGACACAACCCAATGAAACCACCATTTTAGTTCAGTTATTATGCAATGAACTTTGAACAATAGGATTCTGTTAAGTATCATGTATTTTTTATTAGAAGTATTAACTCTAGTAGATGCAAGACATGTTTGAAGAATAGGAATTCTATTAAGTCACTCTATTTAGTATTTGGTAATGTGATGTGTCTATGTTTGTTTAAGCATATCATGTATGTTTTTATGTAGTGTATCTTTGCTTAGTTTGATCTTCTAAAGTCAAGTGACATTTAGAGTATGCATTTTGCAGTCAAAACTCCCATATACAATATGCAACTTGACTTTTAAAATGTCAAACTGCAAATACTTGAGAGTTTTGACTGCAATGAATAAAGGGGGTGTTTGGATATGATTTGTAGACTGCATTTCCATTCAAAACTACCATTTCGAGATTGATAAAACCTTGACTGTATTTGCATTTGCATATACACTCATGCCAATTAGCATTTGCAGTTTGACTTTTAAAGTCAAACTGCAAATGCTAATTGGCATGAGTTTATCTATGAGCATTTGCAATTTGCAGTCAAAACTCCAAAATTAGATAAAGGGGGTGTTTGGATATGATTTGCAGACTGCATTTCCATTCAAAACAATAATTGCATTGTTTGACTGCAATTACAGGGGTGTTTAGTTATGACTGTTCCATAACCTGGTAAACAAGTGTAAACAATGTAGTACATTGTGTTGGTAAGTTTGCTGAGTTTGACTTTCTAAAGTCAAACTGGATTATTTTAGACAACAAAACCAAATGTTAATTGTGCACATCAACCACCAAACTAAAAAAACAAATAATGGATACCCAAGAGATCAATTTCCATTACCGCATAACCAAAACAGTTGGTCGTTACATCATTTGGATCATAATCCTAACCAAAAGACAACATCTTAGATCATATTACATAAAACCTAAACAGACAAAATATTCCCATCAAACTAAACCAAACGACAACCACTATACCTAAGAAAAATTCCAACCAACTGAAAAGCAAATACATCTTCAATTTCCTGTTTGCTTGCGCAAGCACCACCTGATCACCTTCCATCCTATTTCTGGCCCTTAACAAACGGGGTATTATCATCATTGATCTTTGACACATGGGTGGATCCACCCAATAAAAAAAATGACAACTTTCACCATTGATCTGTGGGCATGCAAGGAACCTACGACTTGGATTAGTATCCCTCTATGAAGTTCGAGTGACTGCAACATTCTGACAATGACATAAGGCCATTGGATTAGGGTTCTTCGAAAATGAAGCGGTATATATGGGAGTTATAAAGGTGGGTTGTTTGGCGGGAAAAAAAACTTGCAACTAGTACCGTAACAAAGTTGGTCCTTGTGGTACTCTCGAAACATGAATGGACGAAATTGCCCCTGCCGTTAGCCTAAGTTAATGTCCAATTGGCCGATTAAAAGGTTAAAGGACCGGTCAACTCAATTTAAACAATCACATAGACCATTGGTGTAATTTTTTGCATTTTAAGACGAAATATGCAATTTTGCTACCACTACATGGACGATTTATATAATTTACTCTGATAAAAGATACATAGTAATACCATAAACTGTATCTATAAACCTAAATTATTTGGGAATGCTGTCGTATTAGATTTTCACCCTTCATCTTTCTTTTGGAAAGTAAAAATTTTCACCCATCACCTAACTCATTGTGGCTCGTTAAACGTTATCTACCTCTTGTAATAATCCAACTACTTTGACATATCTTCATGTAACCTGCTATGCTAGCCAAATGCAACCTAAAAACCGAACCTTTCTAAATAATAAAAATATAAAATAAAGAGTTCGGTTAAATCCGTACACTACCCATGTGGTCAAGGCCCTTAGCTATAAATTGCAATATAACCATCATCTAACAATACTTTCATATCACGATTTTAACTTTTTAATGATTGGTAAATTCAGTAAAAAGTTTCCTTTTTCGTCTCAACCATATTGATTATACCTTGCCTTTTTGACACATAAAGTAACGAAATTTAACATGAAATCCCTTACATTTCCACTTTTTAGGTTGAAATAGCAAACATTTGACAAGTCAAAATGATATCATATAATTTGGTAATATTCAAAGTAGCCTTTTTACTTTATGATAAAAGCGTATAGGCTTATTTTGTGAAACAATAACAACATCCTTTACAATGAAAATCAAATCTTTATACAAGATACATTGATAAACTATAAACATAACTAATGGACTATAGCCATGAAATACTCTTTAGCTACACGGACAATTGTTCTTACCCGATGAACCTCAGTACTTGAGCATCTCACGATGTCATCTAACATCTTATTTGCACGTAAAATGAATACGTTATTCGTCTTTTGAAGAAAGAAAAAAAGGGAACTTCCTTTCTAAATTCCGTAAAATATAAGTATTTAGCAACGGATGAGATATAAATCCGTTGCTAATTATTGACTATACAAAGTGAAGGTGGAGTTGAATCCCAATTAAGCAACTCTTCTATCATTTGCATAACAACCCTATTTTCTTCATCGATTTCTTGATCACCTGGACCACCGTCTTTCACCACCGGAGACGGGGGTTCTACCACGATCCCCTCTTTCCTTCTACCACCAAGTTCTACTTTCATCACCCAACCTGACCCTGACCCTTTACCGGGTCGTTTTTGCCATACTCCAATATGAGAGTTATCACTATCAAGACGTAAGCATGTTAAAGAAGGTGATGGGTCTTTACAACATTTACGTAGTTTGGCGGCTAAGATTGCAGCTGGAATCTCTGTCGTCTGGGATGCCTCGCTATTGTTGTCCTCATTGTTGTTAATGTTGTCCGAATGGTTTTTGTTTGTCATAGGAAAATTTGTCTTTGCACTTTGTCCATTCATCAAGATGGCTGCTTGATCATATGCTCTTGCTGCTGCCTCAGCTGTCTCAAATGTTCCAAGCCAAATCCTTCTTTTTCTATTGTAAAATATATGTACATTAAACGTTATACATTATACATCAAATATGTGGACATCATTTCATGACGGTATAGTAGTTGAGCAACATTGAATTATAAAATTTTTAGAAAACATTCAAGATCAACAAGGGGTTATATGCTTTGAACAAAATCATATATAAATAACCAATATACTCATGTTCATATTATACTTTTATACGTGCATTGATCAATATCATATTACCTAGCCAGCTACATATTAGAAACAAATGGGCCAAAACCTTTTCTCGAGATAAACTTTTTTTTCTCTTTCTCAAACATGTAGTGAAGATTTTATACTATACAAATAGCTATCATCGATCAAGTGATGATCAAGTTTCATATACAGTTTATAAGTAAACATATATAGAATATATTTTTGGTGAACTTACAAGAGTGGGTGCCGGATCTCTGATACCCAAGAGCCCCATTGCCTTTGCCTGACACCTCTGAACTTCTTTGAATGTACCATGACAAAGAAATGTGTTTGTTTGTAGCTTCACTGACACAATGATTTATATATAGAAGAAAAGAGGGTGTACACGTCATCAAAGATGGTATTATTATTGTATAAGGAGGGTGGGGTGTTAAGTTGTTGGGGTTGGGGATATAGAGATCAATAAATGTGTGGGCATATGTAGAAACCAAGCATGTTATGTATAGTATCTATGTTCATTCGTATGTTATATATTTACTATTGTATCATAGTACATTAGGTAGTACCAAAAGCTCATGTTAATTCGTGTGTTCTATACTGTTGTATAATTCACGGCTCTTGTTGGTCTCGAAATTTGAGTAAAACAAAAATATGCTTAAGAAGTTAAGAACAAGCTTTTACACAAGACAAATTCGACACTAATAACTTTATAAGTAAAACAACAAAATATAAAAGTTTAAACGTGTTAAGCAATGAACACCTTTAGACTTTGCAATGTATATAATTCTTATTACAAATAAATCAAAAAATTTACAAAGATAGTTTCATAATACTATTGCAATTTAATGACAAATGAAACTCGGTCTTTTAGAAATGAATCAATACTTGCTAGCTTAGATTATGATTCTTAAGACATGTGGATACTTTTTACTATAATACATTTTGTATTATCTTTTTTGTTAACAATCTCAAAAATCTTGACTAATATTCGCTTATATATATGCATGAGAGAAATTGAAGTCACATGTTGTAGTAGGTTAGATATTAAGCATTTGATGAAAGAGAACATATTTCATTTAGGCTGGTCGGCAAGGCAAGTGAACCACTCGAGCACCTTACCCCAATTCTCATGCGCAACCCCCTTGTCTCTCCTCCAAGCTTACGCGCTAGCTACACTTCCCAAAGCCATTCAAGGTGAATCGGTCACCTTGCATTGTTTGAAAAAAACAAAAACCCACTCTCAAAACTTTACCATTTTTATGCACATCTTCTCATAATTCATTCAAACAACATTCCTTTTAATTTTCAAATGAAATCCGATATGATTATGTTCACCGACTCAGAAGAAGAACAAGGAACTGAAAGTCGAAACTTGACTTTTATTGCAAAAGCGGTTTCGTTTATTAAAGATAGACAAAAAGCAAATCGCCTGTTGATAAAACGCATTAATCGAGATCATTATGGTGCTCATGACCGTTTAGCCGCCGCCTATTTTAGTGAGAACCCGTTCTACGATGCATGTACATTCCAAAAGAGGTTCTGAATGAATCGATCTCTTTTCAACTGGATAGTTTGGGAGGTAACTATTCATTATCCGTTTTTTTAGTAATAATATTGATTGTACTGGAAAAGAAGGCATTTCAACGTTGATGAAGTGCACCTCCGCAATTCGTCAATTGGCATACGGCTCGGTTCCTGATGCTTTAGACGAATATCTGCAGGTAAGTGAGAAAACTTTTCGTCGATCTCTTGATTATTTTTGTAAGTCTGTTATGGAAATTTTTGGTCCAAAGTATTTGAGGAAACCTACTATGACTGATGGCGTAAAGCTTTATCGACATCATGAATAAACACATGGGTTTCTGGGGATGTTAGGAAGTCTTGACTGTACAGATTGGAAGTAGTTTGGTTGTCCGAATGCACAAAAAGCGCAATATGTTATACGTGATCATGGTCCGAATCCTTTCATTTTGCTGGAAGCGTTGCGTCATAAGACTTATGGACAGGGACGGAACCAGGGTGGGTCTCTCCCGGGACACCCATGGAATTTTGCGGTGTAGTGTTAATTTTTGTACAAACCCTCGATTTTTCGTAAATGCACCTGGTCTCAAAAACTTATGTTCCGCATTTTGTATAATTTTTTGTAAATGCACCTGGTCAAATTGTGTCCTAGTTCCGTCCCTGCTTATGGATATGGCATACTTTCTTTGGTGTTTTTGGGTCGAATAACGACATCAACGTTCTGGATCAATCCCCTTTATTTAATGATTTTAAACAAGGAATAGCACCGGAGATTTCATTTGTTGCTAGCGGGGTAACTTACCCATTTGGTTACTATCTTGTTGACAGGATATATCCGAAATTGGCAACACTCGTTAAGACGATTCCAGAACCATCAAATGATGACCACAAGAGAATAAGGTATTAGCAAATGCAGAAATCAGCAAGAAAAGATATAAAACATGCGTTTGGTGTTTTGAAGAAGAAGTGGAGGATACTTGCCAATCCCACAAAAATTATGAAAAAAGAAAGAATAATGAATATGATGTATACATGTATCATATTACATAATATGATTCGAAAAGACAAAAAAAGACAATATCTCCCGAATGGTACCTAGAGGAAACACATCAACCAAATGACCCTATATGATCCGATGAAGATATGCAAAAAGTTATGAGGTACATCATATCACATCAAATTCATCAAAACCTTCGTGCCGATTTGATTGAACATTTGTCTCGTAATATTTAATTTCAGTTTTTAATGTAATATTTTTAATTTCTGAAGTCTGTGTAATGTTTTTAATTTGTGAATAAAAGTTTACGTTTTTGTATTTATGTATACGTTTACGTTTTTTATTTCGTAAGTATTTAAAAGAAAGGGAGTTAAGGTGACCATAAGGTGACCTTGTCCACAAAAAATTGAGTGAGAGTGAGAGGAAGTTAGATGAAAGAGAAAGCTAACGTGATAGTGAGATAAATATGTAGTGATCTTGCCATCCAGCCTTAGTGGTTACATATGTTGCTTCACTTTTTAATGTAGTTTAGTGAATAATTAAGTTAATTATTGACTAGTTTTCGACTACTCTTGTACTTTAGTTGACTTCTTTGTAAAGGTGTTTTTTCCCTTTTGGTTGAAAGAAGCTACATCCTAATATTCATGTTTGGCTCAGCGAGAGTATATTCACTCAGTGATACTTTGTCGGATTTTACTAACTCGAATGTTATTTTTTAGCTTGGGTACTTTTACTTGCTGATACCACATCAACAAGGTAAGGTGTTTATTAGATGATCTTCGACGTCCCTAAAACTAGTCATTGATAGAGATTTTTACATCATTTGTTGACTTCATATCAGAAAGTAAACTTAACATAACTTATTTTATGTTTAGATATTTTCAAAGATAATAGGGCAAATTCTTGAGCCAACAACTTGTATAAAAAGTAAGCAACTGAGATTTTGAAGAAGAGTATATATTTGCATACTACGTTGGTTTAGTTTGTCATAACAAGTCCTTGCATGTCACATATTAGCAGGGGAGGCCCGGAGGGTGTGCAAACCCGATTCCCGCACAGGGCACGTTTTTGAACGGGGCACAATTTTTAAATTTTTTTTTTAATATATATTATTATTATTATATATAATTTTTTACATAGTGCATCTGGTTGAAACAATTGTACCTCACAATACAAAATACATAACAGAACCCACCAAATTATTTACTTTTATTTATATCTTTCTTGCAAGGTGAGGTGGGATTTCTTGATTTTCTTTGACTGGGTGGGGACGCATACCAACACAACCACACCTCACATTTTCAATTTGTGAGAAATTATTTTCTTGACATGTGGTGTGGACCAAGCCCAGGAAGCAAAGACACACCTTTTTTATTTTTCGTTTCTTTTCTTGGTGTCGCACACAGCCAAGGAGAGACACATTTTTCATTTTGATTTTTTAGACAACTTCATAAAAAACACATACACACCGACCCCAAATCTTATTTACGATCAACAATGTCCCAAGAAAGACTTAGTGGATTGGCCATGATAGCTATCGAGAACGGAATCTTAGAGGATATAAACTGTGAAGAGCTAATCAACCAATTTGCTATGAAGAATGCTAGGAGAGCTTCACGGATCATTGGTTAACTACGATGGTATGTATTTTTAATACTATGATTTGTTATGGATATAATTAATTGTTATAACATTAGTTATCATTTATAAAAAAAGAAAATTTGCTATGAGTTAGGGGCATTTTTTTCTTGGCTCGCACTGGGTACTCAAATCCTCAGGGCCGCCACTGCATATTAGTATCTTCATATGCACCCATTTGCTCTATACTCAAGATAGAACAACATATAACTACTACTATAAACCAAGATTATTGGTACACCTCCTAAAATAATTTTAAAACATTTCCTAATTTTTTTTTTTTTTTTTTTTTTTAATTATTTTTATTATAAAACTACGAAACAGAAAGTACGGAACATAAAATATAAAGCTTGACAAGAAATACGGAAAAAAAAAACTGATAAAAAACAAAAAATATGAAACATAAACTGATAAAAAACGGTCTTTTCTATGGGCTCATGCGTGGCAGCTGGTATAGATGAATAAAGGCGGACCGCTTATACTGTTAATAAAGAAAGCAAACAGTGGGTCAGAAAGAGTAAACGCAGCTATAGGGTATGCATAACAACTACCTAGTAGTACATTTTCTTTAGTGTTTTGTAATACTACATTAGCTAGTCTACCAAAAGATCATGCTTATTCGTGTTTTATATTGTAAAAGGGAAAAACATTTTTCTCTTTACTCGTGGAAGATAAATCTTTAACTTAGGTGTACGCGATTTAGCAAAGGTATTTCCATGACCATTTCGGATCACTAGACAATCCGATGGTAGTTCATATGCTATATACTCTTGTCTAATAAGACATTAGCTACACTAGCACATTAAAAGATTTATGTTTTAGTAGTATATATGTGAATGACTTATCAACCAACATGTTGTGAGTTTGAGTCTCATTCGAAGCATGTGTTTCAAACATGGGTGAGGATGCATGCATGTGTTAATTAGTAATCCGACTTTCTAAAAAAAGAGAACAGTCATTGTATGAATTCGGTCTTAGTGATTAAACATAAATGATCCTTTTGGGGTTTATTTTCTACATTTATACCTATACACGGCGTAACAGTATACAATTATCTTTACAGAGTTTCGTAAATTGACAAACACATGCATGCATAGATCATAGTGTTGACTTTGATGAGATTTTCGCGGTTACTCTAACAATATGACATGTATGTGATCATTTTTAGTTTGAATTACTTATCATGTGCAGTGTACTTTATATGTAAAAAGATTGACAATGGTTTACCGAAGTTATAAATGCGGGTTAGGTTCAGGACCAAAATAGACTAAAGAGGGCAAGGTAGTTGGGAGAGATACCATACATGGCATAAGGAGATCAGATGTGAGGGTGTGGACATGTTAGTATCAATAATTCATCTATTTATGTCTTTTTTTTAATTGTGTTTTATTTTTATTTATTTTTTATGTTGCATAAGAGAAAAGTTTACAATGTGATATACTGTGTCTGTTATTTGGTAATTGAAGTTAATACAGAGATCTGCTATGTTGTTTATTACTGTCATTTTAAATTATTAACAATAATACAATTTTGTGTTTTTAGATGGTGGAAACTTCGTATTAGCCATTATTAATGTAAATTCTGAGCTATATATACATCAAAACATTTTTTTTGAAAGGCACACGTATATATACCCCAAAGCTAATTAGTGAAGTCGATCAGTTAAGTTATTAGGCTTCCAAGATTCTACTAATTGTTAAGCTCGGAGTAATAACATAAAGAAATAGCCAGTTTCAGGGTTCGAACTTGTAACGCCGTTTAGAAAATTTGATAAAAGTTAAAATAATTCAATAATTTGTGTATCTAGATTTCAGACGTTTTAACTAATACTCAAACCTTTTGTAGATAATCTAAGAATTGAAATACATTTTTGACATTGTATGAAAGAATGATTTACTTATTCTTTAAAGGGGAAATCGCATAAAAAGGTACTTATCTTATGTCCAATTTCAATTAAATGTACTATTCTATTTTTTTTTTCTCAATTTAAGGTATCCGACTTTTTTTTGGGCCGATTTAGGTTTTTTTCTAACTTCCGTTAACTATTTCGTTAGTAAATTACATGTTTGGTCCTTGAGCTTGTATAGGCATTTAATGTTTGGTCTATTTTCGTCCGTTTTCATACACTTGCATACGTTTTCGCCCGTTTTTATATGTTTTCGTTCGTTTTTGCACGTTTTCGTCCGTTTTCGTCTGTTTTTGCACGTTTTCGTCAGTTTTTACAAGTTTTCGTCCGTTTTGCACGTTTCCGTCTGTTTTTGCACGTTTCTGTCTGTTTTTACACGTTTTCGTCCGTTTTTACACGTTTCTGTCTGTTTTACATGTTTTCGTCCGTTTTTGCACGTTTTCGTATGTTTTTACACGTTTTCGTCTCTTTTACACGTTTCGGTCCGTTTTCGTCCGTTTTCACACGTTTCCGTCCATTTTTACACGTTTTCATCTATTTTTGCACGTTTTCGTCTGTTTTTACATGTTTTCGTCTGTTTTACACGTTTTCGTCCGTTTTTGCACGTTTTCGTCTGTTTTTACATGTTTTCGTATGTTTTTACACGTTTTCGTCCGGTTTTGCATGTTTTCGTTTGTTTTTACACTTTCCCATTCATTTTTACACTTTTTATAATCATGTACAAAAATGTGTGTATAAAAACGTGTAAAAATGAATGAAACGTCAAAAACAGAAAAAAAAAAAAAAAAAAAAAAAACAGACGAAAACATTTTTGTCTGTTTTTGACGTTTCGTCTGTTTCTACACGTTTTTTACACACATTTATACACATTTTTATACATGAGTATAAAAAGTGTAAAAATGAATGGAGAAGGGTAAAAACAAACGAAAACGTGCAAAAACAGACGAAAACGTGTAAAAACAGACAAAAACATGTAAAAATAGACGAAAACATGTAAAAACCGACGAAAACATGCAAAAACGGACGAAAACGTGTAAAAACAGACGAAAACATGTAAAAACAGACGAAAACGTGCAAAAACGAACGAAAACGTGTTAAAATGGACGGAAACGTGTGAAAAAGGACGTAAGCGGACCGAAACGTGCAAAAACGGACGAAAATGTGTAAAAACGGAAGAAAACGTGCAAAAACGGACGAAAACATGTGAAACAGACGGAAACGTGTAAAAATGGACGAAAACGTGTAAAAACAGACAGAAACGTGCAAAAACAGACGGAAACGTGCAAAAACGGACGAAAACGTGTAAAAATAGACGAAACCGTGCAAAAACAGACGAAAACGTGCAAAAATGGACGAAAACATGCAAAAACGGACGAAAACATATAAAAACGGACAAAAACGTATGCAAGCGTATGAAAACGGACGAAAATAGACCAAAAATGAAATGCCTATACAAACTCAAGGACCAAACATGTAATTTACTAACGAAATAGTTAACGGAAGTTAGAAAAAAACCTAAATCGGCGCCAAAAAAAAAGTCGGATACCTTAAATTGAGAAAAAAAAAAATAATAATACCTTTAATTAAAATTTGATATAAGATGAGTACCTTTTTATGCTATTTGTCCTTCTTTAAATAATCTAAGAATTGCAATAAAAGTCATTTAACTATCCTCTTGTAAATTGTTGGTCCCCGTCCCCTCCTAAAGTTGTGGAGTATTTTTATTTTTATTTTTATAAATATCAAATAAGAAGGGAAATTTGTGAAAGCCATCGCAATAAAAGTTTTCACCTACATAAAGTATGATATTTAAGTACTCATTTGGACTTTATAACCACCATGAGTAAATGGCATAGACCATTTAGGACCTCACCAAGTCTTGTGTCCCTTATTCTCTATCAATACTCTAATCAATATATTGTCATTGTGATTTACGTTATTACCTTTATATACATTTGTCATTTGGTATTTTTCATAGAATGGTTTTGCAAATTTGAACTTTGTGTTGAATACGTAGAGTATCGTCGACGGATTGAACAGTTAAGATTGACAATTTTTGTAAATTGCGACTTGCTATAGTTAGCAATTTTGCTAAATATAAACGATATAGATATGTCAAAAAGACATGTACAATTACATTATCTAAAAAATGCAGTGGTTGGTATTTTAATTTTGGCCAAGTTCTCAATTTGTGGATCTGTATAAAATCTATATTTATGGAAGGGTGAAGGCTGAATATACGTAACAAACATTCTCAAATTAACCAATATATGTAACATACTTATTTTATTTTCTACATACGTAATATACTTTCAAATACTTACCAATATACGTAATATTGACAGGTTACGAGTTTTTAAAGTTACAGTAATGGTCCATGTCGTTTGCGTTAACTTTCACCGTTAGTCCTTTGACATTTTTTAACTTAAAAAAGTTACAGTAATGGTCCATGTGGTTTACTTTGACTTTCGCCGTTAGTCCTTTGACTTTCATCTTTTTAATATACGTTTTTATATATGATTTTATACACATTTTTATATACGTTTTTATGCATATTTTTATACACGCTTTTATACACACGTTTTTACACGCTTTTTATACACTTTTTTACATGTTTTTACACACATTTTTATATACGTTTTTACACGTTTTTATATATGGTTTTACACGTTTTTATACACATGTTTTTAAATACGTTTTTACACTATTTTGTAGACGTTTTTATATACGTTTTACACGTTTTTATGCACGTTTTTATACACATTTTATAGACGTTTAAAAACTTTTTTTATAAACGTGTATAAAACCGTGTTAAAAAACGTATAAAAAACCTTGTATAAAAACGTGTATAAAATCGTGTCAAAAAACGTATATAAAAACGTGTATAAAAACGTGTAAAAAATGTGTATAAAAACATGTAAAAAACGTATATAAAACAGTGTAAAAAAACGTGCATAAAATCGTGTAAAAAACGTATATAAAACTATGTATAAAAACGTGCATAAAATCGTGTAATAAAATGTATTTAAAAATATGTGTAAAAACGTGTAAAAATGTGTAAAAAAAAGTACATAAAATCGTGTATAAAAACGTGCATAAAAACGTGTATAAAAACGTGTATAAAAACGTGTAAAAACCGTATATAAAAATGTGTGTAAAAAAGTGTATAAAAATATGTAAAAAAACGTGTATAAAAACTTGTAAGAACATATATAAAAATATTAAAATAAAAGGACTAATAGTGAAAGTCAAAGCAAACCACAGGGACCATTACTGTAAAAATTTTAAGAGAAAAAATGTTAAAGGACTAACGGTGAAAGTCAACACAAACGACAGGGACTATTATTGTAGCTTTTCAAAGTGGTAACCTGTCAACATTGCGTATATTGGTAAGTATTTGAAAGTATATTACGTATGTTAATAATAAAATAAGTATGTTACGTATATTAGGTAAATTTAAGAAAGTTTGTTACGTATATTCAGCCTTCACCATTTATGGAAACCTATTACAATATGCTAGATATGTAGAAAGGGTTGGGCTAACTACCTATATGGGGGACTTGTACGGATTGTTAAGAGGACCATTTAGATTACCTCAAACTTTGGATTACTTAAAGAAACTAATATGCATGTGGTTGTTTTGATAAAGAAACCCAATCATGTTTGTAAGAGAAACCCAATCATGTTCACAACCAAACTAGCACGTTGAGATTTAATGTGGTTTTGAAACAACTTTGCAAAAGAAAAAGAAAAAAAGGTTATGAAAATGAAACAACTTAACCTTTTGTGTACCACGTTCTTAATTAACTTTAACACAACCTCAACAACATGGAAATAGGTTAATAGGGCACAATCATCAAAACATGGATATTTGGACATGCAAATTGACTTCATGTTATCAATAGTATAAATTATGGAACAATCAAAACCCAAAATCGTTCAAAGCCATGATAAAACTTCAAAATTGACGACGTCTATGGCTGGATGACCTAGGATTGGAAGACTCATTACCCGGACGGTCCACTAACCAGAAGGCACAATGCAGGACCGAAGAAACCTTTCTTCCGGAGGACCTTTCGACACAGCGGGTACTAGCAAGAACCAATGGTAGGCCGTCTTTCCCTAATTTCACAAGATGTTGTCTCCCCACGCCTACACTGCCTGACACCTAGTCTAGGAATCACCATCCCTTAGATGTCAGGAACAGTACCAGAATAGTAACCAGGTACAGTACTCGGGGTGATATAAATACCCTCGCATTTATTCACATACACTTATTATCTCAACCTTCCGGTAAAACCTCTCACGTCGGAGCTTGGTCTCAGGGTCGCACCCAGGGCGAGGCTAACGCGTTTGTTTCATCTATACAGGTATCTGAAGGACCTTGTCGAACCAAGTCTGGAAGATATTCTCTGACATCTCACATCGGTACAAGGAATTACTTCAACAAAAATAGAACGACATAAAAAGTTGAAAAAAAAAAATCAAAAAATCAAAAAATCTTTGGATAGAAAAAAAGATATAAGCCCTTGACTGTTTGATTAATGTCGCTGTGAATTATTGTATAAAAGTAAAGTTTAATAAATAATACCTACTTCACAAATTTAAATTGGTGTTTGCAGTTTTCTTGTTTTTGTGTTTTTGATATTAAGGAATCTAATGCTAGCACCAAACAACCGTACTCAGCTGTCAACGACTCAGTAGGGTTAGTTTTTGTTTATCGCCGAACGTGCTGAAAACGGGTCAACAAAAGCCCATGTGGATATTGCAGTATTCAAGCCCAAGTAAGTAGTATAAATAGACCCAGCCACCTTAGACATTGAATTCTTGGTGGTCTTACTCGAATTTTCATGTTCATCTTAGTGCACGTTCATCCCACCTTAGTGCATGTTCATCTTATCCCACATTCATCCCACCTTAGTGCATATTCATCTTATTGCACGTTCATCCCATTTTATATAAATATTCATTCTCACACCGAATTCGGGTCTCAGACTAAACACTAGGGGTGAAACTAACGTGTGTTGCTTGTCTTGTTACAATCCGAAGCGCAATAGGAGATCCGAATGTGTCTGGAGGTTCAAACCATCATCTTATACAGAAGGCGGGAAGGGATGAACGTGTCATAAGAAGAACATGCACATTTTTTTTCTTCTTTCTGAAATTAGGTTTCTAGCTAACAAATAGAAAAATTATGCATCTCTAAAAGCATCTCCAATGCTTAAGTTATAAAGACTTTTCACTATTACAAAGGGCTATAGTAGTTTGTTTTATTTTTTTGCATTGTAATTCAAAGCTTTTCCAAAAGCTTTTGTGAAAGAATTTTAAAATATTAAGTGTTTGATGAAAATACCTTAAGTCTTTTTGTATAAATAGCTTTTTTAAAAGCCTTTTGCATTGTAGAGCACGTTTGCTAATACTCCCTCCGTCCCAAATTATAAGCCCACTTTCATATTTCACAAAGTTTAAGGAAAGTGGGTCCCTTACAATATTAACCAATAAAAATTCTTTCTCACCCATTTAGAAGTATCTTGATTGGTTGAAATTAAAAGTGGACACTAATTTTGATAATTAAATATGCATAAAAAAACCCATCAATAAATGCAATAAGCGCTTCAATGACTTATGCTTCTATGCTTTTAAATAACCAAAATTTGTTCCTGAAACCAAAAACCAAAAGGAGGTGTTATTGATACCCCTTACTAGATTGTGACCCCCCTAACACATTTTTACCAACTCTGTTGACCGTACAAAACAGTTTTTTTTATCGTTCATTGTTTTATATTTTTTATTTTTTTAATACTTTTGACTTATTAAACTTTATATTTTTTGTTCCGTAAATTTAGTTATGTAGTTTTATAATAAAAAAATTATAAAGATAAAAAATAATAAAAGAGAATAGTGTGCCAATATCCATTTAGACTATCTTTATAAACAACCTATCACAACCCAATCTTTTAATAAAATATTATTTTCTCTTTCTTCCACCTACACAACCAATACATACAAGCAATCTATACTTTTTTTTTACCATTTATCAACAATATAACCCAACTAGTACATACAACCAATCTATTCTTTTATAAAATAATAAGTATTAAAAAGAAAAAAGAAAAAAAACAAGTAGCCATTCACCGGTTGCCATGTGACAGATTGGAGGTTGTCAACCTAGATTACTTTGTGACCTTAATGGAAAGATTAAATGAGTTTTATTAAAATATTATTATTTTTGTATGATACACCCAACAGATTGGGTTACCTAACCTATGGGTAAACATAGTGTTAGAGGGTCAATAACCAATCTCAAAAGAAAAAAAACAGTACGTAGTTGTTGCGGTATATGAAGATGTTTGTATAGACAAAAACATACACACAAGTACATCCATGAGGGAAGATATGTAAGGTTTTAACTTTTAAGAAATGAAACACATTCGGAAAAAAAGCAATCTCTTTCTTCCCAATGACCAAAAAGAATCATTCAAAAAGAATACAAGGGCATATACGAAGATGTTTGTATAGACAAAAACTTACACACAGGTACATCCAGGAGGGAAGAAATGTAGGGTTTTTAAGAAATGAAACACATTCGTAAAAAGCGATCTCTTTCTTCCCAATGAGTCAATGACCAAAAAGAATCATTCATTTGGCATCTTGCATAAATACCAGGCCTGTAGCCCATATGGTCATTTCTATACTAAGGGCTTTTTCTTTTTTGAACATCCATTTCTAAGGTTTGAATCTTGTATATTCCTTTAACAATTGTCTTTTACAATAACAATGCATAATGACGTCAAAATAATTTCATGGTTTCTTTGTTTACTTTTTACAGGAGACAAAATGGCTCCACATTTGCTTCATGGGACAATTCATGCAAGCATTTTGGAGGTCGATAGATTACATAATGGATGGGATTTTAAAGTGTGTTTCAAGGTACAAATCTTTTTACACATTACGTGTTAATTTCTTCAATCCACTTATATATATTGTTTTTATTGGAAAAAATTATCTAAGAATATGAAAACACACATTTGCTACGAACAATTGACTTGTTAATTAGTTGAGGAAACTAAGTCGTCACGTCCAAAGGTTATCCTTTATTTATCTTGATATAGTTTTAACTAGAAATTATAGTCAACTTTTAAAATATATCACCCTTCTTAGAATAGCTAACAAAATTTTCTCATTTGACGCGAACTACAGCAACCACAAACCTACATTAACTTGAAGTGGCGGATAACACGTTATATGGCCATCTTTGGTGCCTATGACGTCGCCATGTGCTTTACAGCTCCATCGGGCATCCACTTTATAGCATTATCGCCATATGCATAACATATGTTTTTTTTTTTTTTTTTTTTTTTTTTTTTTTTTTTTTTTTTTTTAATTTCAATTTTTGTGTAAAATAAATAAAACTTGTGGGTCTCGGGAACTTATAACTTGGATTATATTATGGAGGGTGTTATTTTAGTTGCTTGTCATACGAATATTACAAAGTAAAAATCGATGTGACGAGTAGATAACACACTTATAACACAAACTGCACTTAGCAGTCTAATAGTATATGCAGACCAACAACTAAATTACTTATACAACTTAAAAGTGCCTGATGTAGGGTGTTACTCACCCCGTTACAGGGCAAATAGTGGCATCAACTACACCGCCATGTGTTTTCTAGGCGCGTTATAGGCACCACGTGATTATAATAATGGGCGTTTTTGTACATGTAAAAGTGGAGTACATGTGTTTTCTGGTTGTGTGTTATAAGAATATTAGTGAGGAGAGTGTATTTTTAGTTTTGTGTAATACGAATATTTTAGGGTAACAACTAACCTGGCAGAGTGTATAGCACCTTTATAACCACTACTGCTCCGTGCACTCTAAGAAGTTTTTAATTGTGTTTTTTTGAAAGGCATATATTTTGTATTTTCATAAAATAAACTAGCAAGATGCAAGGAATTACAATGATGATTACCTTAAAAATGACCTTGAATACCTACGACGAACTAAAACAATTAAACTACAATGACCCTAAACAAGCATGCATACCCAAACTGACCTAAAACAAACTACAACCTATAGATGCATCATATCGACTGCAAGCATATTCAACAATCAAATGAGAACCTCCTCTATCCAATCATAACACAACACGACACCACTTAAGGGCATCACCTAACAGAAAGCATGGAATCAGATGAAAAACCAACCATGTAAACCACGATCTTGACACTAAAACGACAACCGCTGAAAGTTGATACCAAAAGAATTTCGGCCACACAAATTAACCGGCTGGTGACACGGTGATTTGTAGGAATGTTAAAAAGGATGAAAAACACCTTTTTGTAAGACAACAAACGACCTTGACCTTTGTCTACCTTCGCCTATCCATCAACCTTGTTGAAAAACAACCCTAACCAGCTGACAACCATTCCGACCATGAGACCTTCGAAACCTTGAACTAACCAACGGCGCTAAACTGGAATTTTTTTTCTAATTTTTTTTAAGCAAACAATGTTAGGATGAAAGTTGTTATAATTCATAGAAATAGACAATTCAGAAGTATGTTAGAGAGCTAGGTGTCATAACAAGGTCTAAGTTCGTCGTCGCGCCACCTCAGCGCCACATCAGCATCCCATTTTCCCACAACTAACCATAACAAACCCCCTTCTCACTCATAACAAACCTCAACTTCTTCATTTGGGCCCCACCACTACCACTTTATTTTTTTTATTCAATTTTCATTTCCAAATAAACTAAATAAATTCATTTCATTCAAATTAAAAATACAATACATAAAAAAAAAAAAAACACTTACTAATAAAAACGATACGAAAAAAAAAACGACACGGGTAAAAAAAAATACAACACACGAGTAAAAAAACTACTCGTCCATGATTTGATGATATTTCTTGACTAGACGTTCCTGCCTCTTGCGGATGATTTCTGCTTTCACCGGGTCAGGATTGGTACTCGGATCTATCATGAGAAAATCCATCTCGATCTTCTCTTGCCACTTTTTTTTCCTTCTCCCGCCTCGCCTCGTAACAAGCCCTTTGAGCATCGGCTTTTTGAGCATATATTTCGGATATATGTCCCGAAAAACTACTCGTTTGACTTCCACCGGAGCTTGCAACGCTTGACGTTGAAGTCGACTTTTGTTTCTTTCCGGCTCGTTTGCATACATCTCTTTCAGGCCGAGGTCGTTTGTCCGGCCCGAATATATCCTCGAGACATGTAACGTCAATAGGATCTTCGGCATCCCACTTGGGATAATTTTTCAAAACAGCCCAACATTTTTCATACAAAAATTCCCTCCCACCAAAACGCTGCGTAAAGTTAACTTTGGCATTCTCGACATGATCTTGGTCATTTTCACCACTTCGACGCTGAAGATGTTTGTAAATAGCGTTGAACTTCTGGCAATCACTGTTAATCCTTTTCCATTTACCTGTTATCATGTTCTTGCCACGCTGGTTTTCGGTTGTCTTAGAATTGAACATTTCGAGAATGTCGTTCCAAAAGTACTCCTCCGGACGGTCATTGCCCATATCTTTATCTTGGGAAATTTCTATCCAACACTGCGCAAGTAACATTTCTTCAGACTTGGTCCACTTCCTCCTGTCCACTTGTGCTATGACTTCAACATCTTCGTCATCGTCCCTGTCCAAATCTACAACAGTTTTTTTTGCCTTCGACTTTTTGCCCCTGCCTTTTGCCGGTTCACGTGCTTTTGGAACTTTGAATTGTGAATCGGTCGGTTGTGATTCCATTTGGGGCAATTGTGGAGACTGGGACGGGTTAAAAAACTGTGGAGATTGTGACGGGTTAAAAAACTGTGGAGATTGTGACGGGTTAAAGAACTGCGGTGATGGAAATCGGTTGGGGTAACTTGCGAAACCTTGTTGAAACTGATATTGTTGGTTAAGCATTATTTCTTGTGGAGACGGGTTGGAATTGGTCGAAGAAGGGGTAGACAGGTTTGAAGAACCCCCGTATTGTTGTGCGTTTGAGTTAAGTAGATTTGTGAAGTATCCTCCGTCATGTGGGTTTTGAGACATTGTGTAAAATGATATTGTTGGTTAAGAAAGATTTGTTATGTATTTTGGGTTTGAAGATGTGTAAAATGAAGAAGATGATGATAGTTTATATAGGAGTGGTGGGTTTTAAAAAAAAATTAATTTAAAAAAATAAATAAATAAAATAAAGTTAACGTTTGAAAATGTTTACGTTATAAAACGTAAACTTATGCTTTTGTCAGACCAATCAGCTCGTCGTCCCCACGATTTGCTAGCCAACGGCGAGCCACAACGAAGCAGCTCGGTGTGGCGGCGAGCCACGGCGGCCGGCCACGTAGGCGACGGCGAGCCACAACGCCCCCCACACCGTCCGCTCTTAGATAAAAAGAGTTTACTGTTGATTTTAAATCACATATACTAAATTAAGGCTGTGTTTTTTTTTTTTTTTTTTTTTTTTTTGTATGAGAAGGGATAGTGGGATCTAACAATTTTATAGTATTAATTTTTTAAATAGGACTCATAGTTTCTGTTAATTTGTCTGGATTCACAAGGCAAAATTTATAATGTTATCCTTATTAAGTGGCTTAAATAGAGATGTGTCTCACATGAACCCCACACTTCTTTAAGCTAAAAAAAAAAAAAAAAAAAAAAAAAAAAAACCGCGCTCCCTAATATTAAGCTAAACTGGACTATTTCACCATAAAAAATGATAAGAAAAAAAGGCCATAAACCTCTATTTGCATTAACCCATGTTGTAGTTCTTATAGAGCATTATATTTTATATCCATTATGTAAGATATCCATTATAAAGCCCAATTGCCCAAATACAGTGTTACAGATATGTATATTGTATCGTATGAAAAATGTATAGTTCATTTATTTCGTTATTTATGTTAATTTTTTTCCATGGAGCCAAACATGTCAGGGAAAAGGAAGTGGGAAAAAGTTTTTAGCTCAAATCAAGAGAACGATACTTTGTAGACCTGAGGTAAATAATCCGACGCACAAAACTTAAAAACCAAAAGAATAATCGTATTATCGTCTTCTAATAATTTTTTTACCAGGTCGTGGGTACAAAAGTTTACGCTACGGTTGACTTGGAAAAGGCGAGAGTTGCTAGAACCAGGATGATCGAAAATGAACCATCCAACCCTCGTTGGTACGAGTCATTTCACATATATTGTGCTCACAATGTTTCAAACATTATATTTACTGTAAAGTATGACAATCCCGTGGGTGCTATTTTAATCGGTCGAGCGTACCTCCCCGTAGAGGCAATTTCTAACGAGTACGAAGTTGATCGATGGCTCGAAATACTAGACGAAGATCATAACCCAATACAAGGACGTTCGAGGATTCATGTTAAAGTGAAATATGTTAGTGTTGCTAGAGATAGTTATTGGTCACAAGGGATTAAAAGTCCTACATTTGGAGGGATACCCTACACGTTTTTTCGACAAAGGGAAGGATGTGAAGTGACATTATACCCCGATGCACATATAGTCGATGATAACATTACATCGTACTTAGAGTCCGAAGGGTATTATGAGCCTAAAAGATGTTGGGAGGACATATTCGACGCGATTAATGATGCTAAGCATTTAATTTATATATCGGGGTGGTCGGTTTATACAGAAATCGTGTTGATTCGAGACCCACGAAGGGCTAAACCAGGGGGAGATGTGACATTAGGGGAGTTATTGAAACGAAAAGCTGATGAGGGTGTGAATGTGTTGATGCTTGTTTGGGACGATAGAACATCGGTCGAGGCGTTTAAAAAAGACGGACTAATGGCGACACATGATCAAGAAACGGGAGATTATTTTCGTAATACGAAGGTTCATTGTGTTTTATGCCCTCGTGAACCCGAAAGTAAAAATAGTTATGTTCAAGGGATTCAAATTGCTACTATGTTTACTCATCATCAGAAAACGATTGTTGTAGATAGCAACAATCCTGGAGATCCGTCTGGTATAAGACGGATTGTCGGGTTTGTTGGTGGTATTGATCTTTGTGATGGTCGATATGATACTCGTGATCATTCTTTGTTTCGGACTCTGAAAGACGTTCATCATGACGATTTTCACCAGCCTAATTTCATGGGAGCCTCGATCACGAAAGGTGGGCCGAGAGAGCCGTGGCATGACATACATTGTAAACTTGAAGGCCCAATCGCTTGGGACGTATTGTACAATTTCGAACAGAGGTGGTCTAAACAAGTTGGGCCGCGATATCTATTTACACTACCCGAGCTTGATAAGTTCATAACTCACCCCACACCAGTTGGTCCATCTGAAGAACGTGACACATGGAATGTCCAATTGTTTCGATCGATCGATGGAGGTGCAGCGTCGGGATTCCCTCAAAAGCCTGAAGAAGCGTCCATGGCAGGTTTAGTTACGGGAAAAGATAATGTGATTGATCGTAGCATTCAAGATGCATATATTAACGCCATACGACGTGCAAAAAACTTCATATACATCGAAAACCAGTACTTTATTGGGAGCTCATACAGTTGGAAAACAAGCACCGAGTTCAAAATTGAAGACATCGGGGCTCTAAATCTCATACCAAAGGAGCTTGCGCTTAAAATCGTGAGTAAGATCAAAGCAAACGAAAGATTTGCAGTGTACATAGTGATCCCAATGTGGCCCGAAGGGATTCCGGAAAGCGCATCCGTTCAGGCTATTCTAGATTGGCAAAAAAGAACAATGGAAATGATGTATAAGGACATTGCCTCTGAGATTCATGCCAAAGGGATCGAAGCCGACCCTAGAGACTACTTGACCTTCTTTTGCCTTGGGAATCGCGAGGTCAAAAAACCTGGCGAATACGAACCACCTGAAAAACCAGAGCCGGAATCTGATTATCATAGAGCTCAAGAATCGCGGCGCTTCATGATTTATGTTCATGCTAAAATGATGATCGGTAAATACTCCATTACCTTTTTATGTCTCAATAACCATAATGTAAAGTATTTTGGATTGCTTATTTCAAGTGCTTATTCTCTAATAAATAAACAGTTACCAACTTATCTATGTAGTAAAACAGTCACTTCGTGTTGTTAACCACATTTTTATAACGACTTGTTTGTAGTTGACGATGAGTACATAATCATCGGGTCAGCTAACATCAATCAAAGATCAATGGACGGGGCTCGGGACACTGAGATTGCAATCGGTGGCTACCAGCCGAACCACATAGCAGCTCAATGGCCAGCTCGGGGTGCTATCTTTGGGTTTCGGATAGCGTTATGGTTAGAGCATCTTTATTACATAGATGACTCATTTCGCCATCCAGAAAGCCTTGAGTGCATTAGGAAGGTAAATGCTATTGCAGATGAGAACTGGAAAATCTACTCTAGCCCAACTTTCGTTCAAGATCTTCCTGGCCATTTGCTTCGCTATCCAGTCAACATTTCTGATGCTGGAGATATTACAGCTCTACCAGACTTCGAATTCTTTCCAGACACCAAGGCGCCGATTCTAGGAACTAGATCCGTGCATCTTCCTCCTATTCTTACGACTTAAAGTCCTCATTGTAACAACAAATATTTGGGATCTAACAAAACCATCCAAATTATCGCTAATAATTTCTAACACAACATCAGTATGCATGTAAATTATTTTATTGTCAATAGTCAATACCATGTTTCAATCACTACTTTAATTGTTCGTTCTTGTAAATCTAGTGTTTATACACACGAAAACTCTCATTCTACAAGTTATAAGTGCTAAAACCAGTGTAGCAGTCGTGACTTTTGTTATTTGTAGATGTCGTCCGACTCTTTTCTAAGGACCTGCTCTACATGGCGGGAGCCAGACTTTCAAGTTAAGGGGGGCCGATATATAATTTTAGAATGGTAATGATATAATCCTAACCAACATATCAAGGCATGATCTGTAAAAGTAAACATAGAGCCAAATGTCTAAAAAAAAAAAAAAAAAAAGCAGTTTTACAATATTACAAAGCCTTAATCAAGCTTGGTTAGAATTTCAATGACCATCAGCAACTTAGCGATTAGCATTTGGCCCCCTTACTACTTATAAACAATATACAGTACCTCTTCAGTAGTTAATTTATGATTCTTGATTGCCAAACAAGTGTCATTTGTGAAGGCTATGGATGTAACAACACCTAAAACATCAAGAGGAGCATTTGACCAAATAAGGTCTGTAGCTGAACAAGTTTTCTTCAACGTCATATCACAATCTTGAAATCTTTTACCTCATGAACTAACCTGCAAATAGTTTGCTCTGTTTTATTTATCTTATGAGTTAATACTTAATATGATCATTAATAAATCTTAAAGGCAAATATGTAATCAAGCATAAACAAGTGATAAATTGATAATCATACAAGGCTACAAGAAATAATACTTTAACAGTTATCAAGTGAATGAAGTGATCATTAGTGAAAGAACAAAAACTATCGATTAAATCATAATTATTGGGTTCAGTAAATACTCAAACCCCTTAAGTCTAGGATTTGAATAGAAAATATCATAAGTGTTTAATCCTTTAAACATTAACAAGTCACTGAGCGCATAGTTTCTCAGTGAGCTGTCTTCAGGATACTCAATAAGAGACAAAGAAGAAGTCTCTCCACTCAGTAAGGCGAAACTTAAGGGGTGAAGACTGAGTCAAGAAGAAGATGGTGGATTCAGTGAGTGATGACAATAACTCACTGAATCCCGAAACTCCTCACCAACTACTAACACTGAAGACAAACTAAAGACTGAAGACTGAAGGCTATGAAGACTGAAGAATGAGCGGGACAAGGCGGGATAAGTTTGAACAGATAAGACGAAGTCCTTATCAACCAAAGTCAACTTTCCCTGAATCGTTAACTATCAGGCTCAATGTCATCACTGACAAGAAGAAAGCAGCCTTGTCACTTACCCAATATAGCCAATGTAAATAGAGACAAAATACATCAGTATTTTGTCTTCTGTAACCTGTTAGTTTGTCCTCTAGGAAAGAGTTAAAAACCATACTTGTATAAATAGCATAAGAGTTGGAGTGGAAGATTTTCAAGCTTGTGGATTAATTGTAAAACACACACACAAGCCATCTGATGCGTGCCAAACAATCAAGCTAAATCACTCAAGCCGGCCACTTGTGAATGGCAGACCGTAACAAGCTTAAAACTGCTTAAGCACGAACTCAATGAAGATCAGGGGAGTATAGTGTTTCCCCGGGTCGTTATGTCCCAGCGAGCTGTGCAATGGATCACCCGACGTATAGTGATCGAGGAATTTGAACGAAAAAGGGATCTGAATAATGATTATAACTACAGAAAAAGCCAACAAATTACAATGGCTTAAATGCAAATTAAAGAAAATTAAAAAGATAAAAAATATTAAATAAACGCTATCACTATTTTTAAAATTGATGAACGTTTAAAACTTAAAACTTACGTTAAAAATAAAATTACGTAAACGTACAAAATAAAAAGTGAAACTTATACAATATAAATCCTAAAAATATGAAAAATACATTTTTACAATCCTAATGATAAAAGAAAATTTATAGAAAAAGAAAATTATTTTTACAACTATTTAATTATTTATTATTAATTAAAAGCTAATTTTAACTATTAAATAATAGCCTAAAATACAAGAAATTAGGAAATAAAGCTAGAAAAATAAAATTAAGACTTAGAAAAATCTAAAATATCAAAAGAGAATTTTCAAAACTATTTTTATATTTTTCTGATTACTTTTGGATTTTCTATGAATATTAAACTATTAAAAACTAATTAAATTACTAAAAATTACAAAATAAACTATGAAAAATCTGGAAAATTACTTTTTTTACTTTTTATATTTATCTAAACCTAAGAAAAATGAAAACTTATTTTTTTGAACCTTTTCTGAATTTTTTGTATTAAAAGCTAATTAAAAATGCTTAAAAACTACTTTAAATTAAGAAAAATAGCAAATCAACTCAGAAAAATCTGAAAATTTCAGGAAAAGTCTAAAATATTATTTGGAAGCTAGGAAAAATGGAAAAACATGGGGTTGTATGGAGGAATAAGGAACTGATGCACAAAGTGCTAAGAAATAAGCACTTGGAATAAGCTAGTGAGCACCATGGGCCACCAAACTGAAACAGAAGCTTGGATAAGCTAAAATGACCAAAATGCAATAAGAAACAACAAGCTTAACACTCTGATTTGCAAGATTAACAGATTTGGAGTTTTGAGATTTATAGCTAAAACATATTTCTGGGGCCAACTTTGGGCTTAAGCACAAGCTTTAAAATAAGCTGAAAAGGAAAAACAGAAATGAGACTCTATACTAGACCTAGCCAACTACTTATGCACCAAATTAAAGCTCTGGGAAAGCTCAAATGAGCCCTGTGCAAAAGCTGCAAGAACTGCACAAACTCTGTGCAGTTCAATGCCCTGTGCACAGGGCATTTGAGACCATCTTGATGAGCAAATTTGAGACTTATAAAAATTCTACAAAAATATACAAAAATTCTAATAAGAGAGTAGACCAGTTGGAGATTTTAAAACCACAAATTTCACTAAGCTTGGCCAAAAAATGAGTGAATGAAAATTCTTCTTAGTTGGCTAAATACAGGCTTTGTCAAATTTGACTTTTGAAGCAAATATGAAAGTTTGACTTTTATGAAGTTTGATCTTGATTTCTTAACTGAAAATGATGTTAATGATTGAAATGAGACTAAAGCAACCTTTATCTATGTATTTTGAACACAAAACAAATGATTTGCTTTTCAAAATTCCAACAGTGAACAACTTAAGACAGATTTGATTAATGTTTGACTTTTTGAGCTAGCAGGCACAAGTGTTGATAGATATGAGTCTGTTTAGAGCTAACAAACATGAACCAACAAGAAGTATACACTGAACAAGCCTATGAGACAGATTTATCAGCAAATCCAAACACACCTTTATCTTACTGTTTTGCAATTAAAGTGAGATAACAACTGATCTAGCTAATGACTCTGATCAATCCAAGTTAAATTAGCCTAAGTGCAACTAATTAAACAGGTTTTAGCTTATTATAACTACAAGGAAAGAACATGCATATGAAACTTTAAAATAACTTACAAGTGGTCCATAGCCACTATGGCTTGAATTCAAGTAACTAGAGAACCACTAGCCTAATTATATCAACCCATATTATTCAAAATCACCCCATTTCCAGCTCTGCTACACCCATGTCCACTTCCATGACCAATTTGAACTTAGTTTGACTTTAGTTGACCAAGACCCAAAATGAATGGAAACTTAAATGTGAGCTTATACAAAGCTATAATAAGCTAATATGAACCTTTTTGAGCTTAAAAATCAGCTAATGAAAGCTTGTACACAAGGCTTTGAGATGGAAATTTTCAACAGTAGACATGAAATTCTAAACATAAACTGATATTAATGCTTGAAATGAGTTTCAGTACACTTAAAAACTTTAAATTGATACAAAGTAACAAAAGATTACAGAGTTTCTACTAAATTAAGAGCTTTAAGATAAAAATGACATTTTAAGAAAATTAAAAACTACAAGACTACTTTTCTTCCTTCCCTTTGCTTTCTTTTATAATCCAAGTACCTTCTCTCTCTCTTCTGAATATATCCCATCACTAATCTCCACCATTGGATGACCAAAAATGATCCTGGCCATTGAAAAGGATTTTGGCGCCAAAATGAAGTATTTGACAGTGAGGTTGAGTGAGGGGGGGGGGGGGGGGAAGGTGCATTAAATGCATCTTGGATGTTAGTTGTAGGTGGGGGAACATGGAAAAGTGGAGTTGAGGAGGGGGGATGGGTTGTTTCTTGTTGCAGACATAGCAGTTGAAGAAGGTGGACTTTGGCGCCAATGGGGCTTGTTTGACCAAGATTGACCGGGTATTAATAATTGGAAGGGGTCCAAAATGATAATGACAGGGGTCAAAATGGGATGGCAGGGTCACAATTGTGTATAAAGGGTTTAAATTGACAAGGACCATTAGTGTAAATTCTGAAATTCAAGGGACCTAAGCTGCCAATTCACAAAGAGGTTTCAAGGGACCAAAAGTGACAATATCACAAAGTACAAGGACCAAGCTTGCCATTTTCCAATTTCCAGGGGCCATTTTTGCCAAATTTCAAACTTGAAGGACTAATTTTGTAATTTTCTCAAACTTTTGACATTTTTCACCAAAGGACTAATTTTGACAAGTTATGATTTAAAAAGGACCTTTGGTGATTTTTCTTTTGAAATTTTGACTCAGGGACTATTTTTGACAATTTTAGAACTTTGGGGGACTGAAACTGCCAATTATGCAAACTTTGCTCATTTTTCATCTGATTTTAAACATTTTGCATCTGAAACATATAAAATGCAATTTTGGAATATTTTCAGTATTTTGATGCATTTATGAGCATTTTTAGACGTTTTGCAGTTCAGATTTGACTAAAAATGATGAGTATTTACACACTCATCAATCCCCCACACTAAACTATTGCTAGTCCCTAGCAATCTTTTGAGAAAAACTTAATGGATTTGAATCTCTTTACCAAAAGCCATTACTTCTGGAGTAGCCAAATGTTTTAGTTCAAGTAAGAACCATGGTACACTGATAACCATGTGATTTTAAGCAAACCACCAGCTTTCAACGGATTTGATTTTGTCTTTACCAGAAGCCGTTTGCTATGGACTAGCCAACTCTTAGATAATTTATCAATATTATCTTTGGTGAGCTGATTACCAATTATGGATTTTCCACTGCCTTTACCACAAGCCATAACCTTGCGGGCTAGCCAACTCTTCACTTTTAAGGATATGGTGAGCTGAATACCATATATTTTTGGGCAAATTGCAAGCCGTCAACGGATTTGAGATATCTTTACCAAGAGCCGTTTGCTCCTGGATTAGCCAATCCTTTAGTTTATTAGACATGGTGGACTGATAACCAAATGAGAAAGTGTAAAACACTTACTCCAAAAAAAAATTTTGGCCAAAAACGGGGGAATTAGTATAATTATATGATAAAATTCGTGAGAATTCCCCCCCACACTTAGAAATGAATATTGCCCTCAATATTCAAAGTACCGGCTGTTATGCCGAAACAAAGAACGTAAAAGGGAAATACTACGGCCATTATTTAGCGAGATTTTTTTTTTTTTTTTTTGAAAAACTTATATATATATAACATGTGGGGCAACTCCCCCACACTAGGGTGGAACACATGGGTGAAAACCCATGTTTAGCTACTGTTTTTGATTACCGAGTCGCTAGCTTGACTCGACCCCGAATTAATTGGTTCATGGGGAAGCAAAGTGGAAGAGACAATCTCAATCGGACTTTCATTCAAGATGTTTGGATAAACATTTGAAGCGCGTGAAAGTTCCACACCGATGAGATATACATAGAACCGGCTCAAAAATGATAAATGAAAATGCCGGGGTCAAAGATAGTGTCTTCATTCCCGAAGGAGTGAAGAACAGGAGAAGTGACAGAATATATGAAGAAAAGAAAGAAAATCATGATAGAAATCATGACTAACTCTTCATCCTCAATAGGAGAATTCATAGTTTCATGAATCTCATCAGTTAAGCTTGCTTGATCAAGACATATTATGGGAGTGTCTAGATCAAAGTAGAAATTATCATACTCCGGTGGAGATATGATATGAGTGAGTTCATCTGAGAACTCCATGAAGGTGAATGAATCATATTCAGAATTGATATGAGTGGGTTCACTGGCGAACTCCTCAAAAGTAAATGATTCATGATCGAGGAGAGAATTATGAGAATGAGAAGTGGTACTGCCACTAATCTTCTCTCCCATATTAGCAAAACAGAAGGCTTTTATTTCCGGAATAGAATCATCGGAAAGAATGTCACTATCCTTTATGGGGATAGGGGATGAAATAGGTTTCTCTTTGAAAGCCTCGATTTTAGAAATGAGAAGACTGACATTCAATAATGTTGCTCGAAGAGCTTCATCTTTGATTTCAGTGTCAGTAACTTCATCATTCTCTTCTTCCAAGCTAACAAGCTCAGAAGGTGAATCTTCCACATAAATGATGTCTCCACAAGATAACGAATCATCATCATCAGAGTCGGAGAACATCTCAACATGATCATTTTGGAAGACAAGAGGAGGAGGGATATCACACACATGATCAAGAATTCCCTGTGACTCTCTTGGGATTGGGACAAGGTTCTCAACACTAGACTTTATGAATTCGTCCAATTCCTTTTCAGGAACAGTGTCGAGATGCTCGTCCCCCATAATAAGAGAGTGAGTGTGAATCTCGGGTGTGATACCAGTTGTTTGAGATGGAATCTCAACTGCTGGGATATCAACTGACTGAGGGAGTTGAGAAATATTATCTTTAAAAGGATAAAAACTCTCCTCGTCATCGTCATATAGAGCTTCCTTGAGAAATTAGGAACGCCTTAGAGCTGCTTGCTCTAGGATTAATAATTCTTCCCTAGATTTACGAGCTTCTCGTTCTTCTCGTTCTTCGGCCAGCAATTCTCCTATGGTCTTTTCACCACTCACTTGATTCTTAAAGTTTTGAATCATATCATCAAGTGTTTTCATTGTGGTTTCAAAATCTTGGGAGATTTCTTGAGACAACGGCTCAGGTGGAGTTTGAACCGTATAGTGCTGTGGAGGTTGAAAATTTTCAAACCTGAGAGAGTCATGATTGTTACAAGGAAATGGATTTCCTATTTGACAATCAGAGCTGAAGTGGGGACCTCCACAGTACTCACAACAGTAAAACTGTTGAGTCAGGACTGGTGGATCATATGGATTTTGGTCATATCCAAAGTTCTGAGCATCATTGGAAAACTGTTCATAGACAAACGTGTTTCCGGATTGACACTCAAATCCTTGGTGAGGACCTCCACAAAATTCACAGCAGTAATGTTGATCATATGAAGATAAGTCGGGCTGTGGTGGGTAATTGAAAAAATTTGAGGGGTTGTTAAATGAGTTCTGATTAGGATCATAATCAAATGAATTCCTCGAACCACAAAACAAACAACTCCCGTTATGAATATCATTACCACATTGTACACACGTACACCAACGACAGGGTGAACCAAAGAGAGGCTCACCACAACCGACACAAGGAATAAACGATTGCATTTGAGAGTTGTGAAGAGGAATCGGTTTATTCAAAGAATCAACAAAACCAACATGGTGATCCGAATGACTATCAAGTCTCGAAGAACATTCAGAAAAATCAGGAGGTGGGACAAGTGGTGTGCTCTGAGAGCTAGCAATTTCCACCACTTCCGTTATGGTCTCCGGTTTTGGTTAACGTGAAGATTAGGCAAGTCATTCTTGCTAGTCACCGGTGTTTGAACGGGTTCATCGTAATCAATTCTAATTCTCGACCTTTTTTCATCGGCTTGAATTTGTTCGATTAGATTACGGGCTCTATCTTCAAAGAAAGTGTCCTCGTAATCCTCGGTGGGTGCTTAGGCTAGCTCCGACGTTTGAACTGGTTTGTCAAGATTAGAATGTATTTCAGGTTGTGGCGGGTGGTCGAAATAACTTTGAAAAGAATTTTTGATGGATAATTCGCACGAATTGCAAAATTCGCTTGAACTAGGCCCTCCACACCTCTCACACTCATTTGTGACGATGATGTTGACGATTGTCGACATAAGAATTAATCATATAGAGGATTAAAGAAATAGAATTAAACGGTTTTGAGGTTAAAGAAGAGTAGAATCAAACGGTACGAGGGGGTAAGAGAAATAGAATCATACGGATAAGAGGAATGAGAAGAGTATTTTTGTATTTTTGGATAAGAAAATATAAACATATACAGATGGATGGTATGAACAAAGAGTGAATATCCAAATCACTAATCTGCTAGACGGAAGATAATCAGCACAGCTCCCCGGCAGCGGCGCCAAAAATTTGATGCGTGCCAAACAGTCAAGCTAAATCACTCAAGCCGGCCACTTGTGAATGGCAGACCGTAACAAGCTTAAAACTGCTTAAGCACGAACTCAATGAAGATCAGGGGAGTATAGTGTTTCCCCGGGTCGTTATGTCCCAGCGAGCTGTGCGATGGATCACCCGACGTATAGTGATCAAGGAATTTGAACGAAAAAGGGATCTGAATAATGATTATACCTACAGAAAAAGCCAACAAATTACAATGGCTTAAATGCAAATTAAAGGAAATTAAAAAGATAAAAAATATTAAATAAACGCTATCACTATTTTTAAAATTGATGAACGTTTAAAACTTAAAACTTACGTTAAAAATAAAATTACTTAAACGTACAAAATAAAAAGTGAAACTTATACAATATAAATCCTAAAAATATGAAAAATACATTTTTACAATCCTAATGATAAAATAAAATTTATAGAAAAAGAAAATTATTTTTAAAACTATTTAATTATTTATTATTAATTAAAAGCTAATTTTAACTATTAAATAATAGCCTAAAATACAAGAAATTAGGAAATAAAGCTAGAAAAATAAAATTAAGACTTAGAAAAATCTAAAATATTAAAAGAGAATTTTCAAAACTATTTTTATATTTTTCTGATTACTTTTGGATTTTCTATGAATATTAAACTATTAAAAACTAATTAAATTACTAAAAATTACAAAATAAACTATGAAAAATCTGGAAAATTACTTTTTTTACTTTTTATATTTATCTAAACCTAAGAAAAATGAAAACTTATTTTTTTGAACCTTTTCTGAATTTTTTGTATTAAAAGCTAATTAAAAATGCTTAAAAACTACTTTAAATTAAGAAAAATAGCAAATCAACTCAGAAAAATCTGAAAATTTCAGGAAAAGTCTAAAATATTATTTGGAAGCTAGGAAAAATGGAAAAACATGGGGTTTTATGGAGGAATAAGGAACTGATGCACAAAGTGCTAAGAAATAAGCACTTGGAATAAGCTAGTGAGCACCAAGGGCCACCAAACTGAAACAGAAGCTTGGATAAGCTAAAATGACCAAAATGCAATAAGAAACAACAAGCTTAACACTCTGATTTGCAAGATTAACAGATTTGGAGTTTTGAGATTTATAGCTAAAAAGCCCAAGCTTTAAAATAAGCTGAAAAGGAAAAACAGAAATGAGACTCTATACTAGACCTAGCCAACTACTTATGCACCAAATTAAAGCTCTGGGAAAGCTCAAATGAGCTCTGTGCAAAAGCTGCAAGAACTGCACAAACTCTGTGCAGTTCAATGCCCTGTGCACAGGGCATTTGAGACCATCTTGATGAGCAAATTTGAGACTTATAAAAATTCTACAAAAATATACAAAAATTCTAATAAGAGAGTAGACCAGTTGGAGATTTTAAAACCATAAATTTCACTAAGCTTGGCCAAAAAATGAGTGAATGAAAATTCTTCTTAGTTGGCTAAAAACAGGCTTTGTCAAATTTGACTTTTGAAGCAAATATGAAAGTTTGACTTTTATGAAGTTTGATCTTGATTTCTTAACTGAAAATGATGTTAATGATTGAAATGAGACTAAAGCAACCTTTATCTATGTATTTTGAACACAAAACAAATGATTTGCTTTTCAAAATTCCAACAGTGAACAACTTAAGACAGATTTGATTAATGTTTGACTTTTTGAGCTAGCAGGCACAAGTGTTGATAGATATGAGTCTGTTTAGAGCTAACAAACATGAACCAACAAGAAGTATACACTGAACAAGCCTATGAGACAGATTTATCAGCAAATCCAAACACACCTTTATCTTACTGTTTTGCAATTAAAGTGAGATAACAACTGATCTAGCTAATGACTCTGATCAATCCAAGTTAAATTAGCCTAAGTGCAACTAATTAAACAGGTTTTAGCTTATTATAACTACAAGGAAAGAACATGCATATGAAACTTTAAAATAACTTACAAGTGGTCCATAGCCACTATGGCTTGAATTCAAGTAACTAGAGAACCACTAGCCTAATTATATCAACCCATATTATTCAAAATCACCCCATTTCCAGCTCTGCTACACCCATGTCCACTTCCATGACCAATTTGAACTTAGTTTGACTTTAGTTGACCAAGACCCAAAATGAATGGAAACTTAAATGTGAGCTTATACAAAGCTATAATAAGCTAATATGAACCTTTTTGAGCTTAAAAATCAGCTAATGAAAGCTTGTACACAAGGCTTTGAGATGGAAATTTTCAACAGTAGACATGAAATTCTAAACATAAACTGATATTAATGCTTGAAATGAGTTTCAGTACACTTAAAAACTTTAAATTGATACAAAGTAACAAAAGATTACATAGTTTCTGCTAAATTAAGAGCTTTAAGATAAAAACGACATTTTAAGAAAATTAAAAACTACAAGACTACTTTTCTTCCTTCCCTTTGCTTTCTTTTATAATCCAAGTACCTTCTCTCTCTCTTCTGAATATATCCCATCACTAATCTCCACCATTGGATGACCAAAAATGATCCTGGCCATTGAAAAGGATTTTGGCGCCAAAATGAAGTATTTGACAGTGAGGTTGAGTGAGGGGGGGGGGGGGAAGGTGCATTAAATGCATCTTGGATGTTAGTTGTAGGTGGGGGAACATGGAAAAGTGGAGTTGAGGAGGGGGGATGGGTTGTTTCTTGTTGCAGACATAGCAGTTGAAGAAGGTGGACTTTGGCGCCAATGGGGCTTGTTTGACCAAGATTGACCGGGTATTAATACTTGGAAGGGGTCCAAAATGATAATGACAGGGGTCAAAATGGGATGGCAGGGTCACAATTGTGTATAAAGGGTTTAAATTGACAAGGACCATTAGTGTAAATTCTGAAATTCAAGGGACCTAAGCTGCCAATTCACAAAGAGGTTTCAAGGGACCAAAAGTGACAATATCACAAAGTACAAGGACCAAGCTTGCCATTTTCCAATTTCCAGGGGCCATTTTTGCCAAATTTCAAACTTGAAGGACTAATTTTGTAATTTTCTCAAACTTTTGACATTTTTCACCAAAGGACTAATTTTGACAAGTTATGATTTAAAAAGGACCTTTGGTGATTTTTCTTTTGAAATTTTGACTCAGGGACTATTTTTGACAATTTTAGAACTTTGGGGGACTGAAACTGCCAATTATGCAAACTTTGCTCATTTTTCATCTGATTTTAAACATTTTGCATCTGAAACATATAAAATGCAATTTTGGAATATTTTCAGTATTTTGATGCATTTCTGAGCATTTTTAGACGTTTTGCAGTTCAGATTTGACTAAAAATGATGAGTATTTACACATTCATCACCATCTTTCACTCCTCCAAATATAACTCTGTCCCTGAGATACCTCAGTGGTTCCTTTGTAGTTGTGCTCAGACTTAGCCTGAGCTTAGTGAGGAGATACCATACTTGTCATTTCCATCCCAAGTACTATTCCGCAAGTACTTGGGTAATGTATTCTTTTTTATTTGTTTCTAATAAAGAATATTAAGTTGAAAATTATTCAGTGTGTTTTTACTTACATTACTTTCAGTCATTGTTCACAATCTGTTCATTTACTGCTTTAACTGTTTTTATACGATTGTGAAACGGGAACAACAAGTGGTATCAGAGCAGGCTGATTATAAAACCATTTTAAGCCGCTCAAAAACGTTTTTAAATCAGGATCATAATGGCTGAAATTGATGTGCCCTAACTTGTCGACAAAAAGGGTGAAGCTTATTCAGCTGTTGACCCTCGACTCGAAGTTGGCAAATTTAACAAATGGAAAAAGCGAATGCTTTGCTATTTGACTGGGATGAAACCTTACTACATAAAGTGTATTAATGAAGGTCCATTTATCCCAAAGACTGCTGAAGGTTTCCTAAACCTGAAGCTCAGTGGACTCAGGATGAGAGGAGAGTGGTCAATCAGGACCAAAGGCTCAAAAGCATCATCATATCTTGTCTTCCTGATGATGTCATGGAGTCTGTTATTGGCTGTAGTACGGCTAAACAAACCTGGGATGACCTGGTCCACAGTCATGAAAGTTTCTCAGATACCAAGGAGAACAGGATTATGGACCTGAAACTTGAGTACAACACCTTCAGGGCTAAGGACTCAGAAACTCTGTCTCAAACTTACACCCGTTACAAAACTTTGTTAAATGAACTGTCAAATGATGGTGTTAAGTTGTCCAAACATGAACAATGTTGGTTTTGTCAATAGTCTCCCTGAGAAGCGGTTGAATTTCTCTCAGGGACTTAGGAATGCTAATCATATCCAGAATCTTGAACTTCCTGAAATATATGGGAAATTTGTCTATGAGGAAAACCTCATCAACAGACGATACCCTGACTTGAAGAAATCTCAGGAAGTCAAGAAGTCCTTGACCACCACTTCAACACCAATTTCTACTACTTTTTATTCTAACAGTGTGGTTCAAGATTTTCAGGAAAATTCAGATGATGAGCCTGATGAGAGATCAAGTGAGGAGTACCTAAATGACCTGAACATCGAATTTCAGGAAAGGGCACTCCTTGCTAACTCTCGGAGGTTTATAAAAAGAAACAAATGTTTTTCCAATGCTAAAGCTAATGAGGACACTGAGTGCTTTAAGTGTCACAAAATAGGTCATTTTGCCAAAGACTGTTTTTCAAAAACAATTTCTGAACCCTCCTACAAACCATCAGGGTCAAATCAGTCCTCAGGCTTTAGCAAATTTCAACCAAAAATCTACCAGTCTCATCAAAATTTTCAAAACAAATCTGATCAAAATAAAACTGTTGATTTTGAAGCTAAGTACAGGAAAGTCAAAGCCAAGCTAGCACTACTTGAGGCCACTCCCTCAGAAACAACAAACACTGTTAAATCTGTGCAGGGTAAAAACAAGGGCCTAGTTGCTGAAGTCTTCGACTGGGATGAAGAGACAGTCTCCTCAGACGATGAAATGGTGCAAGTCAGTGCACTGATGGCTCTCTCAGAAGAGGACAAGCTAGCTGTTGGGAAGAATCATGCCAGGAATGGATAATGGGTCAACATCACAATTAAGAAGGTAAATATTTTACTTTCTATGGATGATGACTCTAATTGGCAGTCTTTTATGAACTATATCAATGTTGACCTTAAGTTTGTAGAAGAGCAACGGTTAAATCTTTTTTCAAAATACAACAAGTTAAGTTTTGAATTAAACAAGTGTAGGGATGAACTGCTTCTTTTAAAACAAGCTAAGCTTGAGGCTGTCACACTGCAAATTCAAAACACTGAACTAGTTAAAAGAAATCAAGCTCTTCAGGAAGAACTTAAAAAGGAAAAAGATATCATTGAAAGTTGGACTGCTAAGAATCCTAGAGTCTTTGATGCTGTAGGAGCCCCCAGTAGCAAAAAGAGAGTCATAGGTGAAGATCATCTCCCTGACTCTCACAACAAAGACCAAAGTCCAAAACCATTTGTGTCTGGTGGCATGATTACCAATATGCTATCAATTCCCAAGTCCAGTGATTGGATTGAACGGGTTAACCTTGAGAGTAAGCTTCCAAATTTCGATTCTGGAAGAATACTAGAGCCTGAAAGCCGAGCTCTAAAGAGCATGCTTGGACTCCCTGATGTTCCCAGTGGTACTGAACACATCTCTGAGTCTGAAGCAGAATCTCAAGCACCGCTTCCACCCCTGAAACCTCTTCAGGGTGCTGCACCAAGCTCTGAGCTTACTCCATTGCAATTCAATCCTCATTAACCAAAAGAAAGGTCTGGACTTGGTAGAACAATCCTGAAAATACCAACAAAATCAATCCAACAAGATTCTACTCCCACTGAGACTTCCACATCTTCAGTCCCTACTGAAGCAGACCAAATTCAGCAATTGACTGAACTTGTGAGGAAGCTGACTGATAAGATGGAATCCATCGCAAAAGCTCCTGATTCAATCAAGGAAACAAAGTCAGCCTCCTCTAGCTCATCAAGGTCAAAATCCACCAACAAGCCCAGGCAGAAGTGTGATCTGTGCCATTATACCAGTCATACCACTGACAATTGCTACAGAATCCTTTTTTGTATGATCTGCAAAAAGGATGATCATAGAACTTCTGATCACTTACAGTATGTAAGTTCATTCATTGAAGCAAAACATACCAAAGTTGGTCATCAATATGCTTCAACCTCCAAACAAGCTCACAGGAATAGAGCAAAACCTTTTCCTCCTTGCCCACACTGTGGCTTTAATGATCATCATCCTGATGATTGTCTCATGAACACATGCTGTGATATTTGCGAAAATCCAGCTCATGAGACATCCCAGCATGACAGTGTCATCCAATCAAGGAGAAGTTCAAAGCAACCCCGAATTACTGAGTCATCCTCAGTCACCAAATGCAAAACCTGTGGTAGCACAATGCACTCAACCACTGACCATGAGTCAATTGCCAAATTCAAGCAGACCTTTAGACCCAAGCCCACTAGTATGTGGGTCAGCAAGAGAAACTAACTCAGTTTACTATTTGTGCAGAGACACGCCAGGGAGCCTATTTGGCATCTAGATAGTGGATGCTCAAGAAGCATGACTGGCGTTAAGGATTATCTGCACAAGTATGTAAAGGAACCAGGACCCAAGGTAGTATTTGGTGATAACTCATCATGTCCCACTGAAGGTTATGGTTCAGTATACTGCAATGGAATAGTTTTCTCTAGAATAGCTTATGTCAATGGTCTAAAATACAATCTCATCAGTGTCAGTCAATTATGTGATGCTAAGTACATTGTGCAATTCAATGACAAACAAGGCACCATTTTCAATTCCAACAAAGAAGTTGTTTTGATAGCTCCTAAGAGAGATGATGTTTATGTCTTAGACATGTCAACACTGTCTCAAGATGGAACTTGTCTCTTTGCCAAAGGCACTGAAACTATCAACTGGCTGTGGCACAAAAGACTCTCTCACTTAAACTTCAAAAACATCAACAACTTGGTAAAACAAAATAAATTCCTTGGCTTGCCATCACTGGTCTTTGCAAAAGATATGTTGGAATCACTCCTAAACCATAATCAAGTGTTAGTAATTAATATGTAATAGTTAGCTTTATTATGGCCTTTATGTTTGTTATTAGCCTTAAGCTTATGTAGAAGGCCCATGAGCTTAGGCCCAAGCCCATAAAGGAAAGGAAGGGAACTAGGAGTGTTGCCCTAGCTTCCCTCCTATAAATACTCTTGTAAACCCTCATTTGAGGGTTGGTTGTTCAAGTTATTCTTTCACCTACACTCTACGCATAACCGGTCTTAGTCTAACGTGTGTTTGTGTTTGTTTACTTGTTCAATCGCCTTATCTCTTTCTATATTACTTGTGTTTGTAAAACTAGTGACCTAACAGTGGTATCAATCGCCTACTAGTTGGGTGAATCGTGTTTGTTTTTGAAGTGGGTTTCGGTCCTACGCCTAAAACGCACATTTGATACTTTGGTTCGCTTAAAAACTTGTTTTTTACACTTTTTAATCCAAGATTCTTGTACTTTCAACGTTTTAAGGTGTTAAAATACTTGTTTTTGGCAAAAAGTTTCAAACTTTATGCGTGGATAGTTGTTTTTGATCATGTTTTTGAACGAGGGTTTCATCCTACTCGTAACTGTTTTAGAGGCTTTGGCTCATCAAGTTTCACACTTTTGTGTATTTTGGTGTTATTGAAGCTATTTTATCACACAAAAACTGGTTTAGAAACACTTTTGGACAGAATCATAATTTTGAGCATTTCTACGCGTAGTAAAACCCTAAAACTACGCGTAAGTGCCTCCTTGGTTTGATCTTCATTATCGTGGTTTATTCCGTGTTTTCTTACTTGGATAAGTCTGAAAATACGTTGACTTTGGATATCTCTTGCACTGTGATAGTGTAAAAGATCATTTGGGCAAAAACCCTAAAATTACGCATAAGCATAAGCTTACGCGTAGAAATCCTACGCCTAAGATTTTTCCTACGCCTAAGCCTAGTCTTACGCTTAAGAAAATCCTACGCCTAACTTTCTACGCCTCACTTTTGTCTACGCCTAACTTTAGTGCTTTTTCCTACTTACGCGTAAGCTAAATCCTACGCGTAACTTCTCTTTGTTACGCGTAACTTTGGTGTTTTTACGCATAAGTGCTACTTGGTTCTTGTCTTTTCTACGCCTAAGGATACTTCATCAACAAAGGTTCATTCGACTACAAAGATCCATTTTTACCAACACAAGTTTTCAACATGTCTCAACCACCATACTCTAACTATTTCCCTTACACTTATCCTCAACGACAACAACAACTAAGTCCACAACATCAACAATGGAATCAACAACAAGCAATTTATCAACAACAATTTAATCAACAACATACTCCACAACTTGGTGCAATTCCCCCACCACAAATGGTTCAAACACCGCCAAGTCTTCAAGTTCAACCCTACACAAATGAATTCAATCAACATCCATCCAGGAACACTATGAAGGAACCCACTTGGTTTGCAAAGATGTGTGAAGCTTTAAGCAGCCAACAATCAATTCATGAAGCTGGATCACTTGATAGACCTCCAATGCTCACTCCAGGAAACTACGATCAATGGGTGATAAGGTTCTTTAGGTTTTGTGATATGAAGAAGCCACACGGAAAGTTCTTAAAGAAGGTTATCTTGGAAGGTCCATTTGAGATGCCTACTGTTATTGTACCCGGAGATCCTAATGCTGTTCCACCAAGAGATGAACAAACCAACATTGCTACTGTTGCAGATCTAAATGCTACAGAACTTCTACTCTATGAAGCTGATGAGCTTGCAATGCAATACATCCTTTTAGGATTACCTAACCCAATTCTTCGAAGTGTTGATGCTCAAAAGACTGCAAAGGAAATGTGTGACCATATTCATCTTCTTATGGAAGGATCAGTACTCAATCAGGAGGATTTGGAATCCAAGATTTACTTGGCTTATGAACACTTCATGATTGAATCTGGAGAGACACTAGAGTCTTATCATCATCGATTTTCAGACATCATCAATGATTTGGATAAACACAACATCATCATGCCAAGAATTGCAGTGAATACTAAGTTCCTGAGTAGTCTTGGTCCTGAATGGGAGAAGTATGTCATTTTTCTCCGTCAAGCGAAGAATATGCATCATTCTACATATGGATTGTTGTACGATTACTTGAAGCCTCATGAAAAGGAAGTTGATCGGGAAAGGATTCTCCGTGCTCAAATTGCTCCACCTACACATCCGGAAAATCAACAACTTGCCTTATATGCTCAACAAAGTTATCCTCCTCAACAAGCAACTCAACCAACTGCCTCAGTCACACCAAACGATCCATCACAGCAATCTCAACAAAATCAATTGGTTCCTTACAACAACAACAATGATCAAGAACTTCATAATCAAACTAATGAGGAATCAGATCCGTTCGAAGCATTACAATAGGGGTTTGTTATGATTGCTAATGCTTTTAGCCGTTATACAAACAAATCCAACAATCGTATTCGTTCCTTATCCAATACACGAAATCAGGCTGTTGTGAACAATGGACGAGTTGAAGTTCAAAATCGTGGTTATGGTTGTCAAATGGGAGGTGGTCAAGGGTTTAATGCTATGGGTAGGAATAACAACAGAGCTCAAGTGGTGGAACAGGGAAATGCTCAGAATGGTTTGAATGGTCTTCGATGCTACAACTGCAATGAGAAGGGACACCTGGCTAATGCATGCCCAAAGCCAAGGACTAGGGGCAGTGCTTATTTCAAAGAGGCTCTTCTTTTAGCTCTTAAGGATGAAGCTGGTGGATCTCTCACAAACAAAGAACAGAGCTTTATGGCAGATGCAGACTCAGATGATGATATGGAGGACTTGCAGGCCAATGCAGCTGTTATGTTAATGGCTAATATGCATGAGTTACACATGAGTGACACAGGCCCTGTGTATGACACTGATGGCTTGTCTCAGGTACCCGAACAAACCATCATCATATCTGAACTAATATCTCCGCCAATATCTGAATCCGGCACGGCTCAGACTGTTCAAAATGAGTCATATACATCTCATTCTGACGATTTTCAAATAAACCCTGTAGTTACATTTGACGATCAAGATAACCTTATGGTTTCCCTTGATAATCAAATTGACTCCGTGGTTGTACTTGAGGATCTAAATAATGATCATGTTGTGACTCACGTTGAACAAGCCGAACTGTTGCCTCCTCCAGATTTTGCTCGGTTAATTCAAGACCATCAAATCAAAATGGAGAAATGTTATGCATTAAATAAGGACTTAAAAAGCAAAAATGCACTGTTAACCAAGGATTTTGAATGCTTACAATTGCAACTCAACTTTTTCAAAACTCAAGAAAACCGTGAAAAAGGTTTTGAAGCCGCTTTTGCTAAATCTCATCAAAACGAAAAATATTTAGAGAGACAGATGCGTGATCTAGCCTCTTCGAAGAATGCTTTGTTGTCTGAAATAGAACAACTGAAACATGAACATAAAAAGCAAATTAACGCTCTCACCTTGGAAAATCAAAAAGCTAAGGCTGAGTTGTTAAATTGTCAAAAACAGTTCTCAGCATACAAAAAGCATTCAACGAATCGGGTAGATGACCTTCTTGCGGAAATTATTGGCTTGCAAAACAAAATTAAAGAGTTTAAAACTGTTGTTTACAAACATGGTAAATCAGTAACAGCTATTGAAAAGTTTACTTTAAAACCCAATCCAAAAGGATATGGATCAAATCTAGCTGATTACAAACCAAAGCTTTCACTCAAAACATTCAAACCAAATCCTGAAGTTTCCAGTGCAGAATATAAAATTAATGATACTGTTATGAGTGTTGTTGAATATCATCGTCAAGAGGAATTAGATGCATAAGACGAGAGTCGATCAAAATTAAAAACGGTTGCTTACAACAAACCTTTTAATTATTCAAAACCGGTCACTTTCGTCACAACAACGGATTCTTCTAACACACCAAGGGTTATCATCAAAACACCTGAGTCTTCTAATGTTAATCCCCAACCAGACTATGCACAAATTTATGGTCCTTTACCTTCAATCAGTGAAGTAAACTCAAAACCTGAAAATCGCAAAATTCTTAGATATTTTGATATTTTCATGGCTGACCTCAAAACTTTAGAACAGGAGATAGAACATCATTCTGAAATCAAAGTTCAACACTTTCAATCGCCTTTAGCGCGAGAACAATGAGATATTTTTCAGAAAAATCTTTTACCAAATGTTAAAAAATTGAAAAGTTGTGCATTAGCTTGGGAAAAGGATTTTCATAAGGAACTTGGAGTGATGAAGGTCGTTTTCGAGAAAACTGAAACATCTATTTCTAATACTAAACGCAAAAAGAAAATGCTGAGAAAAGATGTTGATCGACTCTTGGAAGATGTTATCTGTGCTGAATGTTGTGTTATTCTATTCATTGCCACATGCATCTGATTATATCTCTGCTGATACTGTTGACTCTGTGGTAACTATTGAGAATACTGATAATGTGCTTCAGACCGAGTCTTTAAAAGCTGAAAATAAACGATTACTTAACGAACTTTACAACGCAAAACGTCGTCTTCATTGGTGTGAAAAAGATATTCACAATCATCAACTTAGTTTTCAAAAGAAAATCGCTCAGTTGAGTGCAAAATCTTCTGAACCTAAAATTGAGCAACTAGATGATCAAAACGTGTCTTTGAAAAGTCAAATCTCTAAATATGAACAAGAACTTGTAACAGTTAAACAGGAATATGGTGTCATATTTGATTTACACATTAATGACTCGACATGAAGCATCAAATGAACTTGATCACTATCTTGCTCACACTAGAGAAGTCATGAATTTTGCTGGTAATATTCGGTCTGAAAATCAAGATTTGATTCACACTATCTCTAAGTTAAGAGAAATGTTAGGAAAGTATGAACAACTTCCGCCAACCATCATTAAGAGATTAGCACCTGTCACACTTAGTAATCGTGCACCTAGAATCCCTACTGCCAAATCACAAGTTGCTAACGTGCTTCCTTCTACTAAAACAGGAATAGTTGCGTCTTTTCCAAACGTCCGCACTTCACAGCCTAGGAGCACTCAATCGAAGAATAGGAAGTTGCGACCTAAGAAAAGATCAATTAGGAATGCTAAAGTAGAAGAACACCCTAGGACTATGAATAAGACTCACGTTGCTTCCACTATAGATGTTGCGTCTGGCAAATGTAATAGAAATAGTGATGTAACAAATGCTAAACCTTTAAGCACTTTTGATATTCAGTCTGATGCACCTTGTGTTATTTGTCGTAAAAGTATGAATTCTATTTGTCATGACAAATGTGTTGCTAAAGCTATAATCTCTCATTTACGGAATCCTAAGAATCGGAATACCTCTAGGCCCACTAATCATTCTCAGTCTGTGCTTGGTAGACCGCCTTCTTTAGATTCTAAGGATAACATTGCTGTCACTATAGCTCCAGTTTCACCTCCTAAGAATGTAGTACCACCCAGTGCATTCACTAAGACTAAAGCAAAGAGTAGTCATAGATGGCAGAAATGGATATATAACACACAAGGATTTAAATGGATGCCTAAAGTCATTAATGTGTGCATGTCTCATATACCTGCTTCGGAACCCTCTAACATTTCAGGTTCCACATCTACTTCTATTCCATCTGTGTCGTCTGTGTGTAATGCAGGTGATACAGATCATTCTCTGGATTGTTAATAGCGGATGTTCCCGACACATGACAGGCAACCTTAAACTATTATCAAACTTTATTGCAAAGTTCATTGGCACTGTCAGGTTCGGGAATGATCACTTCGCAGCTATCATGGGCTACGGAGATTATGTCAATGAGAACATCGAAATCAGCAGGGTTTACTATGTGGAAGGCCTCGGTCATAATCTGTTTTCAGTAGGTCAGTTTTGTGATGGAGATTTGGAGGTTGCTTTCAGGGAGAAAACTTGTTTCATTCGTGATCTACAAGGAAATGACCTAATGTCTGGCTCGCGTAATTCTAGTCTCTACACTATCTCTATGCAAGACATGGTTGCTTCATCTCCCATATGCTTACTTTCAAAGGCAACATCAACAAAATCCTGGCTATGGCACCGTCGTCTCTCACATCTAAACTTTCAAACCATCACCAACCTTGCTCGACACAAACTAGTTGAAGGACTCCCACGATTCCGGTATTCAAAAGATCATCTTTACTCAGCTTGTGAACAAGGAAAAAGCACTCGTGCCCATTTTCCTTCAAAGATGGAACACAACTCTCAGCATGTGCTTCATCTTCTTCACATGAATTTGTGTGGCCCGATGCGCGTGCAAACGATCAATGGCAAACGCTACATCTTAGTAATTGTTGATGACTACTCACGATGGACTTGGGTCTACTTTCTTCGAAGCAAAGACCAAGCTCCACAAATGATCATCACCTTTCTCACAAAAATACAGGTTCAGCTAGAACAGACAAAGGAACTGAATTTGTTAACAAAACCCTTCGTGAATTCTATGAGAAAGTGGGAATTCAGCATCAAACATCTATTGCACGTACACCTGAACAAAACGGAGTTGTTGAAAGACGAAACCAAACGTTAGTGGAAGCTGCAAGAACAATGTTAATCAATGCTAAACTTCCAGATTACTTATGGGCAGAAGCTGTATCTACTGCATGCTATACTCAAAACCGTTCTATGATCACAAAACGCCACAACAAAACACCTTTCGAGCTTGTCCACAACCATAAACCAAATCTCAAACACTTTCATGTATTTGGATCCCTTTGCTATCCGAATAATGATCGTGATGATTTTGGAAAGCTCAAAGCCATAGCTGATATTGGAGTCTTTATTGGATACTGTGATAATTCTAAAGGTTTCCGAATCTGGAATCGTCGAACTAAGGAGGCAATGGAAACGATTCATGCTCATTTTGATGAACTTACGGAAATGGCTTCTGAGTACAACAGCTTAGAACCCGGTCACAATCGTTTAAACTTCCCTCAACCCCCATCATCAGCTGAACAAAGCCCCCAGCTAACTCGTCAACAAATGGAAAGGTTATTTGCTCCTCTGTTCAGTGACGATATTGATGAACGTGCTCCAGGTGTATCCGCTGTTTCCGCTGCACAACCTGATAATATTCCTATACCTGATACACCTGCTACAACAACAACTGTTGAAGATGCACCTACACCAGTTGACTCCAACACAACAGTTGAACACACCGCTTCCAACAATGATGAACCGGCTGATGATATTCTGAATGAAGTACCCCCACCTGCAGATTTTGATCCAAATGCATTCTTCAACCCGTTTGCTAATGAGACTGCTGCACCAGATGTCGCGGAATCTTCAACAACCCATTTGAATCCTCAGAATCTGCACAATGTATACCAACATCAACCCTCTACACATAGATGGACAAAAGACCATCCTTTGGCTAATATTATTGGCAACCCGAATCAACCAGTCGTTACGAGACAACGTGTCACACCCTCGCCGGAGGCGGAAAACACGAGGTGTAACGGAAAGGAACATAAGCACAAGATAATAGAACATACCAACGTTAAGATTAAAAAGAAATAATACACCATTACAATACTAGTTTAGCCGACATCGGCAAATATATTACAAAGTTTAAATTCCAAAATATTATGTTTTAAACATAATGATTTATATTGACAAGTGAAAACTTCATTATGCAAGACCTGGTAGAAAAAGCTTACTAACGATCACCTGAAATGCATGAGAGAAAAATGGGTCAACTATGAAAATAGTTGGTGAGTAAACATGTTTAGCAAAATAAGAAAACTCGTAAGAAATATTCAAAGTTTTCGGTCAACGAAAATAGTCCACAAAGCAAAGGCATTGTAAATCCACTCAGTTCCAAGTTCCGCCCATACAAAACTTGCAACCTGTGTGTTCACAACCCATTGCACAAAATATAGCGTATCAAGTAGTCAAGTATAAGCGGTCATAATAGTTCACAATATAGAACCGCGAATATAATAATTCAGGGATGCTACTGATGAAACCAAATTAAGCTGGGTGCCACTACCCAAAGTTATGTTGGGTGCCTCTTCCCAAAGATATACTGGGTGCCTCTTCCCAAAGATATACTGGGTGCCTCTTCCCAAAGATATATTGGGTGCCTCTTCCCAAAGATATAATCCGAACAAGGAGTCTTTATAGTGATGCTCCGAACATAGGAGACTTTATAGTGATGCTCCGAACATAGGAGACTTTATAGTGATGCTCCGAACATAGGAGACTTTAGGTCAAGGTCATAACATGTACGGTTCAATAAGTTCAAGTAAGGCATTATTTCATAATTAAGTTCAAGGATTTGTTTCGAGTTCAAAAGTTCAAGCCAAAAGAGTTCACAAAAGTAGGAATCAATTTAGTTCAAGTATGGTTCATGCATTTCGCCCCAAAATATATTAAAAATGGTAAAAAGGGATGTGATTACTCACTTGATGAATAGATGCGATGACAAAAGTGGTTACACCGAAATGTAGCGTGAATCTCGAAACTGACCTATTATGAATGATATGATATGCAATAAGTCATGATGTAACGTTATGCACGCAATTCGGATGATATTTATACCACTTATATATTTTTGAAAACAATACTTCTCGTCGAAAATATAATTCTTTTAACGTCTTGACCATTTTTAAATTACTTCACATGTATTTACATTGAAACGATATCCTACGATAGACTTTTAGTGATTTATTAAGAGAATATAACTTTTCGTCGTAAAATAATGTCGTTGGAAATTTCATGAAAGTGACAAAAATGGCTTCGAAAAGCTAGTCGTAAGATGGTGATTTTGTCCAAAATGTGGTTTAAAAAGTGAGTTTCGGCAAAGTTTGAGCAACCGTAAATAATTTATTACAACCCCGCTATACAAACGGTTGATCGTTTTGAAAAATATGCTTGGTGATCTCGATTTTATTAGAAGACATCTCGTTACAAAAAGTTCCACATCAACGTTAAAAATAGCCTTCAATATGGTCGTTTTGTTTACCGTAACACTTGACAAATAAAAATAATATAGTTTTTCTAAAAACAAAGTTACGGCAATTTTGTAAAAACGTGTATATTTTAGTCGTTACAAATCCGTTTTCTACGTATTATACGTCCTTAGCTTCGTATCAAAGTATACTAATATATTTTTGATAAGTCGAAATAATTTATAAAGCTTAAGACTCGTTTTTGACTCGTACAAAACAAAAACAGTTTGCTGAAATTTCAGAAAATATATATTTCGTCGTCAAACTTGAAAAATTCATAACTTCTTCGTTATAACTCCGTTTTAATCCGTTCAAGCGGCCACGGATTCGTTTTAAAGTATATTTTCTAAATATCTAGGCCAAAAATTCGTGTCTACTGTCGGATTTTCCAGAAATTCAAAACAAGATCAGACCACTTTTTATACTTGTCGAAAATAGTTTTTCTCGTACTAAACCTATTCCAATCCCTTCAAAACAACTCCAAAGCTATTCTAATCCTACCATACACCTTCTTAGGGTGTCATGGGTTCCTAAACATCATCAAGACCAATATATAACAAGGGATAAATTATAGGATGACTTATATATCTAAAACTCTAAAACAATGTAAAAATGGTATAAATATTCATATGTCTTGCATGCTTTACTCAAAAATGATGAAATAAATATGAAATGATAATGAAAGATGTAAAATGAAAATGATATGCTTACTAGTTTACTTGATGAGGTGACTAGAACAAAGGATTATCCTAAACACCCTAGGTTTTTATTTCAAAACCTTTAATAAGAGTGTAACTAGAGTGTTTTAAACTTGATCTTGGAAAATTTTTATGATCCCTTCTTACTCCTTATGTATAACCGGTTCTATGGAGAGGAAGAACAAGATAGAGAGAACTTTTATTAACTTGTGAATTATTTGAGGTGAATGAAATGAAAGAGTGATACATGGAGTATAGATCTATACATTTGAAAAAAAATTACCAACTTCATTAATTGCAACCCCCCCTTGGTCGGCCAAGGGGGGAAGTATATGTGAAAATACATTTTTTTTTTTTTTTTTTTTTTTTTTTTTTTTTTATATATTGTGTATAATTGTAATAAGTGTAAGAAAAATGTGTAGGTAATAATAACTTGTAAGGTTTTATATACATTAGTGTATTTAAGGTAGTTTTAGGTAAAAGTAATTTTTAATAGATCAAAGTAAAGTATAATGAGATCATAAAAATTGTAAAAATACATTCCTTGTAAAATTTGAGTGATATAATAATTATCGTGTAATTTTTAGGAAAAGCGTCGTAACAATATAAATGTAACGATTTATATACAAAATAAATTCAAAACACTAGGTAAACTCACAATATTGTTTTTATAAACTAAATGTGAGTATAAAAATATATCGGGATCATTTTTGGAAGTATCGGATTAAATGTTCAAAATAATAACTTACGCGATAACGTTTATTTAATATGAAATTTACACGCTTAAGGTGAAATGCAAAATCATGAATGAACTAACATGATGAAAATGATGTTAATGAAATGTAGACTAAACTTAGTCTATATGAAATGTTCGTGATGATATGATCATGAATTCGCCGCTAAACCATTAAGGTTACGCGAATTTGGAACACGTAAACCTAGTTTACGATAAATGATGAAATTGTGAAGCATGAATTGTTTTGAGAAATGACCGGAATTTGAGAATTGTGACACAACGTCTTCACACAGACGGTGAACATTGCATTTATGCACTCACTGTCTGCCAATCTGAGCCTAAAAAAATTAAAGACGCAATGACAAAAGACAACTGGATTGAATCCATGCAGGAAGAACTCAACCAATTCAAACGTCTTGAAGTATGGGAACTGGTTGAAAGACCAACAGGGGTCTACGTCATTGGTCTAAAATGGATTTGGAAAATCAAATTGGATGCTGAAGGGAACGTCATCCGAAACAAGTCACGTCTACTTGCCAAGGGTTATCGTCAGGAAGAAGGAATAGGCTTTGAAGAATCATTTGCTCCGGTTGCTCGTCTTGAGGCTGTTCGGATATTTCTCGCGTTCGCGGCTCATATGAATATGACGGTCTTTCAAATGGATGTCAAAACTGCGTTTCTCAACGGACAACTGAAAGAAACGGTTTATGTCAGCCAACCCGAAGGATTCGTTGATCCAGAGTGCCCGAACCATGTCTACAAACTGAACAAAGCTCTTTATGGTCTCAAACAAGCCCCTCGGGCATGGTACGATAAGCTATCATCTTTCCTCATTGCTAATAATTTCACCAAAGGTTCGGTTGACCCAACTCTTTTTATACAATTTCACGGGGCACATATCTTAATTGTTCAAATTTACGTGGATGACATCATTTTTGGGTCTACACATAAAAAGTTTTCAACCGCTTTTGCAAAACTAATGAAGAAAAATTTTGAAATGTCCATGATGGGTGAACTCACGTTCTTTCTAGGACTGCAAGTTCATCAATCACCCCGTGGTATTTTCTTGAGTCAGTCTAAATATGCCCTTGAACTGTTAAACAAATTTGGAATGACAACCTGTGACACTTATGCCACACCAATGGCTCATACCAAGAAGTTAGATGCTGATTTACATGGGAAATTAGTTGACCCTACCAAATACCGAATTATTATTGGGTCTCTCATGTATCTAACAGCTAGCAGACCTGATATTGTCTTTGCCGTTTATCTATGCTCCCGTTATCAGTCGCGACCAACTGAAACCCACCTCTCTGAGGCTAAAAGAATCCTCCGATACATCAAGGGAACCATTAACTTGGGGATCTGGTATCCGAAGGATTCTGGTTTTGAACTAATCGCTTTTTCAGACGCTGATCACGCAGGATGCTTAGACTCAAGGAAAAGTACTTCAAGAGCACTACAATTTCTCGGTGATAAACTGGTGTCTTGGCAATCAAAGAAGCAGGATTGTACATCGTTGTCATCAACCGAAGCAGAATATGTAGCCATGTCCGCGTGTTGTGCTCAAGTCATCTGGATGAGAACACAACTCAAAGACTATGGTTACGTATTTGACAGAATCCCGATGTACTGCGACAATCGGAGTGCCATTGTGATCTCGTGCAACTCAGTTCAGCACTCGAAATCAAAGCACATCGATCTACGCTATCATTTCATCAAGGACCACGTGGAACAGGGTACCGTTGAATTATACTTTGTGGGTACAGAATACCAATTGGTAGATCTTCTCACCAAAGCCTTTCCTCCCGCTAGGTTTAATGAGCTGATCCACCGGATTGGTATGAGGTGTTTAACTCAAGAGGAATTGGATGACCTCTTAAAACAGTCTTAAAAACCTGTCAAACACCAAAACATCTTTTGTAAATAAATTTTTCAAAAACAAAATACAAAAATATAAAATCTTATAAAACAACAAAAATATTCTTCTAATCTATAATCTTTCAACATGGCAAGTACACTTCTTCCTTCAACACTATAATCTTTCAAAATTCAGTATTTTTACGATCAAGTGTTGAGGGGGAGAAAATTTTCACTTAACTGTTTCAAAACATCCGTGTACTTGCATGTTATCATATCCCGGTTGGTTATTTTATCAATGGTGGTAAATTTTTCTGGTTCAATGACACTCCTCGGACTAAAATTAATAACCTTTCATTATTTTCTAGAGTCGAGGGGGAGTGTCGTCAAGTCTCTTTCCTAAAAACTTTGTTTGGTAACCAAAATGGAAGTTAAATGGCTTTGTTTGAAAAAGAAAAAGGTGGAGGGACTAAAACTGTCAAAATGTTAAAGTCATTTTTAATAAAATACCTCCACCTAACTTTAACCTTTCACATTTATTACTCTCATCTATATATCATCCACGATCCAAATTCGTTTAACAAATCCGTGCTTCGATCATCAATTTGTAAGTGTTTATACATTCTTTGCAACAATCTAAACATGGGTTTTGAATCGTTTTTCAAACTAACGGTTAGATTTGCGCCTAGAAGGGTTTTTTGTGTTCTACGCGTAAAGTATGAACACATGATCAAATTTGTGTGTTTATGAGTGAAAGGATAGTGCCAAAATGTTTTTATTACATCAATGAATACACTTTCATCGTTTAAACATACCCAGAAACACGAATTGATTGATTTTCAAAAATTAGGGTTTATGCGTTAAATTGGGTTTTTTCAAATGAGAACGTTTTTGGTGATAAAGATTGTTGTATGAGGTTGCTTTCAAGTTGAATTGAGCATATTTAAACCCATAAATCACCCAGAAACACTATGGAATCATTAATTGAAAATTAGGGTTCTAGTTCATACGATTTGGGTATTTTTGATTCATGGCTTATTTGATGTTAAAACTTGGATAAACATACTCTATACGCTTCTTAGACCTCCCAGAAACACTTTAGTGCAAATCCTATGGCTAAAATTTTTATGCGTAAACTGTGAACTATTAGGGTTTTGGCTTACGCGTAAGGTTTTCTACGCGTAACTGTTTGATATGCTTTCATGCCATGATCTGTTATAGAATGAGTGTTAGTGTTAATATTGATCTTATGATGATGTTATTTCAGGTTTGCTACTCGTAATACTCAGAATCAAGGTTATTGTAACTCTACGCATAAGGATTACCTTACGCGTAGGCAGTTATGCGTAAGAGAAATCCTACGCGTAACTACTACGCATAAGGTTCTACAATGGGACTACGCGTATCCTGTGAAGGATATGTGTAAACAGTGACTCTACGCATAAGGTCTACTCTTACGAGTAAGCCTTACGCGTAAGGTTTGAATACGCCTACGCGTAAGCTCTACGCTTAAGGTCCCCCTTTCCTACGCGTAACTTTTCTTACGCGTAAGTTAGGATCCTACGCGTAAGCTTTCGTCTACGCATATGTCATTACTGTTTACGCTTAACTTTGCCAAAACTACGCTTAAGCCTGGATTGACCTTCATAATGAATTGTTACGTGTACAAACTTGTAAATAAACTAATCATAACGTCACGAATCCAATAATGTCACTAATAAACTTAATCGTTTGATATGTTGTGAACAATAAGTGATAACATAAACTTTAAAACTTAAAGTTAACTAACTCACGAAACATTTCACGACGTCATTAGACTATTGGACAAACAAGTGACTTAGGACTCGTAACAATCATTAACACTGTACATTCTAATAACTAGACAATAAGACCTTCTGTTGACTAACATTATGTATTTCGATATGTTGGTTCTTTTGGCTAATGTTATTTCAGATCTCGACATGGCTGCTCAAATGAATGTGGATGCACCTGTGGTTCTCACTATTGCTGATATCTTCCCAAATGGCTATCCGAGAAAGCTTGGAAAGAACAACCTTAAGGTTGACTTTGACGCCCTCACATGCTCAGAATCTTCTTGTCTCATTGCAGTGGATATTCTCAGGAATCATCCCTACCAGAACATGCTCTCACACTCTGCCACAGTTCCAGAGGTCTACATTCAACAATTCTGGGATTCTATGTAGAGGATCACTGGTCAAAATGCTGTGAATGTGACTCTTAATCACAAACAAGTCACTATCACTTCTGATGACTTACGAGCTGTTCTCATCATTCCAGACATCACTCCAACCGACTTCTTTGCTACCCCTACTGAAGAGACTGTCCTGCAATTCTTGATAGATATTGGTTATGATGAATCTAAAGGAATCATTACGAAGCACTCTCACGTGGAGCTGAAGAATATTCCTCAACCATGGAGGACACTCTATATGATCATCACCAAATCAGTCTCTGGTCGTGACAGTGGCTATGAGCATCCCAAGCTCATGGAACTGCAAATTTTCTGGTCGTTGATCAACAAGAAGGACATTATAATTGAAGCACTGCTATGGGAAGATATGATGTTGTCTCATAAGAAGCTTGGCTCCAAAATTCCCTATGTCAGATACACTAAACTGTTGATACAGAGAGCTCTTGGACTTCATCCTGAAATCCCCAGGAGACTCAATGACCCAGATAATCATGACATCTTGACTGAGCACATACTATCTGTCAGAATCAAAGAATCGTCTACGTAGAAACAGGGTGCTGAGTTGCCCGATCACCTTCTTACAAAGGAAATCAAAAAGCTGGAAACGTACAAAAGGTATCGGGTAGCTGTAAAAGAAGGAAAAGTTGGCCATCTTGATGAAAAGGCTTCTGGGACACCTACTCGGAGAACCAGAAGAGGCAGTGCTGGAAGTGCATTAAGCATAGAGAGTCCAAGGAAGTTCCCCAAGAGGAACCCTCCTTCAAAGAGGATTGTTCCATCTAAGGAAGCTACTCCCATCCCAATCCCCAAGCCCGAACCGCAAAGAAAGCTTTTGGACGAAAGCTCTGAAGGTACTGACACATATGAAGAGATTACCTACTCTGAAACTGCAAAGGATGACAATCCTTCAGTACCAAAACCTCCTAGTCCTCCAGCTGAACATGGCAAAGGGAAGACTCCAGCTCTTGTGCCGTATGATCAAAGCTCAAGCTCAGAAAGTGATGAAGAGCAACTGGATCAATCCTACAGGAAGAAGTTTAAACTCGTTAGACACCTTCAAAAAGCTGAAGAATTTGCAAAAGATCAAATGGGTGGACCCGGCGGATCAAGTGGTGTTGCCCACTCTTCACCAGGTCCTGATGCGGTTAATCAACCCGATAAGGGATCTGGTGCCACCACTCTTTTACAAAAACAGAAGCTTGTGGAGGATACTATCGAATATGACTTTGAGAAATCAGAAACTGAGAAGTCTGAGAAAGATAAAGATGCTGATTATGACAAGCTGCTTCTGGAAAGTCCTACACGATCACAGAAGGAAACTTCTGAATCGCCCAAGGACCCCGAGCCTCCTCATGTCACCTCTTCATCAGATTCTTCATCTCACTCCTCACCACCACCATCAAAGAAGTCAACCAAATCAACATCCAAATCTGTGAAGAAACCACCTCGATCTTGGATTTCTCAGACTCATCAAAGAATTGTGAAAGCTGTACAACAAATCAGAAAGAAAGACATTCTCCAAAAGAAGTTGAATTTCTATGCTGATCACATACATCATCTGTATGACGAGCATGAAAAGATGAAAGAAGAAAGGAAGTTTATTCAGGAATTCATGAAAAGTTGATAATGCTACACGCGTCGTTCGGGGTCAAGGAAACTTCCTTTTCTTCGAGCAAGTTTTATAACACCCTAGGCAGTGAACCTAATCGTTGTAGTGTAGTAATTAGGGTAAGCCACGGGTATTGATATCATTCTCTAGGGGAATAGGAATGCTAGTAAGAAGTTACTACGCTAAGGTTAAGGTTGAGGAAGATTATTTTTTGTATTTTTATATTTTATGAAATGGAAAGGTACGAATCTCGGGTATTGGATTTGGGGGGTTGGTATTTCTACCGATTACTCTACTATTATCTAATTATCTAAACTAAGGTTGTGGGAGTCTATGTCTAATTAATGTGTGCTCGTATGATAGTTTAAAGATGTGTTTACTTAGGTGGTACTACTCCTTAATTATCTCCTATTGATGGTTGAGTTGTCACGTCCTTATTCTTAGTTGCGTTGTGTGTCTAAAGTTATAGGGTATGCGTTTCTCCCTAACTCTTTGAACTTACCAAAGGGTCTCGTCTACAAAACCCACTAGGGATGATAAACTCTTACTCTAAGGCACTCTTTGGATAATTTAGCCTACAACTACTCAGGTAATCATATTCTAAGGTTCACAAAGATGAATCAAGCATTAAGTACACAACGAATGACCTATCGCATTACTAGATCATTAATCAACTAAGATAAGAAACAACCAATCAATATTCAATAATTAAGTTTCATACTTCCTAAGCAAACACACAAATAAATTAGCCGGACATGGAGAACATGCAAGCATACACACAAATAATCAAAGACATAATTGAATTAATGAAGTAAATACTTATCTTGATGTAAGATAGGGTTTAAAACCCTAAAATACTGTACAAGACACCTTAGGTTCGGTTTTAGGTTTTTACTCCAAAAGACTCTCTCTAAAACTGAAAAATTCGGATTCTATATATAAGATTACATATGCGACGGCGTCACCTTATGTTTCGTGACGCCGTCGTGTCGCCGTCATTAGGGTTTCGTCTTGGCCACGTTAACCTTGCGACGGCGTCACCTTATGTCTGTGACGCCGTCCTCTTCAGCTTCTGACGTCGTCTGGGTTGCATCTAGGCCGTCTGAGTAGCAACGGCCTACTCTTTTAAAGCCCGACGTCGTCACTTGAAAATAGGGTATTTGGCTACTGTATCGTCACAAAAAATCCTCTGACGGCGTCGCAATTAACACCTGACGCCGTCGCCTTCTGTTTTCAGCAGCTTTGAGTGTCTCGATTCTGACTTTGGCCATTTTCTTCATATATTCGCGCCTTTTCGTCCAAATAAGTGCCATTCCAGCATTTTGCCTTCAAGAGACCTAAAAAGTGAAAAGGAACGATATTAAGCAATAACGGATACAAAAGTGATCAAATAAGGACTTAAACGACCCCTCAAAATGGTATCTTTTAAAACCTTATCAAAAGTCATCGTCAAGAGGAACTGAACGAAATGATCGAAGGTTACACTAACAAGTACCTTCCGAATATCGTTCCTAAAGTCACAAAGGAGCTGTTCACCAGACAACTATATCCAAATCTTATGCAGATAGCCAAGCAAACTATAAGATCAACACCTTTAACCGTCACAATTAACCCATCTGATCCTATAGTTTTCTCGGATAATGAATTGGTGGCCAAGCTTGTCACACAAATGTCTCAACGATCTGGGACATTTACCTCTGATGAAGGAAAGCTGTTTCAAGCATTGCTGGACTACCAACTCCAAGAAGCATGTAGATTCGAAGCTGATAAGTCTAAACGTCCTAGAGACGATGAAGACAAGGATCAGGATAAGCATGATGAAGCTAAATGTCAAAAGAAGTCTGGTGAATCATCTTCTATGCCACCTCCTCTCCAACGGACTCCTACTCAACAAAAGTCCCCTCCTCGTTCTTCTACAGATAAACCTCAGGACGATTCCGAGTTACCACCCCTGACTCAGAAAACCGGTGATTATTTTGAGTATACGGGTGGTGACGATGAAGAGGTCCTTGAGCCCCTAAAACAACCCACCTCTCCCAAACAAGTGCAGAAACCAGAATCATCATCAAGGCCTTCTAAAAAGAAGAAGAAAACGACTCAGCCTGAAGTCGTATCATGGCTAGATGACGATAAAACCGAAGAATTTGAATGGTTCTCCACACTTGTCAATCAAACTCCCTACCCTGATGAAGGTCAAGATCTGGTCGACGGTTCTACATTGGAGCATGCAAAACTTTTGCAAGAAAAGTTCCATGTGAAGAAAATGATGAAATCTGAGTTGAAGCGAATCAAGAATGAAGCGTTTCAACTTCTAAAAGACAGCTCTGAAAGTGCCCTCGAGGTCGAATATCACCTTGACAACATTGCTCGAGCTATGTCTAACAACATGGATTGGCTCAACCCGGAAGCAAACATTGACTTCACAAAAAGGGACAACCCTCCATACTACACCGATTGGACCAAACCTCTACCGACCATTGGCCAACCAGATGAACCACGGATTCCCTTCCGATATTTCTTCAACAAAGACCTGGAATTTCTTCTCCATGGTGGCGATGGTTCAAGGAAATATGCTACATCCTTGACACTTCCATTCCATGCAGCTATCTACTCAAACTGCATTGCCATTGAGGAACGTGCCTCTCACTTGTTCTCCAACACAGTGGAAGCATACGACCGAGATGCATTGTATGGGATTCATCACTGGCCAGAACGCCGACGAATCTACTACAGAAGCTGTCAGGTTCAGAAGTCACAACGTGTAGTGTTTAGTACTAAAGACATCGTTGCCATCCAACATGTTGGTCTTTCATCCAAATGGGACTACACCTTTCTCAAGAAGATTGTGGTCAAAAGACAGGATGAAAGGGATTATGCATTCTGTGAAGCTGACTTTGAGAATTTGTCTCTCAACGATATTGAAGACATGTACCTTGCAAAAGTACAGGGTCGCATGAGACAATTTTCAACCAAAATACAACGTGAATTCATCAAGTCACTGCTCATTTTCATCAGACGCATAATCATAAAAGAACGTGTTGAAGATCTCCAGCTTGCCGTTGAATCATATCAGACACGTGTCAACTTCACTCCACCACAGCTTGATCTTCCCGATATCAACCAGCTAACACAATTAACGCTCATCAGCAAACCGTTTGGTGTCGTTTATCGCAGTGAACTTCATCGTAATTGCTTGATGGCGTGTAATGAGCTTCACAAATTTGGAGATCATACTCTGAAGATGGTTAGGGACGGATTAGCTTATCGATTGAAGGATATACGTGAAAACATTGGGAACCCTAAGCGATGGAATTCTCAGGATCGGAGGAATGTGAGAAGGATCATTACCATGATTGATGAACGGTTGTTCAGAAGGGATCAGTTCAGAACGCTGGAAAGCTTTGTTGGTGGTCGACCCAGGATCAACATCACCGGCTATCAACGCCCTGTTCGTACTCCTGGGAACATCACTGCACTTCCTGGTACCCCTTGAATTGTTTCTTTCATACAATTTTGGATGTGTGATTATGTATGTCTATGGCTTGTGCACACATAACAGTGTACAACCCGTAATTTACAAGAAAGGACCCTGTGGTACGCCTCAGTGCCATAATCCTTATAAAAGGAGCGAAAGCTTCTTACTTTTGAGTAAAACCTATCAAACCTTTAACTTTTCAAGGTTTTGCTCAAAAGGACAAGTACTTCCCCATATGTTTTTCAAAACCTCAACCGTTTACATCACTTGTTGAGGGGGAGTATTTGCGTTAAAACTTTGTTCACAAATTGTTCATAGTGGTCATCTTCCCGCAACACTCGAAATGGTCATATTTATTGTCAACATTTCAAAAATAACATTTTATATGCCATTTTTGAGGGGGAGAAAATTGTGTGATAAGAAATATGTTGTGCAAAATGCAAATGAAACTGTGTACTTCAGACTTAACAAATGAATTGACGGTACTAAACTGTTAGTAACTCGAAAAGACTTGTCCTGGACGGGTAATAATTTCAAGCTAGTTCGCTAGTAATGTAAACGTGTCTCGCAAAGGACTTGTCCAAGTAGAAAGTACCATTCGAAACACTCTTGGTAGACATGAACTCTGACGGGTATGACAACCTTTCGAGGTTTGTCTACACCTTCAAGGTAGTTATTAGAGCTAGTTGTCACCTAAAAGCTGACAATGTAACTCTTTAACTATGCAACGTAACCGTGTCTCGCGGGGGATTGTCTATCTCCAGTGGATCAATTCAAAATGTGCTCGCTCTTTCCTCTCTGTGCATTTAAACCATTAAAACTCTTAAGCACATGTGGAGGGGGAGTATTTATGCAAAATCCTATCTCTCACAGTGGTTCAAACATGATTTTCATTAACAAACCCTTTGAGAGATTTTTCACAAAACAGTGGTTTTAATGGCAACATAGGTTAGTCATGGAGTTATAAGGTGACTAAGGTTAGGAATAACCGTCCTATGATCCGCCAGAGCCGGAGGGATCTACCCAAGGACATCACAAATAGTTAGTACTTAGAAGTCCTTAGGTACGATTATAAAAAGGAGAAAATGAGAATCAGAGAAAGAAGGAGTTGAAGAATCAAAAAGAAATGCAAAGAAAAGGGTGAAAAGAAATAGCCCTCCAGATTATTCAACTTAGGGCAGACACCGGGTTCAATTCATATGCTACTGGTTGTCACTTAGTGACACCGATATTGAAGATTAAAAGTCGTCATGGACCCAGTGACGCATGCACTAAACCTTCTTAGCCACTCAAGTTTCTCTCAACAGAAGCTTGTTTCATTCTCACAGGGAACCCTACGTAAACTATTGGCTCTCTCTTAGAGATCGCTGGTATTGAAGAAGGAGACCCTCTCCCTAGTCTCCGCTTAGGAAAACCAAAACGCACTATTGACTCTAGAGCCACGAGATTCATCAAAAGATCTCTTAGGAACACTTGACATTTTATCACTTGACGATCACCAAATAAGATTATCAGTGGTTCATATCGAGTCCTTCACAGATCTTAGCAATCTGTCGAGAACATTTATGAGAGGTTCACATCTGTGATCCTCAGTGATTGAATGGAAACTCCTGCCAGGGTCAACATCAAACAGCCCTGACAGCAGGTCACTTCGGTAACTCCCCGTGGATTACGCGGAGTGTGTCTCAAACGGTCTACAGTCGTGAGGTGATGCTTCGGTGTACCTCAGCGACTCATCTGAACTGTAGATGTACTTCGGTATATCGCGTTATCTCACTTGTGGGACTCCAGTTCAGGAACGGCCTTTGTAAGAATTAGAGTTGTGTTTTCACACTATGCTGTTAACATTCTCGAAGTTCAAACTTGTAAGTGCCGGAACATGCTTATTACTAACCGTTTGAAATGTTTTCTTCTTATGGAAGCTCCGGAGCAGGATGATCGTGCTGATTCTTCTCATGCTCACGCCAACTTCATTAGTAGTGAATTCCAACGTCAAAGAGCGTGTGAGCATGTTGAAGAATGATGTGGAGACACTGGAGCAGCGAAGCAGACCTGAGGCAGACTTGATGCTAATTACAACATACTATCACTTTCACCACAAAGAACAATGATCAAAGAACAAAGTTAATGATGACGTCAAAGCATAACTGTTCAAAGACAACTATCTCTCTACACTGGGGAGATTGTTCGAATCAAGGCAATTCCTCTCACAAGAAAGAAGAATGTCAGAAGACGTCAGTGCTACTATTACATCAACACCTTCACCGTTCATCACCAACACTTGAGGGGGAGATTATTGGAATCACTCCTAAACCATAATCAAGTGTTAGTAATTAATATGTAATAGTTAGCTTTATTATGGCCTTTATGTTTGTTATTAGCCTTAAGCTTATGTAGAAGGCCCATGAGCTTAGGCCCAAGCCCATAAAGGAAAGGAAGGGAACTAGGAGTGTTGCCCTAGCTTCCCTCCTATAAATACTCTTGTAAACCCTCATTTAAGATAAACCATGCTCAGCCTGTGAAAAAGGCAAACACCACAGAGCATCATTGAAAACAAAACAAAATTTCTCTATCAAAAGATGCCTTCACCTCCTGCACATGGATCTCTTTGGACCAGTAAGTCCAAGATCAATCTAGCATGAGAAGTATACACTTGTCATTGTTAATGAGTTCTCAAGATACACTTGGGTATACTTTCTTTCCAAGGAGAGTTAGGCAGCTGATACAATAATGTCATTCATAAGGAAAATTGAAAACTAGAATGACATTACTGTTAAACAAATCAGAACTGACAATGGTACTGAGTTTAGGAAATCAAGAGCTTGAGAATTTCTGTGATGAAAAGGGAATCTCCCAAACCTTTTCATCTCCTTATACCCCTGAACAAAATGGGGTAGCTGAAAGGAAAAACAGAACTCTCATTGAGGCTGCCAGAACTATGTTAAATGGATTAGCACTCTTAAAACATTTCTGGACTGAAGCAGTCAAAATAGCCTGTTACACTCAAAACATGTCCATCATTGTCAAAAGACATAACAAAACACCATATGAGATATTCAAAGGTAGACTTCCTGATATCAGCTACTTTCATGTGTTTGGGTGTCATGTGTTCATTCACAATCACAAGGATCACCTAGGCAAGTTTGATGCAAAAGCTGATGATGGGTATTTCCTAGGTTACTCACTGATCTATAAAGCCTTCAAGGTGTTTAACACCAGAAGACAACAAGTTGAGGAAACCTTTCATGTCACCTTTGATGAAAGTTCTGAAAGCATCAGATTTACCACTACCTCAATGGAGGAAATAGGAATTGATGACTCATCAAGATATCCTCCTGGTGAGTTCAGCACTGAAATCAATTCCTCATATCAAGTTGATGCTGACATCTCATACTATGTCTTACCCCACAACCTTCCTCAACCAACCATCAGTGAATTCAATGATAATCAATCAGTCCCTACTGGGATAGGTAACACTGAACCAAATGTTCAGTAACTTGTGATTCAAGAACCCCAACCTAAACAAAGCATCTCAACAGATGATCTCAATGATTCTGTGGCTCCTGTACCTGAACTCACTCCTGAGTTTCCAGTGACATCTTCAAGCTCAGATCCTAGACCACAAAGTAAGTGGAAAAAATCTCAGGACATTGAGCTTGTAAACATCATTGGTGAACCCGCTGAGGGCATGCTCACTAGAAGCATGGTAGCTAAGTTAACTGCAGCTTCAGCCAATGAATGTTTATATGCTGATTTTCTATCAGAAATAGAACCCAAAAGTGTCACTGAGGCTCTTAAACATCGAAGTTGGGTTCAGGCTATGCAAGAAGAACTTCAACAGTTTGATAAAAACAAGGTCATGACCTTGATCAAATGTCCTCAGGATGTCGTTGTCATAGGAATGAAGTGGGTTTTCAGAAAAAAAAAACTGATGAAAATGGCACTGTCATTAAAAACAAAGCCAGACTTGTAGCCAAAGGTTACAGTCAACAAGAAGGCATTGACTATGATGAGACATTTGCTCCTGTTGCAAGAATGGAAGCCATCAGGATCTTCCTTGCATTTGCAACCTACATGAACTTCAAAGTTTACCAAATTGATGTAAAAAGTGCATTCCTGAATGGTGAACTCAAGGAAGATGTGTATGTTCAGCAACCTCCTGGCTTTGAGAGTAGTGAATTCCCTGACTATGTCTGCAAGCTTGACAAAGCCATTTATGGACTCAAACAAGCTCCCAGAGCATGGTATGAAACTCTATCAGCCTTCCTGATTCAAAACAAGTTTGTCAGAGGAAAGATAGACAACACCTTGTTTATCTACAGGACAAATCAAGATGTAATACTTGTCCAAGTATATGTTGATGACATCATCTTTGGCTCAACAAATTATACTCTTTGCAAACAGTTTGAAAAACTGATGACAAAGAAGTTTAAAATGAGCATGATGGATGAACTCACATACTTCCTTGGACTTCAAATCAGGCAAACTAATAAAGGAATCTCCATCAGTCAAGAGAAGTATACCATAAATCTCTTGAAGAAATATGAGATATCTGACTGTGCCTCAGTGAAGACACCAATGGTCCCTCCCAACAACCTTGAACCTGATCTCACTGGCAAATCAGTCAATCAAACTCATTTCATGGGGATTGTAGGTTCACTGATGTATCTAACTGCTTCCAGACCAGACATATAATTCTCTGTCTGTCTAATAGCAAGATATAAGTCCAATCCCAAAGAATCCCATCTCACTGCAGCCAAAAGAATCCTCAGATACCTGAAAGGAACTCCAAGCCTTGGACTTTACTATCCAAAGTGATCAGGGTTTGATCTCAAAGGGTATTCTAACTCTGATTATGCAGGCTGCAACATGGACAGAAAAAGTACCTCAGGGTCCTGTCAATTTCTTGGAGGAAAGCTGGTTTGTTGGAGTGCTAAAAAGCAACAATCAGTGGCTATGTCTTCACCTGAAGCTGAGTATGTGGCTGCTGCAGGATGTTGTGCCAATGTATTATGGATGAAAAGTCAACTCAGTGACTATGACATCCATTACAAAATGGTACCCATCTTTTGTGACAACACCAGTGCCATTGCAATCTCCAACCCTGTCCTCCACCAAAGAACCAAACACATTGATATCAGATACCATTTCATTAGGGACCACATAATGAAAGGAGACATAGAACTTCATTTCATCCCTACTGAATATCAACTTGCTGATATTTTCACCAAACCCTTAGATGAACCTACCTTCAGGAGACTGAAAGCTGAATTGGGAATGCTTGACATTGAAAGTCAGCAACCGGAAAATCAATCCCAATCTCAGTGAGTTCTCTCTGAAATGGTCCATGCTCCCTGAACAAAACCCCAAAACAACCTTCTCACTGAATGAGTAAGACTCATTGAGGGACCCTGACTTTGGATATTGAGCATTGAATGAGTAACTAAATGCACCAAGTATCAGTTACTTAAATGTCCTAGGTTGGTAAACATACCAATTTAATATGGGAATATATGTCTCTTTATCCTGCTGTCATCCAATTCAAGGGTACCTCAAACCTTACCTTATCCCACTTGGCATTAAATGCCTCATCTTACAAGAAATATCCTAAGGATATTTTATTACTGCAAAATGCACTTTTACTGTGCACTGCAACTGTTTCCTTGAAAACCGGGAAATTACTGCGGGTAGTGGAGTGGTGGCATTAAATGAGGTAAATGAAACGTTTTCAAAAACCAACTTTACAAATCCTCATTAGTGCAAAACCTACCCCTCTCACCACTCTATAAAAACCCCCCTAAAAACATCAAAAAAAAAACACACACAAATTATTTCTGTAACAAAACGCTGTTAAAATACTTTCTCAAAGCTAGAAAAACTTGTGTGTTCTTCAAATCTTCAACCTATTTTTAACAAAAAAATCTTCTCTGTAAACATTTACAAAAGATTTTTCTTCACCAAACTCAAAAGGTTTTCAACTTGTTGATTGTTCTTGTCAAATATTTTCTAAAACCCTAAAAATCTTTCAATGGAAATGGCAAGAACACAAAGCCTTCATTTTGCACCTCAGTGGGTGAGGGATCTTGAAAATGTGGAATTTAAAACTAATAATGTTTATAGGAAAAACTAATAATGTTTATCTTCCATTTCCTTTTTTGTTATGTTTCATATATACACCCGAGAGAGATGTGAGTATCCAAACACCCCATGTGAGGTGCTAGTATGTAATTTCTGTGCTTGTTATGACTTTTGCGGGGCTTATATGTGTTGTGGACCGTTTTGAATTAATGCTGAATGACCCCTAACTTATAAATTAATTGGCTAAAAGCACATTTGCTTGAGGACAAGCAAATAACAAGTGTAGGGATATTTGATAAGGTTTTAAAAGGTACCATTTTGAGGGGTCGTTTAAGTCCTTATTTGATCACTTTTGTATCTGTTATTGCTTAATATCGTTCCTTTTCACTTTTTAGGTCTCGTGAAGGCAAAATGCTGGAATGGCACTTATTTGGACGGAAAGGCGCGAATATATGAAGAAAATGGCCAAAGTCGAAATCAAGGCACTCACAGTTGCTGAATGTAGAAGGCGACGGCGTCAGGTGCTATTTACGACGCCGTCCCATAATTATTGTGACGGGTCAGAACTTAAAACTCGTGTTTTCAAGAGACGGCGTCTAGTTGTGAAAGGGTAGGCCGTCGCTACTCAGACGGCCTAGATGCGATCCAGACGACGTCAGAAGCTGAAGAGGACGGCGTCACGGACATAAGGTGACGCCGTCGCAAGGTTAACGTGGCCAAGACGAAACCCTAATGGCGGCGATACGACGGCGTCACTAAACATAAGGTGACGCCGTCGCAATTGTAATCTTATATATAGAATCCGAATTTTTCAGTCTTTGTGTGGAGAATCTTTGGAGTAAAAACCTAAAACCGAACCTAAGGTGTCTTGTACAGTATTTTAGGGTTTTTAACCCTATCTTACACCAAGATAAGTCTTTGCTTCATTAATTCAATTATGTCTTTGATTATTTGTGTGTATGCTTGCATGTTCTCCATGTCCGGCTAATTTATTTGTGTGTTTGCTTAGGAAGTATGAAACTTAATTATTAAATATTGATTGGTTGTTTCTTATCTTAGTTGATTAATGATCTAGTAATGCGATAGGTCATTCGTTGTGCACTTAATGCTTGATTCATCTTTGTGAACCTTAGAGTATGATTACCTGAGTGATTGTAGGCTAAACCATCCGAAGAGCGCCTTAGAGTAGGAGTCTATAATCTCTAAGTGGATTTGTAGACAAGACCCTTTGGTAAGTTCAAAGAGTTAGGGAGAAACGCATACCCTACAACTTTAGACACACAACGCAACTAGGAATAAGACGTGACACTCAACCATCAATAGGAGATAATTAAGGAGTAATACAAACTAAGTAAACACATCTTTTAACTATCATACGAGCACACAACAATAGACATAGACTATCCTCACCTTAGCTTAGTTAATTAGATTAGATAATAGTAGAGTAATCGGTAGAAATACCAACCCCCCAAATCCAATACCCGAGATTCGTACCTTTCAATTTCATAAAATATAAAAATACAAAAAAATAATCTTCCTCAACCTCAACCTTAGCGTAGTAACTTCTCACTAGCATTCCTATTCCCCTAGAGAACGATATCAATACCCGTGGCTTACCCTAATTACTACACTACAACGATTAGGTTCACTGCCTAGGGTGTTATAAAACTTGCTCGAAGAAAAGGAAGTTTCCTTGACCCCGAACGACGCGTGTAGCGTTATCAAGTTTTTGGCGCCGCTGCCGGGGAATAGTTATTGTTTAGGCTTGATTTATATCTCGTTTAGGTTTACTCACAAGATTCCTATCAAGTGAGATTTTTTTTTCTTTTTTATTAGCTTCCTTGTAGTCTATCCCCCTTCTTTGTGTTTGTGTTTGTAAAACCATTTTCATTTGTCACTATGGCAAGTGAAGTAGCATTTGAATCATTAACAAATGAGGAACAATTGAATTTCACAAGTTGGTTTGGTTTTTATTGTTCTAATGAATTTGTGAGTGAACTTAGAGGTATCCAAAAGAATAAGGGTGTAAGATTGGATGGATTTGATATATTTTGTGTTTGTGTGGCTTCTATTCAACGATCGTTGTCAATATCAACTCCTTTTAGTGACACCATCTTTAGAATTTTTCAGAAAAACCTCCTATCCATAAACCTTCAGTTGTTACAACTTGAGGAAATGGATAAGAAGGATTTATCTAACCTTAGGAATCATGATAAAAAAGACCTAGTTTTTAAGAACATGAAACCTAAACCCAAACAAGATTGTGAGATGGTTGAAGCTAAAATACCTAGTTGCATGTGTGGGATAGATTTCAAACATTTAGGAGATCTAGATATAATGGAGAAAAAGGTGGAAACTCCAAGCCCACAAGCCCTACCATCACTTGAGGAATACACATCACCTATAACTTACCCGGAAGAAGTAGAAGAGACTATAGGAGTCCCAATTGATAGAGAACCTTTGGACCAAACGCCACTAAAGAATGTAGGTTTAGATGCTTGTTGTCATGACCTCTCTCTTAGTCCTAGGGAAGTTCCTAATTTTGATGAACCGGAGCCTCAACCAAAAACCTTACCCAATGTTCCGTCTTTAGATGTGAATCTTGGAATTGAATTAGGCCCCAATCCACCCATCAAAATAGATAGTCCGGGTAGTTGCTTGATAAAGGTGGTAGATTCTAGGCCATGTAGAGTGGAAGCTAATATAGGAGTAACCCATGACCTTACACACTTATATCACCCATTCATGGTTGATAACAAGAAACACTATGGGTTTAAACCGGGTTTATTAGGTCAAGATGGATCCTTAACTAAGAATATTTTGAAGTTGATAGAAGATGATCCATTTTTAGGAGGGAGATTTGATTCACCCGCTATACCAATAGACTTAGGTAAGGTTATAATGAATGGAGCACACTCCTTTGAGCATATAAATAACCCATCACCCTCTCCTCACGTAGCAAATTTCCACCCTAAGGGTGTGTATTGCTACTATCACCCGCACTTAAACTTAAGTGTAGGAAAAACTTCCCCTTTATCTATTAAATAAGGGTAGAGTCAGGCTCGTGACTCGAACAAAAACAAGCGCTTCTTGGGAGGCAACCCATGTGTATTTGTTTTTCATTTTCATTTGTGTGTCGTATGTCTTTTATTAATTGTTTATTCTCATGTTTGAATTTGTAAAAATGCTTTATTTTGTCTTTAACATCATCTTAATTACATATAAAGGTATTTTACATAAGGGATAAGTGTAGGGAGGATTACACACGTTTTCAAAAGAAACGTGAACATGAGAATTACAATTATTTAAAAGATATATATGTGTGTTTGTTAGAGTCAAATGCTTGTATCGAGTCATAATGGATGTTTTGCAGGAATTTTTCCAGATTCTAAAGATATAAATTTTCCAGAATTTTTTCAGAAAATCGCAGACCAGTTTCTGTCAGGATAACCTGACGGCGTCAGGATTGCAACCTGACGGCGTCAGGAAGGAGTAAAAACATCAGATTACTTTTTCTCGTTTTCTGAGCTACTTATAAATTTTTGGAATTTTCCAGGTCTTAATTTTCTTAGAAATTCTGTAAACATCCATTCCACAAGCATTATATCCTAGTTTAAATTGAGTCTTATATATATTATTACCGCCGATTTTACGCGAAGGTTTCGTTTGTTTTCTTCAAGTGTGCAGGTTTAGTTTGTCAAGAAGAAGTTACATAAGATTGGAAGGAGCTTTTCACGCAATAATTCTTCTTGAAAAGAATTTAACCACCACTTTACACGGATCCTACCGAGCTAATCAGGGGAGTATTAGTTTCTTTCGTTGTTAATTACCTTCTTTTATCATATCTTTGATACTTTCGGGGAACATTGGGGACAATGTTCAGTTTAAGTGTAGGGAGGGAAAATAAAACGGGAACTTTGAAACTATGCTTATCCTTGACTATTTGCTTTGTCCAATTGTGATTGTGTAATAAACCATGAGAAATGTCGGTTAGGGTAATTTTGGCACCAAATTTAAAATTTTTCATGACATATAGGAGTGGGCCATTAGTCTTAACAAAAGCGTCTCATGGATAGGAAGTTGCATGACTAGCACAAAAAAACCCTTACCACCCAAATTCCACCCCAAAATGTGAGGATCGACCTTAGATTAGTAGGAATTAAAGCATTCATCTTTAATGCTTAGAGTGTGAACCGGTAGTATATTAGATTCTAGAACTTGTTTTGTGATGCATTCCGAGATCGCAAGTGAGGCTACACTTGTGTAGTTAGGAATAACTAAATGATAAGAGGCATTAGGATAACCCTTGTTTGATACTTGTAATATAATTACTTCTTCCACATCGGTTGAGTAATTCCCCCACACCCTTTGCGTTGTACTCATCTTTAGTGCACGATACCCCTAGTTAACCCCTCAGAGCCTATCCTTTTCGCGGTTCTCGTGATATTTCGGTTTTTCCAGAATATCAATGAAGAGCATTGTTTACACCCCACCCCCAAATATACACCCAAATCGCCTTAGCCTACCCCTTATGCACTCACTTTTAGTGCAAATATTTGTTATCACCTTAAACCCTTAGTTCAATTATCTAGTTGCTTGCATAAGTTGCTAAGTCGAGTCATATCTTTTGTATACAGTTTTGGGATGATTGGGATTCATGGGAAAAGTTAAAGTTTATGAAATAACGGGAAGGGAACGTTAAATTCAAATTCCCTTTGTTTGCGTAATAATGTACCCCAAGTGTTTTGATCTTTTCAAATCGGGTCAAATTAGTGTTAGAGTAATAAAAACTCAAGTGTAGGGATATGCATATAAATCCCTAGTATTTTGATGTTATCTTAGAGGATGGTAGAGTAAAAGTGTATGAAAAAAAAAAAAAAAAAAAAAAAAAAAAAAAAAAAAAAACATACGGGCTACCATCCTACATCTATCCTTTAAATTTATGTTTATTTATTTCAGTTATCTAGAGTTTAGATTGTCGAGTCTTGGCTTAGCAACGCCATTCTTCATATGCAGTTAACATAAAGATTTTTGACTTGCCACCACTAAATAGCCTATCCCACCAAACCCTTATTTCCCTACCGTAAGCCTAACGTTACAACCCTTTAAAGACCTCTTTGATAGTCTTTCCTAGGTGCTTACGCTAAAGCGATGGAGGTTTGATCTATTCTCAAGCCTATGGTAATCTATGTACTAGGACCGGTTAATGAGTGTTTATCTTCCATTTCCTTTTTTGTTATGTTTCATATATACACCCGAGAGAGATGTGAGTATCCAAACACCCCATGTGAGGTGCTAGTATGTAATTTCCGTGCTTGTTATGACTTTTGCGGGGCTTATATGTGTTGTGGACCGTTTTGAATTAATGCTGAATGACCCCTAACTTATAAATTAATTGGCTAAAAGCACATTTGCTTGAGGACAAGCAAATAACAAGTGTAGGGATATTTGATAAGGTTTTAAAAGGTACCATTTTGAGGGGTCGTTTAAGTCCTTATTTGATCACTTTTGTATCCGTTATTGCTTAATATCGTTCCTTTTCACTTTTTAGGTCTCGTGAAGGCAAAATGCTGGAATGGCACTTATTTGGACGGAAAGGCGCGAATATATGAAGAAAATGGCCAAAGTCGAAATCAAGGCACTCACAGTTGCTGAATGTAGAAGGCGACGGCGTCAGGTGCTATTTGCGACGCCGTCCCATAATTATTGTGACGGGTCAGAACTTAAAACTCGTGTTTTCAAGAGACGGCGTCTAGTTGTGAAAGGGTAGGCCGTCGCTACTCAGACGGCCTAGATGCGATCCAGACGACGTCAGAAGCTGAAGAGGACGGCGTCACGGACATAAGGTGACGCCGTCACAAGGTTAACGTGGCCAAGACGAAACCCTAATGGCGGCGATACGACGGCGTCACTAAACATAAGGTGACGCCGTCGCAATTGTAATCTTATATATAGAATCCGAATTTTTCAGTCTTTGTGTGGAGAATCTTTGGAGTAAAAACCTAAAACCGAACCTAAGGTGTCTTGTACAGTATTTTAGGGTTTTTAACCCTATCTTACACCAATATAAGTCTTTGCTTCATTAATTCAATTATGTCTTTGATTATTTGTGTGTATGCTTGCATGTTCTCCATGTCCGGCTAATTTATTTGTGTGTTTGCTTAGGAAGTATGAAACTTAATTATTAAATATTGATTGGTTGTTTCTTATCTTAGTTGATTAATGATCTAGTAATGCGATAGGTCATTCGTTGTGCACTTAATGCTTGATTCATCTTTGTGAACCTTAGAGTATGATTACCTGAGTGATTGTAGGCTAAACCATCCGAAGAGCGCCTTAGAGTAGGAGTCTATAATCTCTAAGTGGATTTGTAGACAAGACCCTTTGGTAAGTTCAAAGAGTTAGGGAGAAACGCATACCCTACAACTTTAGACACACAACGCAACTAGGAATAAGACGTGACACTCAACCATCAATAGGAGATAATTAAGGAGTAATACAAACTAAGTAAACACATCTTTTAACTATCATACGAGCACACAACAATAGACATAGACTATCCTCACCTTAGCTTAGTTAATTAGATTAGATAATAGTAGAGTAATCGGTAGAAATACCAACCCCCCAAATCCAATACCCGAGATTCGTACCTTTCAATTTCATAAAATATAAAAATACAAAAAAATAATCTTCCTCAACCTCAACCTTAGCGTAGTAACTTCTCACTAGCATTCCTATTCCCCTAGAGAACGATATCAATACCCGTGGCTTACCCTAATTACTACACTACAACGATTAGGTTCACTGCCTAGGGTGTTATAAAACTTGCTCGAAGAAAAGGAAGTTTCCTTGACCCCGAACGACGCGTGTAGCGTTATCACTCCCCAAGATCCAGAGGGAAACAAACAACCCGCTGGTAGGGGAGCGCCTTCCACACTGCCCAAAGAGGACATTCGCCAATCACAGCTTTTGTCTGAGGGCCAAACAAATGATCCCAAAGACTCAGGGGGAAACACACAACCCACTGATAGTGATCTCACTGCCACCGCTTCTAGGGATAGCACTGGGAATAACCCACCAGTGCTTGAAGGAGCACAGGGGGACAAAGACTCAGAGGGACAAATACCACCCGCTGATATGGAACCCATCACCACCACTGGCCTATTAACTATTGCTGAGGTTACTGATATATTATTCTCTGATGAAGAGCTTGCTGACAGTGAGGAAGAAATACTTTCAGCAGGAGAAGAAATGGACGTTGATGTTCAAACTCAAGAACAAGAGCATCAGCCTGATCCACAAGAGACTAAAGAGTCACCTGCTCAACCTGATGAAAATGACTCTGATTCCTCTACTTCATCCTGTCCTGAGGAATTTAAAAAGTTTGACAACATTCTTCCTCTGACTGAAAGACAGCTGGTTATGTGGATTACAAAGGCTTCAAGGAAGTTATATTCTGGTGTTACCGATACTTTATGGGATCAACATGTTGAAGCAGCTGCTAGCTATGCCGATCTAAAAGCTGAAGTGATTACTGCCCATAAAAACGCTGATGAGCACAGGTATTTCATGTATGATAATTTAGAAAGGCTGGATGACAACCTGAAGAAATTTCTCAACAACCTTCAGGAGTCTCACACCAAGCTGGATGAAATCAAGGATTCTGTGAAAGAAGACCCAACACTTAACTCCAAAGTGCTGGAGACTACTGAAGCTTACATGAAGAATTCCTCCATCCTCGCTGAACTGATCAACATGCTTCAATCTGAAAATGTTCAGGGTCTTCAGTCCTCCATTTAGTCTCTTTAAACAACACCAGGTTCTTTGGATGCTCAAGTTACAAAATCTGGCTAAGGCATCGTCTTCTATGGCCTGGAATCTTGGGCCTAGAATGACTGCCCTGGAATTATCTCAGGCCAATCTTGCTGACAAGGTCACCAGTCTTCAACAAGATACAACTGACATCAAGGCCATGGTCACGGAGATATACCAAGCCTTCAAAGGTCAAGAAACTCCACCTCCCTCAGTATCTCAAGAAACTCTTGCTCTCACTGGTGTTGCAGCAACAGTTGAGGGGGAGAGAGCCACTGAAGAGACTCCCTCTCACACTGAGGGGAAGCCAGCTCAACCAGTATCAGCAACTCCTATCTCATCAGTCCTACAATCAACAACAACAACAATGACAATGACATTAACAACACCACCACCAATCATCACAACAACACCTCCATTGGTAGCATCTTCTTCATCAAGCCAGGATAAAGGAAAAGTCATAATGAAAACACAAGAGCCTGAGAAGATTCCTTATGTCATCGACAACACCAAGTATCTGCTTACTCCAGCACAGCTTGCTAACTACCTTGAAAAGGAAGATAAAAGAAAGAAACAGGCTGAGGAAGAAAAGAAAAGTAGAGAAGCCTTGGTTCAGGTACTATCCGAGGAAGCTGAAAACATTGGAATTGATCCCAAAAAGCTTGAAAAGGGACATGCTGGACAAAAGTTCAAAGATGCTCAGGCTGCTCAAATGGCTGCCATGAGGAAGAAGCTGGATGAAAAGAACAAGAAGGTTGCTGCCATCAGGCAGGAAAGGATTAACCACTACAATTGGTCAATGACAAGCAGAAGGTTACCTGAAAAGATCACTGATGAGAGAATCATCCCCAAGTCCAAACCACTGGCAATGAATGTCTACAGGGGGGATGATAAAAGGCACTTTGAGGTTCATGATCCCATGAAGTTCACTGACTTTGGGATCAATGAACTTGATGAGCTTGGTCCCATCATATCAAAGAAGCAGAATGCAGTAGTCAAGGAGCTGATGAAATCCCTAAGCAAACGGTATGAAAGACTGAGGGAAGCACCAGCACAACTTGGGATTCAGCCAGCTTTAACTGCACCTCAAGGATCTCAACCTCAATCATCCCAAGGCAAAAGGAAGAGGGTTGAATCTGAGCCTGAAATCAAAGTACCTGGCCTGGACTGCAATAGGGAGCTACCTGAAGGTGTGAAGTTTGTGAACTGTCTTTGCATAGAAGAGCCTGAAAGAGGACTCTTCTTTATTGATGTCTATGGAAACCCAACATTCCAAAGGTAGAGTGATATTGATCTTGCAGGGATGGGTACAATGGCAAGCTACCTACTAGTGGCCTCTCAAATCCAAACTCCAGAAAATATAAGGTTCTGCACTGACCTGAATGCAAAGATAAGACAGCACCCTGACAAAGAAACACTCCTCAAGAAGAAACCAAAGCTAGAAGCACTGGGAATCCATCTTGATTGACATCTTAGGCTGTATCATTTATCTTTTGTACTAGTGATAGGGACTATGTAACCTGATCAATAAACGATGTATATTTTGTTAAAATATTCAGTGTTCCTTATTATGTTCATTAGTACATTCAGTGTAAGAAGAAGTCATTTGCTCACTTACACTGATCAAACACTTAGGCTATTTGTATATCCAAATAGGGGGAGACTGTTTGGTTCAGTAAATACCCAAACCCCTTAAGTCTAGGATTTGAATAGAAAATATCCTAAGTGTTTAATCCTTTAAACATTAACAAGTCACTGAGCGCATAGTCTCTCAGTGAGCTGTCTTCAGGATACTCAATAAGAGACAAAGAAGAAGTCTCTCCACTCAGTAAGGCAGAACTTAAGGGGTGAAGACTGAGTCAAGAGAAAGATGGTGGATTCAGTGAGTGATGACAATAACTCACTGAATCCCGAAACTCCTCACCAACTACTAACACTGAAGAAAAACTAAAGACTGAAGACTGAAGGCTATGAAGACTGAAGAATGAGCGGGACAAGGCGGGATAAGTTTGAACAAATAAGACGAATTCCTTATCAACCAAAGTCAACTTTCCCTGAATCGTTAACTATCAGGCTTAGTGTCATCACTGACAAGAAGAAAGCAGCCTTGTCGCTTACCCAATATAGCCAATGTAAACAGAGACAAAATCCATCAGTATTTTGTCTTCTGTAACCTGTCAGTTTGTCCTCTAGGAAAGAGTTAAAAACCATACTTGTATAAATAACATAAGAGTTGGAGTGGAAGATTTTCAAGCTTGTGTATTAATTGTAAAACACACATACAAGCCATCTTCCACTCCTACAAATACAAATCTGTTAGGTCACAAAGTTTACAACACAAGCATCAATAGAAAGAGTAGAGAGGAGAAGAGATTGGATGAACAACACACACACAAACACTACGCGTAAGACTATAGAGAAAGGTTAGGCGTGAGTAGTGAAAGAGAATGAATTGAAAAACCAACCCTCAAGTGAGGGTTATTACAAGGTATTTATAGGAAGGGGAGCTAGGGCAACACTCCTACTCCTTTCCTTTCCTTAATGGACATGGGCCTAAGCTCATGGGCCTTCTACATAATCTTAAGCTAATAACAAACATAAAGGCCATAATAAAGCTAACTATTACATATGAATCACTAACACTTGATATAGGTTTAGGAGTGATTCCAACAATCTCCCCCTAAGTGTTGGTGATGAATGAATGTAAACGGTGAAGGTACTGATGTAATAGTAGCTTTGACGTCTTCTGACATTCTTCTTTCTTGTGAGAAGAATTGCCTTGATTTGAACAATCTCCCCAGTGTAGAGAAATTGTTTTCTTTAAACAGTTTTTCTTTGACGTCATCTTTAACTTTGTTCTTTGATCATTGTTCTTTGTGATGGTAGTGATAGTATGTTGTTGTTGTCTGCATCAAGTCTACCTCAAGTCTGCTTCGCTGCTCCAGTGTCTCCACATCATTCTTCAACATGCTCACACGCTCTTTGACGTTGGATTTCAGTACTAATGAAGTTCTTTAAGTCTTTAACTTTATAGATTCTTTGGCTTGACGAAGAATCATTCTGACTTTTGTGTGGCTTTTAGATAGAACTTCCATTAGTGATGATGTTGGCATGAGCATGTGAAGAATCTGCCCGATCATTCCGCTCCAGAGCTTCCATAAGAAGAAAACATGAAAACGGTTAGTAATAAGCGGATTCCAGCACTTACAAGTTTGAACTTCGAGAGTGTTAACAGCATAGTGTGAAAACACAACTCTAATTCTCACAAAGGCCATTTCTGAACTGGAGTCCCACAAGTGAGATAACGCGATGTACCGAAGTACACCTACAGTTCAGATGAGTCGCTGAGGTACACCGAAGCATCACCTCACGACTGTAGACCGTTTGAGGCACACTAAGCGTAATCCGCGGGGAGTTATCAAAGTGACCTGCTGTCAGGGCTGTTTGATGTTGACCCTGGCAGGAGTTTTCATTCAATCACTAAGGATCACAGTTGTGAACCTCTCATAAATGTTCTCGATAGGTTGCTAAGATCTGTGAAGGACTCGATAACGTACCACTGACGTTCTTATTGTTGAACGACAAGTGATGAAATGTCAAGTGTTCCTAAGAGATCTTTTGATGAATCTCGTGGCTCTAGACTTAATAGTGCGTTTTAGTTTTCCTGAGCGGAGACTAGGGAGAGGGTCTCCTTCTTCAATATCAGCAATCTCTAAGAGAAAGCCGATAGATTATGTAGGGTTCCCTGTGAGAATGAAACAAGCTTCTATTGAGAGAAACTTGAGTGGCTAAGAAGGTTTAGTGCATGCGTCACTGGGTCCATGACGACTTTTAATCTTCAATACCGGTGTCACTAAGTGACAACCAGTAGCATATGAATTGACCCCGGTGTCTGCTCTAAGTTGAATAATCTGGAGGGCTATTTCTTTTCACCCCTTTCTTTGCATTTCTTTTTGATTCTTCGACTCCTTCTTTCTCCGATTCTCTTTTTCTCCTTTTTCCAATCATACCTAAGGACTTCTAATTCTAACTATTGGTAGTGTCCTTGGGTAGATCCCTCTGGCTCTGGCGGACCATGGGACGGTTATTCCTAACCTTAGTCACCTTATAACTCCATCACTAACCTATGTTGCCATAAAACCATTTTCATGAAAATCTCTCAAAGTGTTTGTGAATGAAAAACATTTTTGTACCACTGTTGAGAGATAAATATTTTGCATAAATACTCCCCCTCCACATGTGCTTAAGAGTTTTTACGGAAATCTGCACAGTGAGGAAAGAGCGCGCACCTTTTGAATTGATCAACTCAAGATAGACAATCCCCCGCGAGACACGGTTACGTTGCATAGTTAAAGAGTTACATTGTCAGCTTTTAGGTGACAACTAGCTCTAATAACTACCTTGAAGGTGTAGACTGTAGGATCGTAAATAATATTGTGTTTGATGATTCGGGTGGTCTTGGATGATCAAAATACATGTTTTCCATTTTATACAGAGAAAGTAGAGAGAGAGGGTGTTCTTGCTAGAGGTTTACACAAAGGAAATGTTAGATTGAATGAGAAGCACCACTCCTTCCATGGATGGAAGGGGTATTTATACTTACAGACACAACGACCTCCTATCGGCCTGTGGATCAGGTATACAGTGGGTAAAGACCCGTCCTTCCTCCACGGTGTTGCTCTAAACTAAATAACTAACTAATAAAACAGTAAATAACGATATGTCTACGAGCTAACTTATGCTAGATTATATTTGGGGTGACCGACTCTTCACTATGGAATTTCTAATTTCTAACAATCTCCCCCTAAGGGAGGTCACCCCGTGTTTTACATTTCGAATCCTAGCATACTATTAAATCTTCAGTCTTGAGCTCGTAGACATTAATTCTTCAACATCTTCATCTTTGTGCTTTAACAGTGATTCTTTAAAGTCCGATAACTTTGTACTATAAGTAGAGGCCTTTATACTGATCCACATCTTTGATGATCTTCGAGCTTTAATTGAGATCATCAGCCACAGTAAATCTCTGGATCACCCTTTATTGTGTTGCCATCATGTGAAGTTGTGACTTTCGGACCGACATGCTCACACTTTCAGGATCATGACATCTTTCCATCAGAGAAGCGGAAGCTTTACTGGCTCATGATATTTGCAGCAGCGTAGCAGAAACATAGTATAAAAATATCTGAGCCAGGTTTTGTAGATATGCGTAAGTCATGATTTCTTTAATTAAGTGTGGATGTTGTGAGCATGCGGCTTTGGATTGACTCCTCAATTCTGATCAGCTGCAACCGTCCAAATGTACCTGCAAACAACAGTTAGCAATAAAACACACGAAAGTGTCTTTGATCACTTTCGTTGAATTGAGGTACACGGCCCACGGTTTCCCGTTGATCAGTACAAGTACTGCCTGTGATAAGGTAGGATTCCTAAGAATCTCCTTGACAGGGTTTCGCAGCTGTTCTAGCTGTTCTCAAACCGGAACGTCTCAAAGAAGACAACACGGAGTGAGTGAACCAGCGAAATGAGATTCACTGATTGATGAAAAGAGATTTGAAGAAACAATCGTGTATTGCTCAATAGAATTTGTTTTTGCAATACAACGAAGGTTTTAATGAAAATCAATTATCAATCATAAACACCTTTTATTTTGAGAAATAAGTACACAGTCGATGTGCTAAAGAAAAGAGTTTTAAGCACAACGACCGGTTTTTCAAAGGTATCCGTCAATCCATAACCTGAATCAGGATTGATTCAGAAGATTGAATTGCTCTATTGTTTCTGTTCAGTTGTCACAAGCTTGATCTTACGAGAAGATCTCACATGTCACCCACCAAGAGCTTGTTTGATGTTGGCTCTAGAAGGATTTCCATCTTCATTGTGAATATTTTTACATATCACTCGGATGTTCTGGCAATACCACAAGGATAATGCGTAGGACTCTTAATATATTCTTACTTTCCACATTGTGTGAAACAGCAAGTCTTCATTAATATAGTGTCCTAACGAGATATTGTGGATGATCTCTTGGCTCTAGACTCAATTGTGCACATTTGGTTCCTATGCCGGAGACTAGGGAGAGGGTCTCCTTCTTCAATATCAACCAACTCTAAGAGAAAGTCTATAGATAATGTCTGTTCTCCGTGAGAATGAAACAAGCCCTTTTAAGAGGAACTTGAGTAGCTTGGGAAGTTGTAGTACAGTGCGTCACTGGGTCCATGACGTCTTGTCTTCAATACCAGTGTTACCTTGGTAACAACCAGTAGCATATGTATTGAACCCGGTTTCTGCCCTAAGGTTGAATTATTGGAGGGCTATTTCTTTTCACCCTTTTCACATTCAATTCTCTTTCATTCTTCAACCCCTTCAGTGCTTACCGAGACTTCATAACTAGAACCTTGTTGGGTTTATTCCAGTACTAGCTCTGTCTCAGTCCGCACTCTTCCCATTTCTCATTTTTCTCCTTTTTTTATCATACCTAAGGACTCTACACTATCTAGTGGATTGTCCCTAGGTAGATCCCTCCGGTTCTGGCGGATCGTGGGAACGAATACCTAACCTAACCATCCTTATAACACCATGCATAAAGTAAATTGGTCGGTCTTTTGGTATTGTTCTTTCCTTCTTGAAACCAATTAAAAATCATTTGGAAAATCAATCAAGGTACTTGTGATATAATATCAAAACATTTTGTACCTTAATTGTTTTGATCTTTTAGAAATGCTCCCCCTCAACATGTGCATAAGATTATGAAATTGTTTAGCACATGGAGGCAAGAGTTCTTTTGAAATAAATTATTGATCACAATTTCCATGGAAAAAGCCATATGATTTTCTTTGGTAAATTATTCCCCTCAATATGTGCATAGGATATTTGAAAGCATTTTATCACATAGAGGCAAGAGTTCATTTGAAGTACATCCACAATCACAAAATCCATTAAGAAACCATTTAGTAAATCAATCAAGGTACTTTATGTTAAAACATAAAAGCTTTTGTACCTCGATAGTTTATTTTCTTTTGAAGTGCTCCCCCTCAATATGTGCTTCGAGATTCGAAAGCGCTTAGCACATATGAGAGAGCAGCCTGCACAATTGAATCAAAATGATCATCTTTTATCAAATTTCATATTAAATCACAAATTCTCCCCCGATCAAAAATATCAAACCCTTTGAGATTTTGGATCCCAAGTGATTTAATAAGGTTTAGAAAACATGGGAGAATATGTGGCCAGGTTTAAATACTCACCTTGTTTTTGGATAAATCCTCCTCCTCAACATGTGCATTGCGTATTTGAAATCGTTTGGCACATGGAGGCAGGAGTGCCTTTAAAGGACTAAAACCAACTCCATTTAAACAGATAAGAGATTTAAATCACTATCTCTCCCCCGATCAAAAATTTCAAACCAATTGAGATTTTGGATCCCGATTGATTTAAATCATTTAGAAATTTTTTTGGGGAAAGACGTGGCAAGATTTGATTTTGAAAAATGACAGATAAGGACCATTTTAAGACATTAAAGATTGTTAGTGTCAGGTATGATAGTTTTAAGAGATCTTTAAGTAAAATAAAACAATTTCACAATCAAACAAGAACAGAAAAAATTTCATTTTGAAAGACCTTGATTCAAAAGAAAAATCATACCATGACATAACATTAAATCTTTAGATCACCACGTTAACGAAAATTTTGTGAAGAAATATCATTTGAAAATATTTTATTTTAAATCACTCTCCCCCTCAATCGATGACCGTAGTCGATGATTGAGTGACTCAAGTTTTGATAAAATGAAGTCCGGTGATTTTCAAAATTAAGTCCAATTAATTTTCAAAACAATATTTTCCATTTTCAAAAACAATATTATTCAAAGTTTTAGAAAAGTGGTATCATTCACTACTTGTCCTGCACAAAGATACATTAGGTGGTTGAGAAGCTTCCGTTGTTGCTGTAGGGCTTGGAAGAAAACCGTCTGCCGATGCAGTGAGACTTCTTCTTACGTTGCATTTTGAATGCCAACTGAGGTCAAATTAAGCTTCGTTTCTTCAATCACTTAGAAGAAAACCATCTGCTGATGCAGTGAGACATCTTACGTTGCATTTATGCCAACTCTCCATTGAAGTCCAATTAAGCTCCGTTTCTTCATTTGTCAACCCAAGATATCGTTACCCTTTCCTTACGGCATCCAATCATGTTCATTTGTGGGATCTGGATCGGGAACATTCTTATATACCAATATACCTGCATATGTTAGTGAACACTGATAAGGTTTTAAAAGGTACCTTTTTGAGGGGTCATTTAAGCCCTTATTCGATCACTTTTGTATCCGTTATTGCTTAATATCGTTCCTTTTCACTTTTTAGGTCTCTTGAAGGCAAAATGCTGGAATGATGCTTATTTGGACGAAAAGGCGCGAATATACGAAGAAAATGGCCAAAGTCAGAATCGAGACACTCAAAGCTGCTGAAACATAAGGCGACGGCGTCACTGCATATCTGCGACGCCGTCGGGAAGGCATTTTGCGACGGCTCAGAGGCGAAATTGCATGTTTTCAAGGGACGACGTCAGGTTCTAAAGGAATAGGCCGTCGCTACTCAGACGGCCTAGATGCAGCCAAGACGGCGTCAGAGTTGAAGGGGACGGCGTCACAGTCATAAGGTGACGCCGTCGCAAGGTTTACGTGGCCAAGACGAAACCCTAATGACGGCGACACGACGGCGTCACGAAACATAAGGTGACGCCGTCGCAGATGTAATCTTATATATAGAATCCGAATTTTTCAGTTTTTGGGGGTAGTCTTTTGGAGTAAAAACCTAAAACCGAACCAAGGCTTTCTTGTGCAGTATTTTAGGGTTCTAAACCCTATTATACATCAAGATAAGTATTTACTTCATTAATTTAATTATGTCTTTGATTATTTGTGTGTATGCTTGCATGTTCTCCATGTCCGGCTAATTTATTTGTGTGTTTGCTTAGGGAATATGAAACTTAATTATTGAATATTGATTGGTTGATACTTATCTTAGTTGACTAATGATCTAGAGTGCGCTAGATTATTCGTTGTGTACTTAATGCTTGACTTTTCTTTGTGAACTTTAGAATATAATTATCTAGGTAATTGTAGGATAAAGTATTCAAGGACAACCGTAGAGTAGGCGTCTATAAATCACTAGAGGATTTGTAAACAAGACCCTTTGGTAATTTCAAAGAGTTAGGGAAACAAGCACGCCCTATAGCCTTAGAATCACAACGCAACTAGGAATAAGGACGTGACAAATCAACCATCAATAGGAGATAATTAAGGAGTAGTAAAACCTAAGTAAACACATCTTTAAACTATCATACGAGTACAAATCAATTAGACATAGACTATCACAACCTTAGCTTAGATAATTAGATAATAGTAGAGTAATCGGTAGCAATACCAACCCCCCAAATTCAATACCCGAGATTCGTACCTTTTCAATTTCTAAAAAAACATAAAAAGATAAAAAATAATCTTCCTCAACCTCAACCTTAGCGTAGTAACTTCTCACTAGCATTCCTATTCCCCTAGAGAACGATATCAATACCCGTGGCTTACCCTAATTACTACACTACAACGATTAGGTTCACTGCCTAGGGTGTTATAAAACTTGCTCGAAGAAAAGGAAGTTTCCTTGACCCCGAACGACGCGTGTAGCGTTATCAAGTTTTTGGCGCCGCTGCCGGGGAATAGAATAGCTAGTTAGTAGTCCACCTCGTTTAGGTTTCTTTGCTTGATTCCTATCAAGTAAATTTTTCTCATTTTTTAGCTTTCTCTTAGTCTATCCCCCTTCTTCGTGACCTTTGTTCGTAACCCCATCACTTTTCATCATGGAAGGTGGTAACCAACCAATGTCGCTCAAAACCCAACCCAATAACCAACACCAACGTCGAAGCCGCTATGTGAGTAGAAACACCGACCTTCCGGATTTGCAAAAAACATTCGATAGTACAGTCAGAGAAGCTGTTGAGAAAGTAGTCAGCGCTGCTATAGTTGGCTCTATGATTAGCAATAATTCGGACAATGGCATAACCAACAACAAAGTGGACGAGGAAAATAGTGTGTACTTCAATCTTTACCCCACTAAGGAAGAGGTTGCGTACCATCAATACATAATCAATAATCCACGATCACCTATCATTAGGATATGCCCTAAGATTAGGAGAGGAAATCCCTGGAACCTAAAAATTCCTTGTATGATCGGATATAGGATTATCGACCACGCTTACATAGATACGGAATCTCCCATCAATATAATGTCGTCTGCTGTTTACAATGACATTATGAATGAGCGACTCAATATTAGGAGAGACCCTAATTATCCGGGAGGAATTTGCAACTTTGTGGGAAGAGTCAAAGATGTGCATGTCTTTATAGGAAATTTCACCTACCTTGTTGATTTTATGATCCTAGAAGATGTAGGATGCGTTATTGACTATAGCCTATCCCAAGTAGTGCTAGGGAAACCGTTTGTTGAGACATCTAGGATGGGCCATAACAAGCATGATGGAACCGTTAGGTTTAAGGAGGGAACCGATGAGATTACCTATAGGATGCCTTGGAAAACAACTGAGTATGGCCACTTGTCCATTTATGATCGAGACAACATCAAAGCTTTTGAGGACAAAAGCAAGGAAGATGTTGAAAAGGGTTATAAATTCATGTGGGAAAGAAGGAGGCATTATTATAAGGATTGCTTGACCCTAGGGCCTAGGTATAGAGTCGATGAAAATTTTGTCAACATGATAGAATTCTCATTGAGAATGCAAAACGAGGCAACGTAGGGGTAGGACTACGAGTCTAGCTACAAGACTCTTAAATAAAGAAAAGCGCTTCGTGGGAGGCAACCCATGCTTAATTGTTTGCTTGTTAGTGTCATATATCTTTTATTAATTGTTTGTCCTCATGTTTGAATTTGTAAAAATGCTTTATTTTGTTTTTAACCTCGTCTTAATTACATATAAAGGTATTTTACATAAAGGATAAGTGTAGGGAGGATTACACACGTTTTCATAAGAAACGTGAACATGAGAATAACAATTAACTAAAAGATATATATGTTTGTTTGTTCGAGTCAAATGCTTGTATCGAGTCATAATGGATGTTTTTGCAGAAGTTTTTCCAGATTCTAAAGATGCAAATTTTCCAGAATTTTTTCCAGAAAATCGCAGACCAGTTTTTGTCAGGATAACCTGACGGCGTCAGGATTGCAACCTGACGGCGTCAGGAAGGAATAAAAACATCAGCTTACTTTTTCTCGTTTTCTGAGCTACTTGTAAAATTTTGGAATTTTCCAGATCTTAACTTTCAAAACAAATTCTGTAAACATCCATTCCACAAGCATTATATCCTAGTTTAAATCGAGTCTTATGTATATTATTACCGCCGATTTTACGCGAAGGTTTCGTTTGTTTTCTTTTAGTGTGCAGGTTTAGTTTGTCAAGAAGAAGTTACACAAGTTTGGAAGGAGCCTTTCACGCAAAAAACTCTTCTTGGAAAAGATTTAACCACCACTTTTTACGGATCCTACCGAGCTAATCAGGGGAGTATTAGTTTCTTTCGTTTTTAATTACCTTCTATTATCATAACTTTGATACTTTCGGGGAACATTGGGGACAATGTTCAGTTTAAGTGTAGGGAGGGAAAATAAAACGGGAACTTTGAAACTATGCTTATCCTTGACTATTTGCTTTGTCCAAGTGTATTTGTGTAATAAACCATGAGAAAATGTAGGTTAGGGTAATTTTAGCCAAATTTAAAATTTTTTTTTCATGACGTATAAGAGTGGGCCATTAGTCTTAACAAAAGCGTCTCATGGATAGGAAGTTTCATGACTAGCACAAAAACCCTTTACCACCTAAATTCCACCCAAAATGTGAGGATCACCCTTAGATTAGTAGGAATTAAAGCATTCATCTTTAATGCTTAGAGTGTGAACCGGTAGTATATTAGATTCTAGAACTTGTTTTGTGATGCATTCCGAGATCGCTAGTGAGACTACACTTGTGTAGTTAGGAATAACTAAATGATAAGAGGCATTAGGATAAACCCTTGTTTGATACCTGTAATGTAATTACTTCTTCCACCTCGGTTGAGTAATTCCCCCACACCCTTTGCGTTGTACTCATCTTTAGTACACGATACCCCTAGTTAACCCCTCAGAGCCTATCCTTTTCGCGGTTCTCGTGATGTTTCGGTTTTTCCGGAATATCAATGAAGAGCATTGTTTACACCCCACCCCCAAATATACACCCAAATCGCCTTAGCCTACCCTTTATTGCACTCACTTTTAGTGCAAATTTATGTTATCACCCAAAACCCTTAGTTCAATTATCTGGTTGCTTGCATGAGTTGCTAAGTCGAGTCATATCCTTTGTATACAGTTTTGGGATGATTGGGATTCATGGGAAAAGTTAAAGTTTATGAAACATAGGGAAGAGAACGTTAAACTCAAATTCCCTTTGTTTGCATAATAATGTACTCCAAGTGTTTTGATCTTTTCAATTCGGGTCAAATTAGTGTTAGAGTAATAAAAACTCAAGTGTAGGGATGTGTCTATAAATCCCTATCATTTTGATGTACCGTAGAGGATGGTAGAGTAAAAGTGTATGAAAAAAAAAAAAAAAAAAAAAAAAAAAAAAAAAAAAAAAATTCCGAAAAAAAAATAAAAAAATAAAAAATAAAAAAAAAATAATCCGAAAAAAAAATATATAAAAAAAAAAAAAAAAAACCATACGGGCTACCATCCTACATCTATCTTTTAAATTATGTTTGTTTATTTTTGTTGCCTAGAGTTTTAGAGTGTCGAGTCTTGGCTTAGCAACGCCATTCTTCGTATACTTGCAACATAGAGATTTTTGACTATCCACCACTAAATAGCCTATCCCACCAAACCCTTCATTTCCCTACCGTAAGCCTAACATTACAACCCTTTAAAAGACCTCTTTGATAGTCTTTCCTAGGTGCTTACGCCAAAGCGACGGAGGTTTGATCTATTCTCAAGCCTATGGTAATCTATGTACTAGGACCGGTTAATGAGTGTTTATCTTCCATTTCCGATTTGTTATATTTCATATATACACCCGAGAGAGATGTGAGTATCCAAACACCCCATGTGAGGTGCTAGTATGTAATTTCCGTGCTTGTTATGACTTTTGCGGGGCTTATATGTGTTGTGGACCGTTTTGAATGGATGCTTCATGACCCCTAACTTATAAATTAATTGGCTAAAAGCACATTTGCTTGAGGACAAGCAAATACCAAGTGTAGGGATATTTGATAAGGTTTTAAAAGGTACCTTTTTGAGGGGTCATTTAAGCCCTTATTCGATCACTTTTGTATCCGTTATTGCTTAATATCGTTCCTTTTCACTTTTTAGGTCTCTTGAAGGCAAAATGCTGGAATGATGCTTATTTGGACGAAAAGGCGCGAATATACGAAGTAAATGGCCAAAGTCAGAATCGAGACACTCAAAGCTGCTGAAACATAAGGCGACGGCGTCACTGCATATCTGCGACGCCGTCGGGAAGGCATTTTGCGACGGCTCAGAGGCGAAATTGCATGTTTTCAAGGGACGACGTCAGGTTCTAAAGGAATAGGCCGTCGCTACTCAGACGGCCTAGATGCAGCCAAGACGGCGTCAGAGTTGAAGGGGACGGCGTCACAGTCATAAGGTGACGCCGTCGCAAGGTTTACGTGGCCAAGACGAAACCCTAATGACGGCGACACGACGGCGTCATGAAACATAAGGTGACGCCGTCGCAGATGTAATCTTATATATAGAATCCGAATTTTTCAGTTTTTGGGGGTAGTCTTTTGGAGTAAAAACCTAAAACCGAACCAAGGCTTTCTTGTGCAGTATTTTAGGGTTCTAAACCCTATTATACATCAAGATAAGTATTTACTTCATTAATTTAATTATGTCTTTGATTATTTGTGTGTATGCTTGCATGTTCTCCATGTCCGGCTAATTTATTTGTGTGTTTGCTTAGGGAATATGAAACTTAATTATTGAATATTGATTGGTTGATACTTATCTTAGTTGACTAATGATCTAGAGTGCGCTAGATTATTCGTTGTGTACTTAATGCTTGACTTTTCTTTGTGAACTTTAGAATATAATTATCTAGGTAATTGTAGGATAAAGTATTCAAGGACAACCGTAGAGTAGGCGTCTATAAATCACTAGAGGATTTGTAAACAAGACCCTTTGGTAATTTCAAAGAGTTAGGGAAACAAGCACGCCCTATAGCCTTAGAATCACAACGCAACTAGGAATAAGGACGTGACAAATCAACCATCAATAGGAGATAATTAAGGAGTAGTAAAACCTAAGTAAACACATCTTTAAACTATCATACGAGTACAAATCAATTAGACATAGACTATCACAACCTTAGCTTAGATAATTAGATAATAGTAGAGTAATCGGTAGCAATACCAACCCCCCAAATTCAATACCCGAGATTCGTACCTTTTCAATTTCTAAAAAAACATAAAAAGATAAAAAATAATCTTCCTCAACCTCAACCTTAGCGTAGTAACTTCTCACTAGCATTCCTATTCCCCTAGAGAACGATATCAATACCCGTGGCTTACCCTAATTACTACACTACAACGATTAGGTTCACTGCCTAGGGTGTTATAAAACTTGCTCGAAGAAAAGGAAGTTTCCTTGACCCCGAACGACGCGTGTAGCGTTATCAAACACACATACAAATATATGGTGGTCGACATCACCCAAACAGCAATCGACTAATAAAAGTCAATCCAACATATCAATCATATCATAAAAGGTATGGGAATAATGTGTTTATCAAACTCTAATCATCTAATCCTAACAATCTTATCCTAGGCACCTAGTCCTTCATCTAATCCTAGCAATCGACTTTCAATCAAGATGTTTGGACAAAATTTGATTGGTGCTAAACAGTCAAGTCTAAACAGACTTAAAACAGCTCAGACACAAATACAATTAAGTCCTGGAGAATAGATTGAATTCCCGGGTCGTTTAGTCCCAAGGAGACTCAATGGTGTGCAAACACTGATTCAGACGATAGAATGATCACTAATGATAGCGATCAGAAAGGATTTGGATTGAATATTACACTACTGAAAAAGATCAACAAATAACAACGGCTTAAATACAAATTAAGAAAATTAAAAAGATAAAATATATTAAATAAACGCTATCACTATATTTAAAGATGATGTTTTTGTGATTTTATAAAACAGAATGACTTAAATAAACTATTTTAATTAAAACGTAAACTTAAAATATCTAAAAACGTGGCCTAAAATGAAAACGTACGTTAAATATAAAAATTACGCTGGAGCGCAAGACAAAACGTAAAATTTATGAAATAAAAGGCCTACGAGTTTGAAACCAATTTTATTACGTACTATATGACAAAAGAAAATTTTAGGAAAAAGCCGGGTATTTTTTTGACTTTTAAATTATTTATTATGATTTAAAAACTACTTTAATCTAATTTAATTATAAAAAATACTAAATGATTTTGGAAAAATCCGAAAATTTCTCAGAAAATACTATGAACCTAACTGATCTTGAGAAAAATAAAAAAGTGGTACACTACTATACGAAATAAGCAACTAAAAAGCCTAAATAAGCTATAAGGCTAAAGACTGTTTTGGTACTTTAAATATTAAAAGGTGCAAGATAAAACCTGAAAAGACCCTAGGGCAGTTGGTTTGAGTGTGTGGTGTTGTGTCTTTGAGCAGAAGGTCAGGGGGTCGAATCCCACCCCTGCACCTTTTTGCAAACTATTTTTTTTTTCAAATTTTTCTTTTTGCACTTATAAATAAGATCAAGGTAAGCACTTTTTGTAAAGAACAAGTTTTACCAAATCTTGGAAATAAGCAGTTAAAACTGCTTATACCCAACAGTGAGTGGCAGAAGCCAAAACAAACACCCCTTTAACAGATTATAAGCTAAAAGAACTTTGAATAAGCACAAGAAACATGTAAATAAGCACTTTAATACTGAGATAAGCAGAAGCAAACTGATATAAGCTAAAGGATGAGGGTGATAAGCAGTTTAGGAAGCATAAGCAGTTGTAGGGGAGTCCTAAGTTGAAAAGAATGAGCATGTAAAAGTTAATCTAATGAATATTGATAAGCTACTCTAACAAGTTAAATAAGCACTAATAAGCAATCTATCCTAACCTATGGGACTAATAAGCACTAAAGTAAACCTAAATAAGCTAAAGGGAGAACTAAAAAAAAACACAAAAATAAGCTGAAAAGTGGACTGCAGGCTGCTGTAGCAGTTACTGAAGTGGTTTGGGACAGATTTGAGTGCAATTTTTAACTAACCTAAAGCTATCCTAAGAGCAAATAAGCTAAAGCTATGTAAAGATGGGTATGTTGGGATGTGAGAAAAGCTATTTGGACAAGGTTTGGACCAAAAATAAGCCGTGAAAAAGGTGTTCAAACAGCAGCTATGGCTGCTGTTTTGGTGACAGAAGACAGAAACATAATGAGCTTTTTTATAAACCAAACTTTGCAAACATTGTAAACTAGGCTAAACTCAACTTTAAAAACTTGCTTGAACCTTAAACCACTTTGACTTTGAGAGTCAAAGTGGGTGAAAACAGTTTTTTCGACCTCAAATAAGCTTAAACCAAACACCCCTTTTACAAAGTTCAAAGATAAGCTATACTACAAACTTTGATAAAAGTTTACTGACACAGAATTGAGATGAACAAATTAACATTAAACTCAACCTCCTAACACAAGTAACCATTTTTTTAACCAAAATCAGTTTGACTTTTTGAGAATTGATGAAGTTTGACTATTGTTGACTTTGGAACAAACTTGCTTAAAATTGTAATGTAAGCTTATCACAAGCTATATAGAGCTTATTTAAGCTTATTGGAATTTAGAAAGAAGCTATTTAAAGCTTAAATGTCTGAAATTGAGACTGCAACATTCAACAGTAAACGTAAAACATAAACTTTTTCCAAACCTTGAAATTGATTATTAAAACTGATTACAAAGATAAAGTAGCTTAATTGTGTTACATAAAAGATGAGATTACAACATTAGAACTTAAAACTAAAACACTAAGTTAAAAACGACATTAAGAAAAAATTGTAAAACTAACTACCCTCCTGCTGCTTCCCTTCTCTTCTCTTTTATAGCTCCACATGTTTCTCTCACTTCCCTCAGAATATCCCACCTCTCTTTTTGGCCATTGGATGGCTTCAAGTGATCTAGGCCATTTATTTGGTTTTGGCGGGAAATTGGCATTTGACAGGTGGAGGAGTTGAGTGTTTAGGAGGGTGAAGGTAATAAATGGTTTTTGTTTTGTGTTGAGGTGGAGGAGACAAGGGAGTGATAAGGGTGAGCTGGGGGGATGGTATGCAGAGAGCAGGTTATCAAGTGGGGGAGAAGACTATTGGCGCCAACTGTGTATGTTTGACCATTTGGTTGACTGACCAGGGTATTAGTAATAGGGGGTCCAAATTAGGCAGGGGTCACAGGAAAAGGCAGGGGGTCCAAAAGTTGTGACAAGGCCAAATGGTGTAAAGGGTAATAATACACAAGGACCTTTTTGCAATTTTCTGAAAATACAAGGACCATAGCTGCCAAATTGCAAAGATGATCCAAGGGCTGAAATTGACAAGCTTCAAAAGTACAGGGACCAAATCTGTCATTATCCAATTTTCCAGGGGCCATTTCTGCCAATTCTTAAACTTGAAGGACCAATTTGTAATTTTCTCAAAACTTTTTATATTTTTCACCAAAGGACTAAATTTGACAAATTATGATTTAAAAGGACCTTTGGTGATTTTACTTTTGAAATTATGAGCTCAGGGACTGTTTTTGACAACTTTTGAAACTTGGGGGACTGAAACTGCAATTTTTGCAAATTTGATATGTTTTTCATCTGATTTTGATATTTTTGCATTTAAAACACATAAAACACTGATTTGTGATATTTTGATCATTTTGATGTGTTTCTGAGTGTTTTCAGATGATTTTGCAGTTTATTTTGTACAAAAATGATGAGTATTTACACACTCATCAATCCCCCACACTGAGATATTGCTAGTCCCTAGCAATTATTTGAGAAAACATAATGGATTTTAATCTCTTTACCAAAAACCATTACTTCTGGAGTAGCCAAATGTTTTAGTTCAAGTAAGAACCATGGTACACTGATAACCATGTGATTTTGAGCAAACCACCAGCTTTCAACGGATTTGATTTTGTCTTTACCAGAAGCCGTACCCTTCTGGACTAGCCAACTCTTAGATAAATTATCAATATTATCTTTGGTGAGCTGATTACCAATTATGGTTTTTCCACTGCCTTTACCACAAGCCATAATCTTGCGGGCTAGCCAACTCTTCACTTTTTAGGATATGGTGAGCTGAGAACCATACAATTTTGGGCAAATTGCAAGCCGTCAACGGATTTGAGATATCTTTACCAAGAGCCGTTTGCTCCTGGATTAGCCAATCCTTTTGTCTATCAAACATGGCGGACTGATAACCAAATGAGTAAGTGTAAAACACTTACTCCAAAAAAAAATTTGGCCAAAAACGGGGGAATTAGTATAATTATATGATAAAATTCGTGAGAATTCCCCCCCACACTTAGAAATGAATATTGCCCTCAATATTCAAAGTACCGGCGGTTATGCCGAAACAAAGAACGTAAAAGGGAAATACTACGGCCATTATTTGAAAGGATTTTTTTTTTTTTTTTTTTTTTTTTTTTTTTTTTTTTTTTAAACATGTGGGGCATCACCCCCACACTTAGGTGGTAGAAAGGGGTAAGAAGTCAGAAATATGGGTGAAAACCCATATGGTGTGTGCTACTGTTTTTGATTTCCGAGTCGCTAGCTTGACTCGACCCCGAATTCATTGGTTCATGGGGAAGCAAATTGGAAGAAACAATCTCCATCGGACTTTCAATCAAGATGTTTGGACAAAATTTGATTGGTGCTAAACAGTCAAGTCTAAACAGACTTAAAACAGCTCAGACACAAATACAATTAAGTCCTGGAGAATAGATTGAATTCCCGGGTCGTTTAGTCCCAAGGAGACTCAATGGTGTGCAAACACTGATTCAGACGATAGAATGATCACTAATGATAGCGATCAGAAAGGATTTGGATTGAATATTACACTACTGAAAAAGATCAACAAATAACAACGGCTTAAATACAAATTAAGAAAATTAAAAAGATAAAATATATTAAATAAACGCTATCACTATATTTAAAGATGATGTTTTTGTGATTTTATAAAACAGAATGACTTAAATAAACTATTTTAATTAAAACGTAAACTTAAAATATCTAAAAACGTGGCCTAAAATGAAAACGTACGTTAAATATAAAAATTACGCTGGAGCTCAAGACAAAACGTAAAATTTATGAAATAAAAGGCCTACGAGTTTGAAACCAATTTTATTACGTACTATATGACAAAAGAAAATTTTAGGAAAAAGCCGGGTATTTTTTCGACTTTTAAATTATTTATTATGATTTAAAAACTACTTTAATCTAATTTAATTATAAAAAATACTAAATGATTTTGGAAAAATCCGAAAATTTCTCAGAAAATACTATGAACCTAACTGATCTTGAGAAAAATAAAAAAGTGGTACACTACTATACGAAATAAGCAACTAAAAATCCTAAATAAGCTATAAGGCTAAAGACTGTTTTGGTACTTTAAATATTAAAAGGTGCAAGATAAAACCTGAAAAGACCCTAGGGCAGTTGGTTTGAGTGTGTGGTGTTGTGTCTTTGAGCAGAAGGTCAGGGGGTCGAATCCCACCCCTGCACCTTTTTGCAAACTATTTTTTTTTTCAAATTTTTCTTTTTGCACTTATAAATAAGATCAAGGTAAGCACTTTTTGTAAAGAACAAGTTTTACCAAATCTTGGAAATAAGCAGTTAAAACTGCTTATACCCAACAGTGAGTGGCAGAAGCCAAAACAAACACCCCTTTAACAGATTATAAGCTAAAAGAACTTTGAATAAGCACAAGAAACATGTAAATAAGCACTTTAATACTGAGATAAGCAGAAGCAAACTGATATAAGCTAAAGGATGAGGGTGATAAGCAGTTTAGGAAGCATAAGCAGTTGTAGGGGAGTCCTAAGTTGAAAAGAATGAGCATGTAAAAGTTAATCTAATGAATATTGATAAGCTACTCTAACAAGTTAAATAAGCACTAATAAGCAATCTATCCTAACCTATGGGACTAATAAGCACTAAAGTAAACCTAAATAAGCTAAAGGGAGAACTAAAAAAAAACACAAAAATAAGCTGAAAAGTGGACTGCAGGCTGCTGTAGCAGTTACTGAAGTGGTTTGGGACAGATTTGAGTGCAATTTTTAACTAACCTAAAGCTATCCTAAGAGCAAATAAGCTAAAGCTATGTAAAGATGGGTATGTTGGGATGTGAGAAAAGCTATTTGGACAAGGTTTGGACCAAAAATAAGCCGTGAAAAAGGTGTTCAAACAGCAGCTATGGCTGCTGTTTTGGTGACAGAAGACAGAAACATAATGAGCTTTTTTATAAACCAAACTTTGCAAACATTGTAAACTAGGCTAAACTCAACTTTAAAAACTTGCTTGAACCTTAAACCACTTTGACTTTGAGAGTCAAAGTGGGTGAAAACAGTTTTTTCGACCTCAAATAAGCTTAAACCAAACACCCCTTTTACAAAGTTCAAAGATAAGCTATACTACAAACTTTGATAAAAGTTTACTGACACAGAATTGAGATGAACAAATTAACATTAAACTCAACCTCCTAACACAAGTAACCATTTTCTTAACCAAAATCAGTTTGACTTTTTGAGAATTGATGAAGTTTGACTATTGTTGACTTTGGAACAAACTTGCTTAAAATTGTAATGTAAGCTTATCACAAGCTATATAGAGCTTATTTAAGCTTATTGGAATTTAGAAAGAAGCTATTTAAAGCTTAAATGTCTGAAATTGAGACTGCAACATTCAACAGTAAACGTAAAACATAAACTTTTTCCAAACCTTGAAATTGATTATTAAAACTGATTACAAAGATAAAGTAGCTTAATTGTGTTACATAAAAGATGAGATTACAACATTAGAACTTAAAACTAAAACACTAAGTTAAAAACGACATTAAGAAAAAATTGTAAAACTAACTACCCTCCTGCTGCTTCCCTTCTCTTCTCTTTTATAGCTCCACATGTTTCTCTCACTTCCCTCAGAATATCCCACCTCTCTTTTTGGCCATTGGATGGCTTCAAGTGATCTAGGCCATTTATTTGGTTTTGGCGGGAAATTGGCATTTGACAGGTGGAGGAGTTGAGTGTTTAGGAGGGTGAAGGTAATAAATGGTTTTTGTTTTGTGTTGAGGTGGAGGAGACAAGGGAGTGATAAGGGTGAGCTGGGGGGATGGTATGCAGAGAGCAGGTTATCAAGTGGGGGAGAAGACTATTGGCGCCAACTGTGTATGTTTGACCATTTGGTTGACTGACCAGGGTATTAGTAATAGGGGGTCCAAATTAGGCAGGGGTCACAGGAAAAGGCAGGGGGTCCAAAAGTTGTGACAAGGCCAAATGGTGTAAAGGGTAATAATATACAAGGACCTTTTTGCAATTTTCTGAAAATACAAGGACCATAGCTGCCAAATTGCAAAGATGATCCAAGGGCTGAAATTGACAAGCTTCAAAAGTACAGGGACCAAATCTGTCATTATCCAATTTTCCAGGGGCCATTTCTGCCAATTCTTAAACTTGAAGGACCAATTTGTAATTTTCTCAAAACTTTTTATATTTTTCACCAAAGGACTAAATTTGACAAATTATGATTTAAAAGGACCTTTGGTGATTTTACTTTTGAAATTATGAGCTCAGGGACTGTTTTTGACAACTTTTGAAACTTGGGGGACTGAAACTGCAATTTTTGCAAATTTGATATGTTTTTCATCTGATTTTGATATTTTTGCATTTAAAACACATAAAACACTGATTTGTGATATTTTGATCATTTTGATGTGTTTCTGAGTGTTTTCAGATGATTTTGCAGTTTATTTTGTACAAAAATGATGAGTATTTACACACTCATCAGTACCCGAATGCCCAAAGAGAGAATAACCGATAACATTGAAGAAGCAGGCCGAATCACTGATTATCTCTGCGGGTGACAATCTCTGCGGATGTCAACCCCGGAATAAGTGATTATATCTCTGAATCACTGATTAAGCCCTCAAGTAAAACAGCTGAGCATCCCCAATGTACACAATCTCTCTCCCCTGATGATTGTGATAACATCAAAATCATCACACACTTGTGTACCTCTTTCATCTTCAGAAACTAACTCTTCCATCTCTTCCCCCACATAGTTGGAATAAGAACACTAAACGCCTTGATGAGTAAAACCTTGAGTTTCTCTGCGGTCATGACATTTGTTTTCCCGGGATAACTTCAATCACTTAGAAGTATTAAGTCCATCAAGTTTACTCGCCATGAGTCAAACCTTGAGTTTCTCTGCGGTAATAACATTTGTCTTCCTGGGATATCTTCAATTACTTAGAAGTATTAAGTTCATCAAGTTTACTCGCGTTTAGATACGTGTCTCCTTCCCCCTTGCTGGTTTTGACACTTCAGAATCAGCAACTCATTGTAAGCCCGTATACTAGAAATTTGTTGAGAAGAACACTTGAACTCTTGTGAGAATCAACTTGCTGAAGAATATGAGCAAGTCTAATTGGGGATTAAATTCGACATATCACTCTCCCCCAATTAGTGCTCTCCCCTAAACCGACAATCTGTTTGATAAATACCCAGATTAAGAAGAAGTCTTTGGATAATCAAATGCAACTCGTCTTTAGTATTCTAACATGTAGTAGAAAATGTAGAACCGACTCTAGACTCAACCTTTTTCAAGATTGTTCAGTTGGAGAATAGATAGTTAACATCTTCAACTCACACCAAAAAGCATCCCACCAAAAAGCATCCCAATTAACTTACATCTTGCAAATCCCCTTAACTAAAATCCCTCCCAATCAAACAAGAACAGAAAGATGTTCATCAAGGAAATCATCAATCAGGCCGCAGTGAACACACGAAATGGTAACACAAAACTACCAATCACATCAAACAAGAACATAGAGATTGTTCAGAATCATCATGTTTATGTGTACGTGAAGCATTAACCGGAAGCACTTTGTCGATAAACTCATCAGTCCGAGTGAAGATGTCAACTAACGGCTCTTAGAAGAACAACTCCATGTGAAGATGACCCGATAAGAAGAAGCTCGGTTCTTACATGAGTTAGGAGCCGTTTGACCATATATTCTCAAATATCAATCAACCATGCAGTAATTTCACACTTCTTCTTCCCCTTAAGAATTGCATACGGAGTTGCCATTCTTGATTAAATAAGTGAAAATCATCCAAATGTAGTCTATTCACACTTCTCCCCTGCAAAATTAGCACATGATGTCGCCATCTTCATTATAGGTGAGCAAGTGGAATAAGAAAACAATCAATAGTAGCCCGGTTCACTTGATGACTGAAGCGCATGGAAAAAGTATGAAGCATGTTGATGAGAATGGTCATAATAAGAAGATTTCTCTTCTTCAGAAGATAATGCGCACTGAAGCGTACACATTTCTTTTCTTTAGAGTACGAGGCATGAACTGATGTGTTCATACGTCATAATCTCTCTCTTTTCAGCTCTCTTAGCAAAACATGTAATCAAACCCATTATCATTCAGTAGGCTCTTTGTCGTGACAGCTGATGGAGAAAACCAAATATGATGAATTTGACCCTGAAGTAAACTAACCCAAACTCGTGACTTAAACTTGCACATATGTAACAAAGAGCGGTGCCGAGAAATCATGCTCCATTGAATCTCTAAGTACTCTATACTCTTCAACCAACCAACCATAAAGTATAAGACGTACATCACCTCTTGAAAATCCACAATTGAATGTGACACTGAGCACTACAACGTAACTCCTTGAAGTGATAGTTATTTTGTGGTGATACGAGCCCAATTTCCCCTCGTGGTAAAAGAAAAAAAATACTCCCAAAAAATAACTAGATTTCCGAGTCTTCGTTTTTGAAAAATAAGCTCGAACAAGGATCATGAAGAATCTTCATCCATCCATCCCCGATACCTTCAGATACTAAGTACACTCGCCCGTGATATTTCACTTCAACCTCAAATACATAATACTAAATTAACGCCGTTGTCACATCTTCTGAACTGCTCAAATCTAGCCTTCTTTGACATTTAAATGAACTTTGATAATGGTTTTCATCCCGACCATGGCTAAAAGCACATAACCCCGTAAAACCAAGTAATAACCATACTGCCATGACGAATATCCAAACACACATCCAATTCATGAAGTACATCCTTTTATCCCTTCTTCGAAGCAGAAACCGTAGCACCAGCATCAGAAAAGATCCCGAAATACACTTTCCTTTTCTCCAGGATGGTTCCATCAATACAGGATTTTACAACTTTATGGTTTAAACCAAGAAATAGTTTCTTTCGCGGGATTTTACAAAACCAAGAATAAACCGTAAGATAGATCTGGAAATGCACTTTACTATTACCAGGATGTTTCCATTGTCACGGGATTTTACAAGTCTATGATTTAAACCGAGAAATAGGTTCTTTCGCGGGATTTTAAAAAATCAAGACAAAACCGTAAACAATGTCAGCTTGAATGTGTTATGACAACTTTGGTTTCAGTGAATATCAGTTTTAGGAGAACATGCAGTGGTTCATCAACGGTTTATACTCCAACATCAACAAAATCATCAACCATCCAATAAACACTTTGATAAACACATCAATCACGCATTTTGTCGGCTCTTGTAGTGACCACATGGAGAAATAGACCCGATATGCCAAACTTGATCATGAAGTAAAATTCCCCAGATTTGTTACTTAAAAATTGTACGAATCCTTGTGAAAAAGAAACGGTGTACCCAATGTACAAAACCTCTTGACATTCTCAACTGAGTGAGACACCGAAGTGATAGATACGTTGTAAGTTAAGCGAGAAAGGAATCACAACCGTAACTAAATAGCCAAGTCTTTATCACCCTCAATAAGCGCCCAAACAAGTCATCTTCGCGGAAGGGTAGAACGAAAGAAGACGAAATAAGTAAACATGACCGGAAAACCTCACTTCAAATTCAAATAAGAAATACCGTTCAAACAATCCCGTAGTCAATTTTCTTCGATAAGTAATTCAAGCCGAGAAAAATATCATTCGTGAAAATGTGTAACACAAAGAGTCAAACAGCACACCAACTCACATCCCTATACCTAATCTCATCACAATGAATCATTGTCAAATCACAACCATGAGAAGCCCATCTTTTCATCATTCAAAGCCCAAGTCATCACACAGATTATATAAACCCGTTCCAAACATCATCCAAGTTTGGTCCAATTCACACGAGCAAATTCTAATGGACTATAGGACAATTCACATTCATTTATACCCATGAAATAACATCACATGAGGTCATTATCCGTATCATATGACATGCAATCAAACGTTCAAGTTCAAAGATAATACTTTCATGATATATCCGGATCATGAATACGTGCGATGAATGAGACCAAAGATAAACCAATCGACAATTTGTGGAATATCAATATACGTGAATACCCACAATATTAGGTCCACATACACGAGGCCCATTTAAACTCCAAAATGAATTTTTGTCACAAGCCCATTTAATCCACTTAACTACCTGAACCAAGTTTATACACTGTATAACTCAACCGGTTATAAACACAAGTGATACCCTAATTTGTCTCACATTTAGTCAAACCCTAAATATCACTTTAGTAAACATACGCCTACCACATCTTTCACCTCTCACCAAACAATCATCTCCTAATCTCATATATCAGATCACTCTCATCTCAATTCAAATCATTCTCCTCTTCATCTAAAACCGATTGATATAAAGCATCTCAACATATGAACAATAGATGTGATTAATCACCTACGAGCCCTACCTCTTTGTACCATATTTGAAGAATAAACAGAGTATTCAAGGCTTCACGATCTCTTATTGAGGTCTCGGGTAGGTATCAATTAATTGTTTTGTTTTTGATGTATTGAACGAAACGATAAACTGGTTTTAACACTTTTGTTAACAATCAATTTATACATGTTTCGGATATTCAAACAAGAAGCATAGCTTCATATGGATCGATGAAGAGATTGGTTCAATCAAAGAAAATCTTTTGAAAGATTGGAAAGAAGAACCATTTTGAGATTTTTTTGTAATACATGTCGAGTAATATTGAAAGACTGATTAGGTTAAGTTAATGAATTGGATGAGGATTAGGCGAGGCTGAGATTGATGTTTGTTTGGGTCTTTTTTCAGTTTCGATTGATGTTGTTGTTAAGACATGGGTTGTAGGATAGAGATGAGGTCGAGATGAGTCTGTATATGGTATTAAGTTGTGGTCGTGGGTCTGAGTCAACTCTTCTTCTTCATTTTTGTCTTGTACACAATGGTCAACAAGTTGCTATTTTGTTTGGTTAAGTCGCTAGATGGAGTCAAGATAAGTCGCTACCTATTACATGATACAAGTCGCTACCCAAAAGTGAATAGCAAGTCACTAGGTTTGGTTTTAAAACTCAAGTCGCTATCAAAATAGTGACAAGTCGCTAGGTCTAGAGTCAAGTCGCCATTGACTTTAAAGAAAGTCAACAGATATCCAAGTCGCTACAGAAATATGTAAGCAACTCGCTTGACACTAAAAAATGTCAAGTCGCTATCACAACTCGCTATAAAGAAGGTACACTGAATTTGGACACGACCAACTCGCTATGAAGAATAACCATAAGTCGCTAGCAAGATTTCCGACCAACTTCAGACCATGTTTAATACAAACCCAGAAAAAGCACAAAGAAAACATCCTTTTGTGACCCATGTGTGACTTCACTAGTATGACCAGAATGATATGACCATAACTGTTTGGACAAAAGACATGACCATAATATGGATAAAACTTATATGATCAAACTAGTACAGAAAACGGACCAAATATGTATGGACAGAAACGACACAACAATTTGAAGCCCAAAGTAAACACTGTTATACCACAGTAAAACAGAAACAAATGTTTGCCGACCAAAAGTACCAAAATAGTTTTAAAAAATGATTCAAAAACCACCATAACCATGATACTAAGCCACACAAATCAATACAACACAATAACCTTGGCTCTGGTACCAATTGTAGGATCGTAAATAATATTGTGTTTGATGATTCGGGTGGTCTTGGATGATCAAAATACATGTTTTCCATTTTAGAGAGAGAAAGTAGAGAGAGAGGGTGTTCTTGCTAGAGGTTTACACAAAGGAAATGTTAGATTGAATGAGAAGCACCACCCCTTCCATGGATGGAAGGGGTATTTATACTTACAGACACAACGACCTCCTATCGGCCTGTGGATCAGGTATACAGTGGGTAAAGACCCGTCCTTCCTCCACGGTGTTGCTCTAAACTAAATAACTAACTAATAAAACAGTAAATAACGATATGTCTACGAGCTAACTTATGCTAGATTATATTTGGGGTGACCGACTCTTCACTATGGAATTTCTAATTCCTAACATAGACAAACCTCGAAAGGTTGTCAAACCCGTCAGAGTTCATGTCTACCAAGAGTTTCTCGAATGGTACATTCTATTCGGACAAGTCCTTTGCGAGACACATTTACATCACTAGCGAACTAGCTTGAAATTATTATCCGTCCCGGATAAGTCTTTTCGAGTTACAAATAGTTAAGTATCGTCAATTCGTTAGTTAAGTCTATAGCACAAAGATTCATTTGCATTTACACAACATATTTCTTATCACATAATTTTCTCCCCCTTAAAAATGGCATATAAAATGTTATTTTTGAAAAGTTGAGAATAAATATGACCATTTCGAGTGTTGCGGGAAGAGTGACACAAAGAACATTTTGGTGAACAAAGTTTTAACTCACATACTCCCCCTCAACAAGTGATATAAACGGTTGAGGTTTTGAAAATCATACGGGGAAGTACTTGTTCTTTTGAGTAAAACCTTTGAAAAGTGAAAGGTTTGATAAGGTTTACTCAAAAGTAAGAAGCTTTCGCTCCTTATGTAAGGATTGTGGCACTGAAGTGTACCACAGGGTCCTTTCTTGACAAGAACGGGTTGTACACTGAAATGTGTGCACAAGCCATCTTAAGATAATCAAACAAACAAAATCACAATCAAGAGAGTACCCAATGATTACAGACGATCAACTACTTTCTGAGGACGTTGGAAAGTCAGAATCGGAAAGTTTGGTCATCCTCTCACATGGCTCTCCAACCGTTGCATCTGATCCCGATGAATCAAACATTCATCAATCCTAGTGATAAATCAACGAACATCCTTGCGATCCTTTGAATTCCATCTCTTTGTCTGAATTATACCCAACTCAATGTCCTTCAATCGATATGACAATCCATCTCGAACCATCTCCAGGGTGGCGTTATAGAACTTAGTGAATTTCATCGAAATCCATGAAGCAAGTATGATGATTTTCAATTTGGTAGACAAACCCAAACTTTTGTTTATGAACGATTTTGTACTGAGGTTCTTGATTGATTCCGATGAAGTGTAGAATTTTAGGTAAGATTCGACCCTGAGGTGGAGAACTTCAACACGCTCTTTGATTTGAAGCGTATGAAAACAAGGAGTGCAGTAATGTACTTGATCTAAATTTCGGTTGAGGTTCAGGTTGGGGCTCAGGTATGTCATGATCCTCACCACCAGTGTATGTAAAGTGATCAACGATTTTCTCCATTGGTGGTGTGGTTTCTGAATCCCTTGGTTGATCAGATGGTGGTGGCTGTGTAGCTTGTTGTGTAGTAGTGATAACCTGCTTAACCATTTGTCAAATCATTGGATGGAGTTGCCTTCTTAACATATTTTGTTGTTGACATTGGTGTTTCTTATGTTGATGGAGGTGATGATTGAGATGATGATTTGGGTTTGGTGAAAGTGTCAAGAGGTGATTCAGAAGACTTTTGAGGTTTGTGTATTGGATTGTCAACTAAGTAGTTGTCTGATTCCTTCTTTAACTTTTCCTCCTCAGCTCTAGCAGTTTCTTTAGCCTCTTTTTGCAACATTTTCTCTTCAGCCACCAAATTATCATCATCAGTGACTCTTTCATCCTTATCATGATCGTAATCTCCTTCGTCATATATTTCCACATCTTCACCATGCTTTTCTTCTTGCGGCTGTTTAAGTTGTTGTTGTGGTTGCTTCATTTCAACAGTTGTAGTGACAGTGACACCCTGATCCTTACTAGGTTGATTAACCGGATCGGATGGGGTAAGAGATGTTTGCAATGGATCTTCCATAAGTGGAGGACTACTACTTGACCCTCCTGCCCCACCGGGTTGATTAACCGAAAAAGATTGAAGCATGGTATTCCATCCTTTTCTGCTTAAATGTCTTACGAAATTGTATTACCTCATCCATTGAATCTTACTCATTGAACATGCGTTTTGAATGGATGTTGCAGAAGGATGTCCACAGCAATTCTGCAAGATGATTATGAGCATATGAAGTTGTTGAAGATGACACGGAGATAGTTCTTGCCAATTTTTTTGTCGTATCCAGCTTGGAATGTGTTTGCCCATGAGAGCTCAGCTGGGGCATTGATGTTTGCTTGATTTGCAGCCATTTCATGATCTGAAAGTCATTAGACAAAGAGACAGACATATGGAAACACAATGTGTTTGTATTAGTCTGATTTATTATTTAATTACTTGTATGATGGTAACATGTTTATGTTAGTTACAAGTCCTAAGTCACATTAGTCCAAATGTATGAAGTTGATGTGATAAGTTACGTGAACATGTTAATTTTGAAATTTCAAAGACCAATAATTCACTTAACACACAACATATTAACTTTTGTAAGCTTATCTGAAACGTCAGATATTTGTGACCTATGCGTAACATTTAACAAGTAACATATGCGTAACGGGCCAAAATGTAGTGAACAGTGGGTTATGTGTAACAAGGATCCTTATGCGTAAAAAAGGAGCTTATACGTAGGAGTAAACTAAAGTGTAAGACCAAGCTTAGGCGTAAGAGTTTCTTATGCGTAAGACAAGTTCAAACGCTTTAAGCTTACGCGTAGGGATAAGCTAGATGTTACGCGTACAGTTTACTCGTAAGAGTAAAGCTTATGCGTAACAAGCCTTGTTTACAAATATCTTTCCAAGATACACGTAATCCACTGTAGACCCCTTATGCGTAAGAGCTATGCGTAAGATTTCTCTTAGGCGTAACCTTTACGCATAAAGTATTCCTTAAGCGTAACGGTTTGAACACCTAAAGATTCTGACATTACGAATAATTAACCTGTTAAATATAAACATAAAAACTTGATAGCAGTTAACTCCAAACATCTTTTAGATCACAAAACAAGCATAAGAACATATCAGATACACACAGAAAGACTTAGGCGTAAAATTACTTAAACCCTAAACCCTTAATCTATGTGTAAGGGATATAGCTACACAAATCAAACAAGAATGTTTCTGGAGTGTCCTAGATGTCATATGAGTGCAATGGAACAAGATTTAACACATTTCCACCACAGAATTAGAAGATTCATGGGAGACGAACCCTAAAACCTAAAACTTAAATTCTTACAGTTTAGATGTTTCTGGGCTAATTTAAAGGTTCAAATCATGCATATAAACTTATTCTAACACTTTCTTGACTACCTAATAACATATCACAGAATAGAAAAGCCCTAGATGAGCGCAAGAACCCTAGAATTCAAATTTAACGAAACTTAAGATTCTGGATGGTTTGGACGATTGAAACAAGTTTAATAGACACTAATAAAGGTTTTAACATAACTCATTTCAATCCAAACACTTTTATGCATAAACACCCAGTTCGTTAGAGTGAACAATTTTCCAAAATAAGTTTAAAGAGTTTTAACCGTTGGATTTGAAAGAATTTTAGAAATCCTTGTTTATCATCTTGATTAAAACAGTTTAGAACTTATAGATTATGAAAAATTTGAACGGATTTAGAAGATTTGATTTGGGCCGTTTGATCTTGGTGTTTTAGGAGTAAATGCACACGAAGTGGTGCATTGAATGTGTTAGGTGAATGAATTTGTTAAAATTATTTTGCCAAGTTGACACATTCAGTCCCTCAACCTGAAAAAGGTTCCAACCAAGATCCTTTAACTTCCGTTTAGGTTAGACAAAACACTTGTAAGGCAAGAAACATAACGATACTCCCCCTCGAGTTTTGAAGTAATGAATTTTGAAGACATTTGAGTCCGAGGAGAGTATTTGACAAGAAACGTGTCCACCATTTTTAGAAGAAACAACATATTTTTGAAAAACATGGAAGTACAAGGTTTTATGAAACTGAAAAATATTTACTTTCTCCCCCTCAACACTTGTTCGGGAAAAATAGTTTAAGATTTGATAGAACAAAGTGTTGACTGAAGATTTGTACTTGCGATGTTTGAAAGAATTTAGATAGAAGAATATTTTTGAGATTTTCTGATTTTATATTTTTGTATTTTGTTTTTGAAAAATATTTACAAAAGAGGTTTTGGTGTTTGACTGGTTTTTAAGACTGTTTTAAGAGTTCATCCAATTCCTCTTGAGTCAAACACCGCATACCAATCCGATGGACTAACTCATTAAACCTAGAGAGAGGCAAGGCTTTGGTGAGTAGATCTGCCAATTGGTATTCTATACCCACGAAGTATAATTCAACTGTACCCTGTTCCACATTGTCCTTGATGAAATGATAGCGAAGATCGATGTGCTTTGATTTCGAGTGCTGAACTGAGTTGCACGAGATCGCAATGGCACTCCGATTGTCGCAGTACATCGGGATTTTGTCAAATACGTAACCATAGTCTTTGAGTTGTGTTCTCATCCAGATGACTTGAGCACAACATGCCGACATGGCTACATATTCTGCTTCGGTTGAGGACAGTGATGTACAATCCTGCTTCTTCGATTGCCAGGATACCAGTTTATCACCAAGAAATTGTAGTGCTCCTGAAGTACTTTTCCGTGAATCTAAACATCCTGCGTGATTAGCATCTGAAAAAGCGATTAGTTCAAAACCAGAATCCTTCAGATACCAGATCCCCAAGTTAATGGTTCCCTTGATGTATCAGAGGATTCTTTTAGCCTCAGAGAGGTGGGTTTCAGTTGGTCTTGACTGATAACGGGAGCGGAGATAAACGGCAAAGACAATGTCAGGTCTGCTAGCTGTTAGATACATGAGAGACCCAATAATACTTCGGTATTTGGTAGGGTCCACTAATTTCCCATGTAAATCAGCGTCTAGCTTCTTGGTATGAGTCATTGGTGTGGCATAAGTGTCACAGGTTTTCATTCCAAATTTGTTTAACAATTCAAGGGCATATTTGGACTGACTCAAGAAAATACCACGGGGTGATTGATGAACTTGCAGTCCTAGAAAGAACGTAAGTTCACCCATCATGGACATTTCAAAATTTTTCTTCATTAGTTTTGCAAAAGCGATTGAGTACTTTTTATGTGTAGACCCAAAAATGATATCATCCACGTAAATTTGAACAATTAAGATATGTGCCCCGTGATATTGTATAAAAAGAGTAGGGTCGACCGAACCTTTGGTGAAATTATTAGCAATGAGGAAAGATGATAGCTTATCGTACCATGCCCGAGGAGCTTGTTTGAGACCATACAGAGCTTTGTTCAGTTTGTAGACATGGTTCGGGAACTCGGGATCAACGAATCCTTCTGGTTGGCTGACATAAACCGTTTCTTTCAGTTGTCCGTTGAGAAACGCAGTTTTGACATCCATCTGAAAGACCGTCAAATTCATATGGGATGCGAACGCGAGAAATATCCGAACAGCCTCAAGACGAGCAACCGGAGCAAATGATTCTTCAAAGTCAATACCCTCCTCCTGTCGATAACCCTTAGCCACCAGACGTGACTTGTTTCTGATTACGTTCCCTTCAGCATCCAATTTGTTCTTCCAAATCCATTTAAGACCAATGATGTAGACCCCTGTTGGTCTTTCAACCAGTTCCCATACTTTAAGACGTTTGAATTGGTTGAGTTCTTCCTGCATGGATTCAATCCAGTTGTCTTTTGTCATTGCGTCTTTAATGTTTTTAGGCTCAGATTGACAGACAGTGAGTGCATAAATGCAATGTTCACCATATGAGTGAAGACGTTGTCTCGTAACGACTGGTTGATTCGGGTTGCCAATAATATTTTCCAGAGGATGGTCTTTTGTCCATCGATGTGTAGAGGGTTGATGTTGGTATACATTGTGCAGATTCTGAGGATTCAAATGATTTGTGGATGATTCAACGACATCAGGTGCAGCAGTTTCATTAGCAAACGGGTTAAAGAACGCATTTGGATCAAAATCTGCAGGTGGGGGTACTTCATTAAGAACATCATCAGCCGGTTCATCATTGTTGGAAGCGGTTTGTTCAACTGTTGTGGTAGAGTCAACTGGTGGTGCTTCTTCAACAGTAGTTGTTGTAGCAGGTGTACCAGGTATAAGAGTAGTATCAGGTTGAGCAGTGGAAATAGCGGATACACCTGGAGCACGTTCATCAATATCGTCACTGAACAGTGGAGCAAATAACCTTTCCATTTGTTGACGAGTGAGCTGGGGGCTTTGTTCAGCTGATGATGGGGTTTGCGGGAAGTTTAAGCGGTTGTGACCGGGTTCCAAGCTGTTATACTCAGAAGCCATTTCCGTAAGTTCATCAAAATGAGCATGAATCGTTTCCATAACCTGTTTTGTACGACGATTCCAGATCCGGTAACCTTTAGAATTCTCACAATATCCAATAAAGACTCCAATGTCAGCTTTGGCTTTGAGCTTTCCAAAATCATCACGATCATTATTCGGATAGCACAGGGATCCAAATACATGAAAGTGTTTGAGATTCGGTTTATGGTTGTGGAGAAGCTCAAAAGGTGTTTTGTTGTGGCGTTTAGTAATCATAGAACGGTTTTGAGTATAGCATGCAGTAGATACAGCTTCTGCCCATAAGTAATCTTGAAGTTTAGCATTGATTAACATTGTTCTTGTAGCTTTCACTAACGTTCGGTTTCGTCTTTCAACAACTCCGTTTTGTTCTGGTGTACGTGCAATAGATGTCTGATGCTCAATTCCCACTTTCTCATAAAATTCTCGAAGAGTTTGGTTAACAAATTCAGTTCCTTTGTCTGTTCTTATTTGGCGGACGGTGTTCCGGAGCTGAACTTGAATTTTCGTGAGAAAGGTGATGATCATTTGTGGAGCTTGGTCTTTGCTTCGAAGAAAGTAGACCCAAGTCCATCGTAAATAGTCATCAACAATTACTAAGATGTAGCGTTTGCCATTGATCGTTTGCACGCGCATCGGGCCACACAAATCCATGTGAAGAAGATGAAGCACATGCTGAGAGCTGTGTTCCACCTTTGAAGAAAAATGAGCACGAGTGATTTTCCCTTGTTCACAGGCTGAGCAAAGGTGATCTTTAGAATACCGGAATCGTGGGAGACCTTCAACTAGTTTGTGTCGAGCAAGATTGGTTATAGTTTGAAAGTTTAAATGTGAGAGACGACGGTGCCATAGCCAGGATTTTGTTGATGTTGCCTCTGAAAGTAAGCAGATGGGAGATGAAGCAACCATGTCTTGCATAGAGATAGTGTAAAGACTTGAGTTACGCGAGCCAGACATAAGGTCGTTTCCTTGTAGATCACGAATGAAACAAGATTTCTCCCTGAAAGCAACCTCCAAATCTCCATCACAGAACTGACCTACTGAAAACAGATTGTGATCGAGTCCTTCCACATAACAAACCCTGCTAATTTCGATGTTCCCATTGATATAGTCTCCGTAGCCCATGATAGCTGCAAAGTGATCATTCCTAAATCTGACAGTGCCAATGAACTTTGCAATAAAGTTTGATAATAGTTTAAGGTTGCCTGTCATGTGTCGGGAACATCCGCTATCAACAATCCAGAGAATGATCTGTATCACCTGCATTACACACAGAATACACAGATGGAATAGAAGTAGATGTGGAACCCAAAATGTTAGAGGGTTCCGGAGCAGTTATATTAGACATACACACATCAATAATTTTAGGCATCCATTTAAATCCTAGTGTGTTATATATCCATTTCTGCCATCTCCAACTAGTATTTGCTTTAGTCTTAGTGAATGCACTAGGTGGTACTACATTCCTAGGAGGTGAAATTGGAGCTACAGGAACATCAATGCGGTTCTTATAATCTAAAGAGGGCGGTCTACCAAGCACAGACTTAAAATGATTAGTGGGCCTAGAGGTATTCCGATTCTTAGGATTCCTTAAACGAGAGATGATAGCTTTAGCAACACATTTGTCATGACAATCAGAATTCATACTTTTACGACAAATAACACAAGGTGCATCAGACTGAATATCAAAAGTACTTAAAGGTTTAGCATTCGTTACATCACTATTTCTATTACATTTGCCATACGCAATATCTATAGTGGAAGCAACGTGAGTCTTATTCATAGTCCTAGGGTGTTCTTCTACTTTAGCATTCCTTATTGATCTTTTCTTAGGTCGCAACTTCCTATTCTTCGATGTAGTGCTCCTATGCTGTGAAGTGCGGATGTTTGGAAAAGAGGCAACTATTCCTGTTTCAGTAGAAGGAAGCACGTTAGCAACTTGTGTTTTGGCAGTAGGCATGCTAGGTTCACGATTACTAAGTGTTACTGGTGATATTCTCTTAATCACAGTAGGCGGAAGTTGTTCATACTTTCCTAATATTTCTCTTAACTTAAAGATAGTGTGAATCAAATCTTGATTTTCAGAACGAATATTACCAGCAAAATTCATTACTTCTCTAGTGTGTGCAAGATAGTGATCAAGTTCGTTTGATACTTCATTACGAGTCTTATTGAGTAAATCAAATATGACACCATATTCCTGTTTAACTTTTACAAGTTCTTGTTCATATTTGGAGATTTGACTTTTCAAAGACACGTTTTGATCATCCAGTTGCTCAAATTTTGGATTAAAATTGTTCGATTGCAGCTGGTGGATTTTGTTTTGCAAAGCAAGTTCACGATTTTTACAATCTTTTTGACACCATTGAAGATGACGTTTTGCATTTGAAAGCTCGTTTAAGAGACGTTCGCTTTCAACTTTTAAAGACTCGATCTGAAGCACATTATCAGTATTCTCAACAGTTATAACATTATCAACAGTATCAGCAGAGATATAATCAGATGCATATGACAAAGAATTCAATAACACAACATTATGGACATCAGCACAGATAACATCTTTCAAGAGTCGATCAACATCTTTTCTCAACATTTTCTTTTTACGTTTAGTATTAGAAATAGATGTTTCTGTTTTCTCGAAAACGACCTTCATCACTCCAAGTTCCTTATGAAAGTCCCGTTCCCAAGACAATGCACAATGTTTCAAATTTTTAACATTTGGTAAAAGATTTTTCTAAAAAATGTCTCTTTGTTCTCGCGCCAGAGGCGATTGAAAGTGTTGAACTTTGATTTCAGAATGATATTCTATCTCATGTTGTAAAAGTTTGAGGTCAGACATGAAAAGGTCAAAATATCTAAGAATTTTGCGATTTTCAGGTTTTGAATTTACTTCACTGATGGAAGGTAAAGGACCATAAATTTGTGCATAATCTGGTTGGGGATTAACATTAGAAGACTCAGACGTTTTTATGATAATCCTTGGTGTGTTAGAAGAATCTGTTGGTGTGACGAAAGTGACCGGTTTTGAATAGTTAAAAGGTTTGTTGTAAACAACAGTTTTTAATTTTGATCGACTCTCGTCTTCTGCATCTAATTCCTCTTGACGATGATATTCAACAACACTCATAACAGAATTATCAATTTTATATTCTGCACTGGAAACTTCAGGATTTGGTTTGAATGCTTTGGTTGAAAGCTTAGGTTTGTAATCAGCAAGATTCGGTTCATATCCATTTGGATTGGATTTTAAAGTAAACTTTTCAATAGCAGTTACTGACTCACCATGTTTGTAAACAACAGTTTTAAACTCTTTAAGTTTGTTTTGCAAGCCGATAATTTCTTCAAGATGATCATCTATTCGTTTCGTTGAATGCTTTTTGTATGCAGAGAACTGTTTTTGACAAGTTAACAACTCAGCCTTATCTTTTTGATTTTCCAAGGTGAGAGCGTTAATTTGCTTTTTATGTTCATGTTTCAATTGTTCTATTTCAGACAACAAAGCATTCTTCGAAGCGGCTAGATCACGCATCTGTCTCTCTAAATATTTTTCGTTTTGATGAGATTTAGCAAAGGCGGCTTCAAAACATTTTTCACGTTTTTCTTGAGTTTTGAAAAATTTGAGTTGCATTTCTAAACATTCAAAATCCTTAGTTAACAGTGCATTTTTACTTTTTAAGTCCTGATTTACTGCACGACATTCCTCTACTATGGATTGTTGGTTTTTAAGCCACAGATCAACATCTGGACGAGGCAAAAGTTCGGTGTGTTCAACGTGAGTCACAACATGATTATTATTTAGATCCTCAAGTATAACCACGGAGTCAATTTGATTATCAAGGGAAACCATAAGGTCATCTTGATCGTCAAATGTAACTACGGGGTCTAGTTGAAAATCGTCAGAATGCGATGTGGACGACTCATTTTGAACATTCTGAGCCTTGCCAGGTTCAGATGTTGGCAGAGATATTAGATCAGAGATAAATATGGTTTGTTCGGGTACCTAAGACAAGCCATTGATCTGTGCTAAACCAGTCAAGCTTTCTCACACAAGCCGGCCACTTGTGAATGGCCGATCGTAAGAAACTTAAAACAGTTTAAGCACAAATACAATGAAGATCAGAGAATACAGTGGATTCCCGGGTCGTTAAGTCCCACGGAGACTCAATGGTGTGTAAACACTAATTCAGATGATAGAATGATCACTAAGGATAGCGATCAGTAAAGGATTTGGATGGATAATTACACTACTGAAAAAGTTATAAAATAAAGCGACTTAAATACAAATTAAGAAGATTAAAAAGATAAAATATATTAAATAAACGCTATCACTATTTTTACAATGATGTTTTTGTGATTTTATAAAATAAAATAACTTAAATAAACTATTTTAACTAAAACGTAATCCTAAATTACCTAAAAACGTGGTCTAAAACAAAAACGTACGTTAAGTCTAAAAATTACGCAAGTGCGCAAGCAAAAACGTAAATTTTATAAAATAAAAGTCCTACAAGTGTAAAAACAATTTTTTTACGTACTATATGACAAAAGAAAATTTTAGAAAAAAGATTTATATTTTTTTGACTTTTATATTTTTTATTATGAATTAATTAAGATTTTACACTAATTAAATGTTTAAAAATACTAAACTAATGAGAAAAATCTGAAACTTTTTTATAAAATACTTAATACTAATACAAATTTTTAAAAAATACAAAAACTGAAAAAGCTATAAAGAATAAGCTAGAAATAAGCAAAAAACTACATATAAGCTAAAGAGACAAAAGGTGGTTATATGATTGATTGTGCATGATTTGAACGTGACAAGTCCCAAGGGCAACTGGTAGAGCGTGTGTGTGTGAGCTGGGTGGCGTGTGTTCGAGTCCCAGCTATGCCTTTTTGCTAACTATTTTTTTTTTCGATTTTTCTTTTTACAAACTAATCAAACTAATAATGATAAGCATTTTTTATAACTATGACTTATTCTAAATTTTACCAATAAGCTCTGTATTGAGCTTATTAACTCAACAGTGAACAAAAATAGATGGAGTAAGCTTAAGCTTAAGCCAAATGGCTTAATAAGCTACTAAATAAGTAAATTTAAGCTGAAAATAAGTTGAGTAACTTAAAATAAGCTAATTTAGCTACTGAATAAGCAAAATGACTTAAACAAGCACTGAATAATCACTAAATAAGCACTAGTGATACTGTTGAACAGGATACTATATTAGATTTTCTAAGTATTTTCTAGCTATAAATTAAGCACTGTAATAAGCTAAAGAATGTAAATAAGCACTTGGACTATCAAGCTAAGCAGATAAGATATTAAAAAAAACTAAAGTACTCACTGGTAAGTTCACTGATGAGCTTATAGGGAGCTTATGAAAAACTGGTAAACACTAACTAATCTATGAACTAGGAAATGGACAGAACAAAAAGCTTATTGCAGGCTTATCAAATAAGCTGCAATTTAGAAAATTAAGCTTGGACTCTCAAGCCAGCTAGGAAAGCTTTCCAAAGAGTCAAATTACACAAGCTTATGCTAATTAATAAGCTCTGGGAGAGCTTATGAAACTAGATAGGTGACTGGTGCATAGGACATGTTTTCAGACAAGGGGTTCAAAAGAAGCTACAAAATAAGCTATCTATGAGCTAATTTTTTTAAAGCTAGTATTTTTATATTTTTATTTAGCAGCTAAATATTATTTTCCCAAAAGGAATTAAGCTAAAACTTAATAATGAACACACAATGAAATTCTAAAGTTTATTCAAAAACGGGTATTAAGAAATTTGACTTTCTTTAAAAACTTGTTACTTTGACTTTCATGAACTTTGATTCAATGAAATTGATTAAAACTGATGTTATAAAGTTTATTAAGACTAATTATAACTATATTAACTAAGTCTAAGCCTAAATGCAAACTATCCTAAGCTTAATCCTACTGAAATGAAACTAATGAAAGCTTAGAACTGATTTTGACTTTTACAAACCTAAGATACAAACTGATGACTAAAGTAGCTCTAAAATACCTAGGAGAGACTATAGCATTAACTTCTAGACTCAGATAAAGCTTATAATTCAATCTAAAATCCAGCTCCAAACACTATTTTCTAACAGATTTGCAACTACTCTACTAGAGATTCAATGAAAGTTTAACAACTAGTACTACACAGAGATTAAATACTATTCTATAAACCAAATAACAACAACATAAAGCACTTTAAACAAGCTGATATCAATAGTAACAAATATGCAGATTCAAACAGTTAAATGGAAAAGAAATTTTAACTCACAAGATGTCCAGCTTATGAGATCAAAATACCACTATCCTAAACTGATTTCAAACCAAATTTCAACTCATTATCACCCCATTTCCAGCTCTGCATCACTAATTCAATCCCACAGTTGACTTTTGTTGACTAAAATAATTTTGAGAGTAAAATTGGAGTAAGTGAGTTTCTGAGTAAGTCATAAGCTAAATTGAGCTTATTAAAGCTTAGATAAGAACTTATACAAGCTTATAAATCCAAGACAACAACCAAAAACAACATTCAATTTAACATGAGATTCTTTTGAAATTTGAAATTTAGCATAAACTGAAAACTTGCATTAAAGCTAAAATTGAGTTTTTAATACACTGAATATTGATTACAAAGTATCTGAAAACTTAAACATTAACTGGAAAACTTAAAATATTTAAAACGACATACTTGAAAATAAAATTACACTACTGCTAACTACTACTCTCTTTCTCTCAGCTTCATTCTTGATTTATAATGATCTATGTCGACCTCTGAATCTTTCCCACCACTTCTCATCCCTTGGATCATTGAAATTCATCTAAACCACACATGTGGCATTTTTGGCGGGAAATATGGTTTTGCCAGTTGAGGGGTTGAGTGAGGGGGAGGGGTTACATTTAATGTTTTTGTAGTTGTGTGGAGGTGGAGGGGACAAAGGTGTGGAAAGAGTGAGGAGGGGGGATGGTTGTGTGGAGAGTTGCAGACAGAGCAGTTGGAGGGGAAGACTAAATGGCGCCAAGTGGGTATTTGTTTGACCGATGTTGACTGGGTAGATATTAATAAGCAAGGGGTCAAAATGGTTTAAGTGGCAGGGTCAAAAAGGATGGCAGGGTTCATTTGGATTGTGACAAGGGTCTAAGGGTCAAATAGGCTTAAATAACAAGGACCAATGATGTAAATTCTAAAAACACAAGGACCTAAGCTGCCATTTAAGCAAAGAGGTTTCAAGGGACCAAAAGTGACAATCTCACAAAGTATAAGGACCAAACTTGCCATTCTCCAATTTCCAAGGACCATTTTTGCCACTTTTCAAAGTTGAAGGACCTTTTCCGCCATTTGACTAAAGACTCATTCAAGGACTGTTTTTGACAATTTAAAATATTTCAGGGACCTTGAATGATATTTTTCTTTATTTAGATATACTAGGGACTGATTTTGACAATTTTTGAAACTTGGGGGACTAAAACTGCCATTTTTGCAAATTTGATACGTTTTTCATCTGATTTTGATATTTTTGCATTTAAAACACATAAAACACTGATTTGTGATATTTTTATCATTTTGATGCATTTTTGAGTGTTTTCAGATGTTTTTGCAGTCTAGATAGTACAAAAATAATGAGTATTTAGACACTCATCAATCCCCCACACTGAGATATTGCTAGTCCCTAGCAATGATTTGAACTTTTAATGGATTTTAAAAACTCTTTACCAAAAGCCATCACTTCTGGAGTAGCCAAATGTTTCAGTTCAAGTAAGAACCATGGTACACTGATAACCATGTGATTTTGAGCAAACCACCAGCTTCCAACGGATTTGATTTGTCTTTACCAGAAGCCGTTTGCTCTGGACTAGCCAACTCTTAGATAAATTATCAATATTATCTTTGGTGAGCTGATTACCAATTATGGTTTTTCCACTGCCTTTACCACAAGCCATAATCTTGCGGGCTAGCCAACTCTTCACTTTTTAGGATATGGTGAGTTGAGAACCATACAATTTTGGGCAAATTGCAAGCCATATAAACGGATTTGAGAAATCTTTACCAAGAGCCGTTTGCTCCTGGATTAGCCAATCCTTTTGTCTTACAGACAAGGCGGACTGATAACCAAATGAGTAAGTGTAAAACACTTACTCCAAAAAAAAATTTTGGCCAAAAACGGGGGGATTGGGTGGATAAATAAGATAAAATTCGTGAGAATTCCCCCCCACACTTAGAAATGAATATTGCCCTCAATATTCAAAGTACCGGCAGTTATGCCGAAACAAAGAACGTAAAAGAGAAATACTACGGCCATTATTATGAAAGATTTTTTTTTTTTTTTTTTTTTTTTTTTTTTTTGTTGTGAAAACTTATATATATAACATGTGGGGCAAACCCCCCCACACTAGGGTGGTAGAAAGGGGGTAAGAAGACAGAAATATGGGTGAAAACCCATATGGTGTGTGCTACTGTTTTTTGTTACCGAGTCGCTAGCTTGACTCGACCCCGAATTCATTGGTTCATGGGGAAGCAAAGTGGAAGAAACAATCTCCATCGGACTTTCATTCAAGATGTTTGGACAAACATATGAAGCATGTGAAAGTTCCACACCGATGAGATATACATAGAACCGGCTCAAAAATGATAATTGAAAATGCCGGGATCAAAGATAGTGTCCTCACTCCCGAAGGAGTGAAGAAGAGAGGAAGTCACCGAGTAGGTGAAGAAAAGAAAGAAAATCATGATAACAATCATGACTAGATCTTCTTCCTCGGGATTAAGTGCAGTTGCACTTATTTGGATTTTATTGGTTGAGCTCTTAGGGTTGGAAGGCATCTCGGGAGGGAGGGTGGGAAGATTTGTCATAACTATGCAAATTGAGATTCTCTCCCCCCGATCATGATTTTTGCCATCCACGCAATCATACTCCAGCGGAGATATGATATGAGTGAGTTCACCGGCGAACTCCTCATGAAGAATATACGGAGGTGGGACATGTGCGGTACTTTGTGGGCTATAAATATGCACCTCGTCCATTATAGTCTCCGTGTCAGACTCATCACTATCAAAGATTGGATTAACTGAATTTAGAGTAAATTCAGAACCGAATTCGAATAAGGGATTAGTGATAGTCGTATTAACTGTTGTGGAAACAACATGGTCAACATCCTCTTCTAAGTTGACGATCTCGGAATGTGGAAGTAATGCATCAATAAATTCTATGTCTTTAGAATATAAAGAATCGGCATCACTATAATCACTGTCAAAATCTGAGAAAGTCTCAACAAAATTATTTGTAAGAGGAGAAGACACATCACACTCATGGTCAAGAATTCCCTCAGACTCACTTGGGATCGGGATAAGGTTCTTAACATTAGATGATTCCGTTTCCGGAATAGTGCCGAGATGCTTATCCCCCATGATGAGAGAGTCTTTGGGATCAAAAAATTTCAAAGAAATAGGATCATCGACCTCTTCCAAAAGGAATTCACTTCTCTCAACCGGCGTGAGTGAAGGGGAAGAGTCGGAAATGAAAGGCTCTGAAACGGGAGTGGGATTGCCACTCGGAGCATCGACTTTATCGTAAACATATATAGCTCCTATGCTCTTCATATTCTCCTCCGCCAACAATTCTCCCATACTCTTTCCTTCTTCAACGAGAGTGGGATTGCCACTCGGAGTCGTAGATTCCTCATCAAAATCATCATCGTCGTCGTCATCATAATCGTACACGAGAGGTTTCCAATATTGGGAACTTACTCTAGCTGCTTGTTCTTCAGCATACGTTTTCTGACGAGACTCTTCTTTAACCAATTCTTTCAAATCTTTGAGTATATCTAGACAATTTTCGAGAAGTTCTTGAGGAATTTGCAGAGGTTGTGTTTGAATCGTTTGGTACTATGGAGGTTGGTCATGATAAGAGTAGTCATAATTGTTACAAGGATTATGCTCATAGACAAGCGTGTTCCCTGTTTGACACTCAATACTCGGGTGAGGACCTCCACAGTACTCACAAGAATATGTCTCCATTTCATAGTGCGGGGGTTGGTTGAGGAAATTAGTTGTTTCATTGTAGGGATTTTGGTCATAGACAAACCCGTTTCCCGGATTCACAATGCCACAACCGGGGCAATTTCCACCATTTTGAGGTCCCCCACACCATTCACAACCAAATTGGTGAGGATGAGACATAGAAAGAATCAAATGGATAGAGGGTAAAAGAAATGTAGAATCAAAAGATGTGAGAGGGTAAAGATGGATTTTTTTGGATTTTTGAAAAACATCTGCAAAAACAAAGAATGAAAATATTTTTGGGGTTTGTTAACACTTTAGGAAAAGTGTTAATGAACTTTTTGAGATTTTCTGATAACTTTACAAAACAAATTTTTACAAAAGATGGGGTATGTGCAGGAATGGATCTGAAAAAGGCTAAACACACGCTAAAGCCTCCCCGGCAGCGGCGCCAAAATTTTGATCTGTGCTAAACCAGTCAAGCTTTCTCACACAAGCCGGCCACTTGTGAATGGCCGATCGTAAGAAACTTAAAACAGTTTAAGCACAAATACAATGAAGATCAGAGAATACAGTGGATTCCCGGGTCGTTAAGTCCCACGGAGACTCAATGGTGTGTAAACACTAATTCAGATGATAGAATGATCACTAAGGATAGCGATCAGTAAAGGATTTGGATGGATAATTACACTACTGAAAAAGTTATAAAATAAAGCGACTTAAATACAAATTAAGAAGGTTAAAAAGATAAAATATATTAAATAAACGCTATCACTATTTTTACAATGATGTTTTTGTGATTTTATAAAATAAAATAACTTAAATAAACTATTTTAACTAAAACGTAATCCTAAATTACCTAAAAACGTGGTCTAAAACAAAAACGTACGTTAAGTCTAAAAATTACGCAAGTGCGCAAGCAAAAACGTAAATTTTATGAAATAAAAGTCCTACAAGTGTAAAAACAATTTTTTTACGTACTATATGACAAAAGAAAATTTTAGAAAAAAGATTTATATTTTTTTGACTTTTATATTTTTTATTATGAATTAATTAAGATTTTACACTAATTAAATGTTTAAAAATACTAAACTAATGAGAAAAATCTGAAACTTTTTTATAAAATACTTAATACTAATACAAATTTATAAAAAATACAAAAACTGAAAAAGCTATAAAGAATAAGCTGGAAATAAGCAAAAAACTACGTATAAGCTAAAGAGACAAAAGGTGGTTATATGATTGATTGTGCATGATTTGAACGTGACAAGTCCCAAGGGCAACTGGTAGAGCGTGTGTGTGTGAGCTGGGTGGCGTGTGTTCGAGTCCCAGCTATGCCTTTTTGCTAACTATTTTTTTTTTTCGATTTTTCTTTTTACAAACTAATCAAACTAATAATGATAAGCATTTTTTATAACTATGACTTATTCTAAATTTTACCAATAAGCTCTGTATTGAGCTTATTAACTCAACAGTGAACAAAAATAGATGGAGTAAGCTTAAGCTTAAGCCAAATGGCTTAACAAGCTACTAAATAAGTAAAATTAAGCTGAAAATAAGTTGAGTAACTTAAAATAAGCTAATTTAGCTACTGAATAAGCAAAATGACTTAAACAAGCACTGAATAATCACTAAATAAGCACTAGTGATACTGTTGAACAGGATACTATATTAGATTTTCTAAGTATTTTCTAGCTATAAATTAAGCACTGTAATAAGCTAAAGAATGTAAATAAGCACTTGGACTATCAAGCTAAGCAGATAAGATATTAAAAAAAACTAAAGTACTCACTGGTAAGTTCACTGATGAGCTTATAGGGAGCTTATGAAAAACTGGTAAACACTAACTAATCTATGAACTAGGAAATGGACAGAACAAAAAGCTTATTGCAGGCTTATCAAATAAGCTGCAATTTAGAAAATTAAGCTTGGACTCTCAAGCCAGCTAGGAAAGCTTTCCAAAGAGTCAAATTACACAAGCTTATGCTAATTAATAAGCTCTGGGAGAGCTTATGAAACTAGATAGGTGACTGGTGCACAGGACATGTTTTCAGACAAGGGGTTCAAAAGAAGCTACAAAATAAGCTATCTATGAGCTAATTTTATTAAAGCTAGTATTTTTATATTTTTATTTAGCAGCTAAATATTATTTTCCCAAAAGGAATTAAGCTAAAACTTAATAATGAACACACAATGAAATTCTAAAGTTTATTCAAAAACGGGTATTAAGAAATTTGACTTTCTTTAAAAACTTGTTACTTTGACTTTCATAAACTTTGATTCAATGAAATTGATTAAAACTGATGTTATAAAGTTTATTAAGACTAATTATAACTATATTAACTAAGTCTAAGCCTAAATGCAAACTATCCTAAGCTTAATCCTACTGAAATGAAACTAATGAAAGCTTAGAACTGATTTTGACTTTTACAAACCTAAGATACAAACTGATGACTAAAGTAGCTCTAAAATACCTAGGAGAGACTATAGCATTAACTTCTAGACTCAGATAAAGCTTATAATTCAATCTAAAATCCAGCTCCAAACACTATTTTCTAACAGATTTGCAACTACTCTACTAGAGATTCAATGAAAGTTTAACAACTAGTACTACACAGAGATTAAATACTATTATATAAACCAAATAACAACAACATAAAGCACTTTAAACAAGCTGATATCAATAGTAACAAATATGCAGATTCAAACAGTTAAATGGAAAAGAAATTTTAACTCACAAGATGTCCAGCTTATGAGATCAAAATACCACTATCCTAAACTGATTTCAAACCAAATTTCAACTCATTATCACCCCATTTCCAGCTCTGCATCACTAATTCAATCCTACAGCTGACTTTTGTTGACTAAAATAATTTTGAGAGTAAAATTGGAGTAAGTGAGTTTCTGAGTAAGTCATAAGCTAAATTGAGCTTATTAAAGCTTAGATAAGAACTTATACAAGCTTATAAATCCAAGACAACAACCAAAAACAACATTCAATTTAACATGAGATTCTTTTGAAATTTGAAATTTAGCATAAACTGAAAACTTGCATTAAAGCTAAAATTGAGTTTTTAATACACTGAATATTGATTACAAAGTATCTGAAAACTTAAACATTAACTGGAAAACTTAAAATATTTAAAACGACATACTTGAAAATAAAATTACACTACTTCTAACTACTACTCTCTTTCTCTCAGCTTCATTCTTGATTTATAATGATCTATGTCGACCTCTGAATCTTTCCCACCTCTTCTCATCCCTTGGATCATTGAAATTCATCTAAACCACACATGTGGCATTTTTGGCGGGAAATATGGTTTTGCCAGTTGAGGGGTTGAGTGAGGGGGAGGGGTTACATTTAATGTTTTTGTAGTTGTGTGGAGGTAGAGGGGACAAAGGTGTGGAAAGAGTGAGGAGGGGGGATGGTTGTGTGGAGAGTTGCAGACAGAGCAGTTGGAGGGGAAGACTAAATGGCGCCAAGTGGGTATTTGTTTTACCAGTGTTGACTGGGTAGATATTAATAAGCAAGGGGTCAAAATGGTTTAAGTGGCAGGGTCAAAAAGGATGGCAGGGTTCATTTGGATTGTGACAAGGGTCTAAGGGTCAAATAGGCTTAAATAACAAGGACCAATGATGTAAATTCTGAAAACACAAGGACCTAAGCTGCCATTTAAGCAAAGAGGTTTCAAGGGACCAAAAGTGACAATCTCACAAAGTATAAGGACCAAACTTGCCATTCTCCAATTTCCAAGGACCATTTTTGCCACTTTTCAAAGTTGAAGGACCTTTTCCGCCATTTGACTAAAGATTCATTCAAGGACTGTTTTTGACAATTTAAAATATTTCAGGGACCTTGAATGATATTTTTCTTTATTTAGATATACTAGGGACTGATTTTGACAATTTTTGAAACTTGGGGGACTAAAACTGCCATTTTTGCAAATTTGATACGTTTTTCATCTGATTTTGATATTTTTGCATTTAAAACACATAAAACACTGATTTGTGATATTTTTATCATTTTGATGCATTTTTGAGTGTTTTCAGATGTTTTTGCAGTCTAGATAGTACAAAAATGATGAGTATTTAGACACTCATCAGCCATCAATGTCATACACTGGGCCTGTGTCACTCATGTGTAACTCATGCATATTAGCCATCAACATAACAGCTGCATTGGCCTGCAAGTCCTCCATATCATCATCTGAGTATGCATCTGCCATAAAACTATGTTCTTTGTCTGTGAGAGTTCCACCAGCTTCATCCTTAAGAGCCAAAAGTAAAGCCTCCTTGTGATAAGCACTACCCCTAGTCCTCGGCTTTGGGCATGCATTAGCCAGGTGTCCCTTCTCATTGCAATTGTAGCATCGAAGACCATTCAACCCATTCTGAGCATTTCCTTGTTCCACCACTTGAGCTCTGTTGTTATTCCTACCCATAGCATTAAACCCTTGACCACCGCCCATCTAACGACCATAACCATGATTCTGAACTTCAACTCGTCCATTGTCCACAACAGCCTGATTCCTTGTGTTTGATGAGGAACGAATGCGATTGTTGGATTTGTTTGTATAACGGCCAAAAGCATTAGCAATCATAACAAATCCTTGTTGCAATGCTTCGAACGGATCGGATTCCTCATTAGCTTGACTATAAAGTGCCTGATCATTGTTGTTGTTGTAAGGAACCAATTGATTATGTTGAGATTGCTGTGATTGATCATTTGGTGTGATAGTGGCTGTTGGTTGAGTTGCTGGTTGAGGAGGATAACTGTTTTGAGCATACAAGGCAAGTTGTTGATTTTTCGGTTGTGAAGATCAAGCAATTTGAGCACGGAGAATCCTTTCCTTATCAACTTCCTTTTGATGAGGCTTCAAGTAATCGTACAACAATCCGTATGTAGAATGATGCATGTTCTTCACTTGACGGAGAAAAATGACATACTTCTCCCATTCAGGACCAAGACTACTCAGGAACTTAGTATTAACTGCAATTCTTGGCATGATGATGTTGTGTTTATCCACATCATTGATGATGTCTAAGAATCGATGATGATAAGACTCTAGTGTCTCTCCAGGTTCAATCATGAAGTGTTCATAAGCCAAGTAAATTTTGGATTCCATATCCTCCTGATTGAGTGCAGATCCTTCCATAAGAAGATGAATATGTTCCCACATTGCCTTTGCAGTCTTTTGAGCATCAACACTTCGAAGAATTGGGTTTGGTATTCCTAAGAGGATATATTGCATTGCAAGCTCATCAGCTTCATAGTGTAGAAGTTCTGCTGCGTTCAGGTCTGCAACAGTAGCAATGTTTGATTGTTCATCTCTTGGTGGATTAGCATTTGGATCTCGGGGTACAATGACAGTAGGCATCTGAAATGGACCTTCCAAGATAACCTTCTTTAAGAACTTTCCATGTGGCTTCTTCAGATCACAAAACCTAAAGAACCTAATTACCCATTGATCGTAGTTTCCTGGAGTGAGCATTGGAGGTCTATCAAGTGATCCAGCCTCATGAATTGATTGTTGGCTGCTTAAAGCTTCACACATCTTTGCAAACCAAGTGGGTTCCTTCATAGTGTTCCTTGATGGATGTTGATTGAAATCGTTTGTGTAGGGTTGAACTTGAAGACTTGGTGGTGGTTGAACCATTTGTGGTGGTGGAATTGCTCCAAGTTATGGAGTATGTTGTTGATTAAATTGTTGTTGATAAATTGCTTGTTGTTGAGTGTAAGTGTGAGGGAAATAGTTAGAGTATGGTGGTTGTGACATGTTGAAAAACTTGTGTTATAAAATGGATCTTTGTAGTCGAATGAACCTTTGTTGATGAAGTATCCTTAGGCGTAGAAATCACAATAAACCAAGTAGCACTTATGCGTAAAAACACCAAAGTTACGCGTAACAGCAAGAGTTACGCGTAGGTTTAGCTTACGCGTAAGAAAGGAAAAAACACTAAAGTTATGCATAAAACAAGAAGTTAGGCATAGAAAACTTAGGCATAGGATTACCTTATGCGTAAGACAAAGCTTAGGCGTAAGATAAATCTTATGCGTAAAAGTTTCTATGCGTAAGCTTATGCTTATGCGTAATTTTAGGGTTTTACCCAAATGATCATTTACACTATCACAGTGCAAAAGATATCCAAAGTCGACGTATTTTCAGGCTTATCCAAGCAAGAAAACACGGAGTAAACCACAAAAACTGAAGATCAAACCACGAAATTCTTATGCGTAAGATTAGGGTTTCGTTAGGAATAGAACTACTCGTAAAAAATGACTTTTGCCCAAAGATGTTTCTAAACCAGATTTTTGTGATGAAATAGCTTCAATATCACCAAAATAACACAAAAGTGTGAAACTTGATCATCCAAAGCATCTAAAACTGTTATGCGTAGAACGAAACCCTCGTTCAAAACCAAGCTCAAAAACAAAGATCTACGCGTAAAGTTTGAAACTTTATGCCAAAAACAGTTATTTTGACACCTTAAAACGTTGAAAGTACAAGAATCTTGGATTAAAAAGTGTAAAAAATACGTTTTTAAGCGAGCCAAAGTTCAAACCACGAACCGTATGTTCTACGCGTAGGACCAAAACCCACTTCAAGAACAATACATTCACCCAACTAGTAGGTGATTGATACCACTGTTAGGTCACAAAGTTTACAACACAAGCATCAATAGAAAGAGTAGAGAGGAGAAGAGATTGGATGAACAACACACACACAAACACTACGCGTAAGACTATAGAGAAAGGTTAGGCGTGAGTAGTGAAAGAGAATGAATTGAACAACCAACCATCAAGTGAGGGTTATTACAAGGTATTTATAGGAAGGGGCTAGGGCAACACTCCTACTCCCTTCCTTTCCTTAATGGACATGGGCCTAAGCTCATGGGCCTTCTACATAAGCTTAAGCTAATAACAAACATAAAGGCCATAATTAAGCTAACTATTACATATGAATCACTAACACTTGATATAGGTTTAGGAGTGATTCCAACAAAATATGCCCCTGAGATAGCTCAGTGGTTCATTTGTAGTTGTCCTCAGCCTGAGCTTAGTGAGGAGATACCATACTTGTCATTTCAATCCCAAGTACTATTCAGCAAGTACTTGGGTAATGTATTCTTTATGATTTGTTTCTAATAAAGAATATTAAGTTGAAAATTATTCAGTGTGTTTTTACTTACATTACTTTCAGTCCTTGTTCACAATCTGTTCATTTACTGCTTTAACTTTTTTTATACGATTGTGAAACGGGAACAACAATAATTCAATATTTCAAAGAATTAAAGACATAAAGATTCAAAAAAGTGAATACGTAGTTGTGATCATTAATGAAAAAACAAATCAATAATGCATTCAATACCGTATCAGGAAAACAATTCTTTTGATCAGTTTATTGACTTATTGTACTCGTCTTTCTCTTAACTCTTGAGTTTCAGCAATTATAATTTTTAGACTAAAATACAACTTTGGTCCCTAATCTTGTCCAAAAACAACACGCTGAACCGAAACTTGCTTTTTTCTTCGTCAGTAGTCCAAAGTATGGGTTTTTGAGGCTAAACCAGTCCCTTGACCATTAATGCCCAGGGCAAAGTCCTGTTATATTCCATAAAATCCCGTTATCCATTTTGTGTTGAGGGTAGAATCTTCTTATAACCTTGGTGTACTATGTAGCAAATGTATTTATTTGCAAGAACTTAACTATTTGTACTCGATAGTTTCAACTCCAGAAAAAAGAATCCCGTAAAAATTGTGTTAATACAAATAAACCGTAAAAACATTTATTAATATTTAGCGATCTCTTTGTGTTTTGTTGATAACAAATATAATGTTATCATAAGTAAAATTATAAAGATACATGTTATTTTTGTAAAACATTTACATGTAGTCATTTAATACAAATTGTTGTAATAAATCATTTGTTGTAATAGTTTATTAGGATGGGTAAAAACCAACAACCCATGAACCATACCCATGGAGCATATCCATGACCCATGGTATTAACCCATGATCCATTGACTAGATGCATTGCATCTATTAGATACATTGTATCTAAATAAATAACCATGGACCAACCCATAACTCATGACCCATGACCCATAAACCAAAAACCCATGGGCAAAGAGGAGCGTCCTACGGATCCCTGGAGTTACACTAGACGGATCCCTTAAGCAAGGGATCCGTGCAACAGTGGCAAGATTTTGCCTAAAAATAGAGAGCCATTTCTTCATTTTTACTCACCCCTCTTCTTACTAACTCTCTCATATATTCTTACACTCTTCTAACAAAAGATCACTTGATCTAGAGAGTTGTTCTTCTTTCTTCTATTGTGATTCTCATATAGGTCCTTCTCTAAGGCAAGATCACGAGCATTCTACAAGTCATCCAAGCAAGGGGTCCTTGATTGATTTGTTCCTCCACAAGATTTCTGTAGCAAAGATCTTGTACTTGATATTTCACATATTTGTTGTGTAATAGTCGTGTTGGTTTGGTCCTCCGTGTTACGGACTCGGTATTTAGCTTTGTATCGGAAAAAGGTGTAAGCAACGTTGTCAAGGCTTCTCCGCCAAGTTGAAGGAGTTTGTTGACATAGTGCTTGAACTCTCGAGTAGGTGACTCAGAGAGTGGAGTAGGGCAAGGAAGGTGTCCTTGTAGCCGAACCACTATAAATTGATTGTGTCATTTCTATCCCTTACTTTACTTTCTTTATTTGCATTACTCTTACATCGATACTCTCTCTTCATACATACGATTTCACACAACATCGAATCTAAAGTTTTTAGAAACTAACTTAAAATTGGCAAAACTATTCAACCCCCGTTCTAGTTTTCCACAATTGGCATCAAGAGATAAGTTTATAAAAGTTTTAAAGTAAACCGTATTTTAAAAACTTTTCGATCACTATGGGTTCTGAAAACTGCAAGGAAGGGCAATCCATGCAACGACCTCGACTACTTGAAACTAATGGTTTTATATATTGGAAAAATAGATTCGAAACGTATTTGAAGTCTAAAGATATTGATCTTTGGTACATCATTGTTGAAAGCGATTTGAAGCCACTGCAAAAGATGGAAATGAAATTTTAGTTAACATACCTCATGATAAACTCACCGATGAAATTAAGAAAAAGCCTTCCAAAAATAGTAAAGCTAAAATGGTTTTATATAATGCTTTACCCAAAAAGGAATTCGAAAGAATCTCCATGCTTAAAACCTCTAAAGAAATTTGAAATTCTTTAGTTGTAACTCATCAAGGTAATCAACAAGTGAAAAACAATAAAATAGATTTATTTGTTCAACTATATGAACAATTTTCAATATCGGATGACGAAACCATAGATCATTCTTTTGCTAACTTTAATACTATAATTACATCTTTACAAGCACTTGATGAATCTTTCTCTAGCCGTAATCATGCTAGGAAATATCTAAGGGCACTTCCATCCAAGTGGAGATCTAAGGTGACGGCAATTGAAGAATCAAAAGACTTGACAATCCTCACCCTTGATGAACTCATAGGCAACTTAAAGGTCTATGAGCTTGTCCTTGATAAAGATTCCGAAGCCTCAAAAGTGAAAGAGAAGCACAAATCTCTTGCCCTTAAAGCCAAGAAGGTCTCAAGCCATGAAGAGAACTCCTCTTCGGATAGTGATGACGAGGAGTATGCCATGGCGGTAAGGGACTTCAAAAAGTTCTTTAGAAAAAAGGGAAGATACGTCAAACAACCATATGACGACAAGAAAGGATTCCAAAAAGGCAAAGAGGACGAGAAGGCAAGGGATGATCGCGCTTGCTTTAAATGTGGGGACCCAAACCACTTTATTAGTAGGTGTCCCAAACGCGATGATCAAAAAGCATTCGTGAGCGCTTCGTGGGGAATGAGCGAGGAGGAGGACGAAGAAATTTGTCTCATGGCAAATGACAAGGTATGTCACGAATACTATAGTAGCTCATCATTAGATGATGACTCATTGCATAATGAATATGATAAACTTTGCAAAATTAGTTAAAAGTAATCAACAAAAACAAGTTTTTGAAAAACCAAAACCAACATCTAGAAAAGGAAGTCATAGAGTTAAAGGCAAAATTAAAACGTCTAGAAAAGGGGAAGATAGCAAGTGGCGAATGTGAACTTTGCATTCAACTTCAAACACTAGTTAATCATCTAGACTTTAAGATTGCTAGAATGAACACTAATACCTTAGATATGATATTGGATAGTGTTAAAACAGAAAACAACCAAAAAGGTCTAGGTTTTCAGGAACTTAATGCATCAACTAGTGAAAACAAAGAAACACAATTCGTAAAGGCACTAGAAAAACAAACCACTGTAGTCACGGATCCCACGGATCCCACAAAAAGGGAACCGGCTAGTGTACAGCCAGGGATCCGTGGGTCTGCTGAAGCAAACAGTGGTAATAATATAGCTTCCTCGTCTAGAACTGGTTTTGTTATTGTTAATAAGAAGAAACCAACCCATGTTACTATTAGACAACCACCTCCAAGACAAAATCAAAGTTTCTCAAGAAAAAAAGGTCCATCATTCTCAAAACCAAACACATCTAGGAGACCTAAAAATGTTTATCCGAGAAGTAACCATCAAATGGGATGGAATCCAAATATGCAAAATGGCTTTCCATTTTAAAACTTTGCACCATGGAACACATTCTCACCTTATCCATATATGTCTAACATGAATGGAATGTTTAACACTAATGGACCCATGAACAAATGGGGACCAAAATTTTGAGTTAATTGTTTTCTAAGGTGTGCTTAAAGGTCGATCTAGATCCGGATGAATTGATCAAGGATAACGGGTGCACGAGGCACATGACCGGCAATAAGGGTTTATTCTCCACATATGAATCCTTCAATGGAGGAAATGTGGTATTTGGAAATAGCAAAAGCAAAATCATCGGTAAAGGTACCATTTATAACAAATCTCTAACCATCAACGATGAGTGTCACGTAGAAAACCTAAACTTTAACCTCTTAAGTATAGGACAAATATGTGACAAAAAGTGCAACGTACTTTTTAACGAAATCGGTAGTAAGATATTGAAAAACGGTATCACCATAGGTAGAGGAATTAGGAAACATGGAGTCTATGTCACTAAAATTGGTAATGAACCTAAAGACAAACTTTGTCTTACTTCTATGGATGATACTTCGACCTTATGGCATCGAAGATTGGGTCATGCCAACATGCGACTTCTTCAATCGCTATCATCCAAAGATCTAATAAGAGATCTACCAAAATTAAAATATGAACATCACTTTTGTGATGCTTGTAATGTAGGAAAACAAGTTCATGCTAGTCACAAAGCTAAAAATATAGTCTTTACAACTAAGTGTCTAGAATTACTACACATAGATTTATTTGGTCCATCTGCTATCCAAAGTTATGGAGGTAACTACTACACTTTGGTTATAGTAGATGATTACTCTAGGTACACATGGACAAAATTCTTAAAGAACAAAACTGAAACGTTCAATCACTTTGAAATATTAAGTAAGAAAATCCAAAGACAATTAGGAAGTCCTATAGTGTCTATTAGAACGGATCATGGTAGGGAATTCGATAATGAAGTGCAATTTGGAGCCTTTTGTGACGCTAATGGTATTACTCACAACTTCTCGGCTCCTCGCACTCCACAATTGAATGTGGTAGTTGAAAGAAAGAATAGAACCCTACAAGAAATGAGTCGCACCATACTAAATGAGCAATCCATACCTCAAAAGTTTTGGTGCAATGCCGTTGATACCTCAACGTACATAATCGAGTCTTAATTAGACCATTTTTAGGTAAAACTCCATACGAGTTACTTCGAGGCAAAAAGCCTACGTTAGACCACTTTAGAGTCTTTGGTAGCAAATGTTTTATACTTAACACTAAAGATTACCTTACAAAATTTGATCCTAAATCAACAGAAGGTATCTTTTTAGGTTACTCTCCTAATAGCAAAGCTTACGTCAGATTAAATAGAGAAACAATGAAGGTTGAAGAGTCATTAAACGTAAAATTTGATGAGAGTCCACCCAAACCTACTCTACCTCTTGTCGATGACGAGATTGTCGAGAGTGAAGCCATTGTAATAAAGAAAAAGATAAACGAAGAAGAAGAAACTTTAAATGATGAAATCATAAATATTAAAGAGTCCAAAGATCACCCCGTAGATAAGGTCATAGGAAAGTTAAACGAAAGAACCTTAAGTTCTCAAGTACAAAACCAAAGTAGCCTATTTTGTTTTGTCTCAACCATAGAACCTAAGAATACACAAGAAGCCATAAAAGATGAAAGTTGGGTAATGGCTATGCAAGAAGAGTTAAATCAATTTGTTTCTAACGATGTATGGACACTCGTCCCTCCACCTAGTAATCAAACCATAATAGGAACCAAATGGGTATATAAAAACAAGTTAGATGCAAACGGTGTAGTGTCTAGAAACAAAACTAGACTCGTTGCCCAAGGGTATAATCAACAAGAAGGAATAGACTTTGATGAGACCTATGCCCCCGTGGCTAGATTAGAGTGTATAAGAATACTTCTTGCTTATGCTTGTGCTAATGATCTTAAGCTTTATCAAATGGATGTCAAAAGTGCTTTTCTAAATGGCTTTATTAATGAAAAAGTATATGTAGCTCAACCTCCGGGCTTCATCGAATTTTAAAAACCTAAACATGTGTATAAGTTAAAGAAAGCCCTTTACAGTCTTAAACAAGCTCCAAAAGCTTGGTATGATAGACTCAAGTCATTCTTAATCAAACACAACTACACCATGGGGTTAGTTGATAACACACATTTTACTAAGAAAAGAGAGTCACATATAATCATTGTTCAAATATATGTAGATGATATTATATTCGGATCTACTTGTCAAGACATGTGTGATGATTTCTCTAAAATCATGCATGACGAGTTCGAGATGAGTATGATGGGAGAACTTAGCTTCTTTCTTGGTCAACAAATCAAACAAGTAGAAGATGGTATCTTCTTTTATCAATCTAACTACATTAAGGAGATGTTAAAGAAATTTGGTTTAGAAGAGTCAAAACCCATAAGAACACCAATGTCATCCAACACTAAACTCACAAAAGATGAAGACGGAGAATCCGTTGATAACACAAAATATCGTGGCATGATTAGTAGTCTTCTCTACCTCACGGCTAGTCGGCCGGATATCATGTTTAGTGTTTGTCTATGTGCTAGGTTTCAAGAAGATCCTAAAACATCACATCTAGAAGCCGTCAAAAGAATTTTTAGGTACATTAAGGGTACGACTCAATTAGGATTGTGGTATCCTAAGGGTACGGGGGTAGAAATAATTGTATATGCAGATTCTGACCATGCAGGTGATTATGTTGACCGAAAAAGTACTAGTAGGGTATGTACTTTCATGGGATGTTGTTTAACATCTTGGTTCTCAAATAAGCAAACGGCATTGGCCATATCAACAACCGAAGCCGAATATGTCTCCGTCGGAAAAGCATGCCAACAAGCACTATGGATGAAACAAGCATTAGTTGACTACGACATTCATCTAAATGACATAGCCATTCTATGTGACAACAAAGGTGCCATCGACTTAAGCAAGAATCCGGTATTGCATTCTCGCACCAAACATATAAAGATTCGTCATCACTTTTTAAGAGACAATGTTCAAAAGGGGAACATCTCTATTGAGAAGGTAGCGTCCGACGAAAACATAGCCGACGTCCTCACCAACCCATTGAAGCGGGAACAATTCAACCTACTTCGTCTTGGTCTTGGTCTCATGGAACAATCATCGTAATTAGCTTTTAAACTCTACAAGGTATGTAAACACTAGCCTTCTTCTTTCTGAGTCTAGGATCTCTGTTTCACGCACAACTCACAAGCAATACGGGAATTTTCAAAACCCAAGATAAGTTTTTACTTATAACTCGTACTTTCATAGTCTTCTCTTATTTTTCAAGACAAGTACCTCTTGCAAACACGTAATTGCATTCCTATTTTTTTTGGGAATAAACGTTTTATTCACACAAAGAAATCTCTTTTCAAAATGTTTTCTAAATGGATACCTCTTCCCGTATCACTTTCATAAAAGCCATTTCTCACGTCTAGGATAAATCGCTTTTTCATTATTAATACAAAGTAAAAACCCATTTTCATTGCATCTCATGTCTTTTGAATGCTAAAGAGGACACATAACTAATATGTGTCTTTGGGTACATTCATTTAAGCAACAATGAATTAGGAGCACTCGGGTTATCTCACATAATAGTGTGACCTTTTCACTTCTAGTTTATTTTTCCTTTCTTTTTAGGAGTCGAGATAACTGCAACTCCAAATGGTTTGCATATAGGCACACACTAGGCACAAATGTTTCCAAAAAGGAAAATTTTGATTTGCCTGAGTCACCAGTACCACGGATCCCAGCCTTAATGCTGGACGGTTCCCTCAAGGGAAGGATCCGTGAGACAGAAGCTAATTTTATCTTCTATTTTTCTCACTTTGGATGAAAACTTCAATATTTTCATCATTTTTTTGGAGTATGTTACTTAATGCTTGTGTTCTCATGATCGCATGCCTTAAATTCATATCTAATCATTAGATTTTAATCCACATTTTGGGTCAAGCATTCATTACAATGCATTCTTTTTCTATAAATAGGATTCCCGAAATGCTTGCATATTCATCACTCTCAACCTCACAAACAAACATCATATTGTCATCCAAAAGATCTTCCAACATAGATGAATCACCTAATGACAACAATCCCTTTCAAGAACTCCAAAATTTTGTCCTCCCACCTTCCAAAATACCACAACCAAAATCTAGGAAATCCGCACGGATTAGCATCCGGCCTTGTTGCTTAACAAAACCATCATCAAATGGTTCATCACCAACCACTCACTCACCACAAAATGCTTCCATTATAGCACCTCCTTCATCACCAACAAGTACAACAACTTCATCACTCATCAAATCACCACCTAAGGTCACTCTTTTGGAACTCCTTAAGACTCCAACAAGATCTCAACAAACCAAGCAAAAAGAACTAGTCTTTTTGACACCTCCTACTTCTCCAAACACAATCTTCAAAGACCTTGAAACCTCACCATCTTTAGCTCCCACTGTGTTACAAGAACATCTAGGTTCTTTTCCACCACCACTTCCAAACATTCCGGATTTTGATCCATATTTTCCAACTTTTCCACCACAACTTCCGCATTTCACAAATCAAAATAACCCGGAAAACTTCCGCACTCATTACCAACATCACTTACATTGTGAACATTGCCAATCCACTAGGGATCTTGCAATATAAATTAGGGAAGAAATGCAAGTCATACTTAACCTCATCCTTGATCGCATCAACATCATCACTCACCAAAACTTCCATCCATAACCTTATGCAAGCATGGAAGGAATCATTTTTTACTTTTAGTATTTCTCTTTTGAGTCATTGTTAAGAACAAGTCTTGTTCTTAGTTTTACATGCATGTATGTGGCATAAGTACCACTACATTTTGTTGTTTTATCACAAGGCCTTGTTTACATACCTTGGCTCCCAATCTTGATTCTCATCAATCACAAGATTATTTATGCATGTTACTTGTAGGATATCATTTTTTCTCACTTGATGCCCCATTTTAGAGGGAGCTACCGTCAATGGGGAGTTTGAGATACGTGGACTATTTTTCCACTTTTTATTTCTTCGTTAGGGTAACTTTCTGTTTCGACAAAAAAGGGGAGAAGAAGTAAAAATTAGGTATTCAAAACATACATCTAATCTTAAGTTTTACTCATCATAACATTATATTTTGTCATCAACAAAAAGGGAGAGATTGTTAATACAAATAAACCGTAAAAACGTTTATTAATATTTAGCGATCTCTTTGTGTTTTGATGATAACAAGTATAATGTTATCATAAGTAAAATTATAAGGATACATGTTATTTTTTTAAAGCATTTACATATAGTAATTTAATACAAATTGTTGTAATAAATCATTTGTTGTAATAGTTTATTAGGATGGGTAAAAACCAACAACCTATGAACCATACCCATGGAGCATATCCATGACCTATGGTATTAAACCATGATCCATTGACTAGATGCATTGCATCTATTAAACACATTGTATCTAAATAAATAACCATGGACTAACCCATGACCCATGACCCATGACCCATAAACCCATGGGCAAAGAGGAGCGTCTCACGGATCCCTGGAGTTACACTAGACGGATCCCTTAAGCAAGGGATCCGTGGGATCCGTGCAACAGTGGCAAGATTTTGCCTATAAATAGAGAGCCATTTATTCATTTTTACTCACCCCTCTTCTTATTAACTCTCTCATATATTCTTACACTCTTCTAACAAAAGATCACTTGATCTAGAGAGTTGTTATTCTTTCTTCTTTTGTGATTCTCATATAGGTCCTTCTCTAAGGTGAGATCACGAGCATTCTACAAGTCATCCAAGCAAGGGGTCCTTGATTGATTTGTTCCTCCACAAGATTTATGTAGTAAAGATCTTGTACTTGATATTTCACATATTTGTTGTGTAATAGTCGTGTTGGTTTGGTCCTCCGTGTTACGGACTCGGTATTTAGCTTTGTACCGGAAAAAGGTGTAAGCAACGTTGTGAAGGCTTTTCCACCAAGTTGAAGGAGTTTGTTGACATAGTGCTTGAACTCTCGAGTAGGTTACTCAGGGAGTGGAGTAGGGCAAAGAAGGTGTCCTTGTAGCCAAACCACTATAAATCGGTTGTGTCATTTCTATCCCTTACTTTACTTTCTTTATTTGCATTACTCTTAGATCTATACTCTCTCTTCATCTATACGATTTCACAAAACATCGAATCTAAAGTTTTTGGAAACTAACTTAAAATCGGGAAAACTATTCAACCCCCCTTCTAGTTTTTCACAAATTGTCTAATCCAATTTCCCGCCATAATGTCTAATATAACTAAGATTTGTACTTATTGGTCATCTCCAAACTTGTTTTGGAAGCCTACCCAAAAAACCCTAATGCAATGTCAATCATGAAATCCAATAATCTAAGTAAGAAAATAACAAGCAACAACCTTGGATTTACTTTATAGCAAATCAGAGAACCTCCTTTCTTTGATGACCATGAGAAAGAGGGAAACTCTGCAATTAGGAGATATGATAAGTGTTTTTTTTTCATTTTTTGTTATAATCGTATACACCTATATATTAGTACGATTGTTTAAGTAATTCCCCTTTTAGGTAAGTTTATCGTAACAGTGTTTTTTAACATTTTTTATATAGTTGATCGACCAGGCTCCTTTAGCATGAGGTTTCATCATAAATGTACATTCAAACACTGGCGAGGTAGAATATATGATGGAGGTAAGGAATGTCAGGTTGATTATGTTGAAATCAATGAGGTATCTGTTAATGAAATGGATACTCTCATGACCGAAATCGGTTATGATAATGGATTGTTTGTTTAGTTTTCGTGAAGCTGCTAATCTTGAGTACATTGGATGATGGATTGTTTAGTTTTTGTGAAGCTGCTAATCTTGAGTTATTGAAAGACCTTGTCAAAGACCATAAGTTGATAGATGTTTATGTGGAAATAGGCAAGACAAGATTAGAGCTGTCTGAAATGTCCCCATAATCTATTAAGATTGTTTTTTGGGAGATGGATGAACATAGTTGGAAAAGTTGCTAGTGCTGCTATTCAATCTTGTTGCAGACGATTGATTTTAGATGATCTTGATAATGAGCTTGCAATAGATCCTTTTATGCAACTTACACAAGTACCTATGGACCTTAATTATATTGGTGAATCTAGCAATTTTACAAACATTGAGCCTGTATTTTCCACCCTAGACACATCATTTGCCAGCCAACCTGTTCATAACAGTGATCGTGCTTTAGTACTTACGGATGAGGACAATACTATTAAGGAGCCTGATAATTTTCAGGTTAATCTATTCCGAGTGACTCAGGGAAAGTAGTTAGAGAAATTAGGAAGAGCACTAATTGATAACAATAACAGGTTTGAGGAGCCTGATGTTGATGTAAATCTGTTCCAATTGACTCAGGATAAGCATTTAGGTGAAGTAGGAAGCGCATTTGTTGATGCCAATAACATGGAAGAGGATTATGTTTTTGATGTTATTTTGTTCCAAGTGAGTGAGACTAGTGACTTAGGCAATGTAGTTGATGAATCAATTCAAGCAAATAAAGAGAATACTTGTTAGGAGAATGATGCACAACTTGCTTTGGTCCAAGTGAGTTAGAGTAATGAGTTAGGTAAAGCATGAACAACGACTAGTATAAGTGATGACATGAATTTGGAAAATGAGTTACCTGTGATGGTTGATCATGTCTTTTACAGTCATTATGTTTCTGACTCAGAGGCAGATAAGTCTGATGTGCCAAGGGGTAGGGTAGAGTTTGCATCTGGAGTGTATACCACATTCTTCTATTCTGGTAAGGACTTTCCTACTGCAAAGGATGCCCAAAATAAGGTGAGAGAGCATTCAATAGAAACTAGAAGGGAGTTGTATTTTATGAAGAATGACAAAACAAGAATAAGGGTCAGATGTAGGGGTTTTGTTCCACTTTCATACCCAAGTGAAAATCTTGGACTCGATATATGCCCATCTAGAAGTCCATTAACCAGAAGGGGTATAAATGCATTGATTGCTGGCAAAAATGACCCTTCCCAAATACTCTGCCCATGGCTATTTTTTGTTGACAGGCAAGGTGAGACAGGTCCATGGTCAATCAGAAAATATAATGAGCAACACACTTGTTTGCAATCAAGGGAACTCCGAGATTTTGACCTTAACTATATCTAAAAGAAAATTACAGTACAAATTGAAATTGATCCACGGGTTCCTGTCAAGTCTGTTCATAATCAACTTACCAACCAATTCGAGCTTGAAGTGTCCATGCAGAAGGTTTTAAGGGCTAAAAAATTAGCATTAACAGGCATTAGGAGTGAATTTAAGCTACAATTTACCATGTTGAGAGATTATGTTCAAGAGTTGCAGAAGAGAAACCCTAATACAATAGTACTGATGAATGTGGAACGACCTACAGATGAGGCTCTTCCAACAAGAGAATTCAAGAGAATGTATGTTTGTTTAGGTGTACTGAAGGAAGGATTTAAAGCGTGTCAGAGATTGTTGTTGGGGCTGGATGCTTTTCCAATTGATGGTCCTTTTAATGGTCAACTGCTGACAGCTGTAGGAATTGATAGCAACAATGGTATATACCCCTTAGCTTATACTCTTGCTGAATCAGAAAACATATGATCATGGACTTGGTTTCTTCATTATTTATCCGATGATATAGCACTTGACCCAAACTCAATCATCAATTTTATTACTCACATGCAAACAGTACTCCCTTAACCTGTTCATGAATTAAAGTCCCTTTGTTTTGAAACAGACAATAAACATAAATGATTTTGTGCAGGATATCAGTGGAGCTTTAAGAGATGTTTTTCCAGATGCAGAACACATATTTTGTATTAGAAGCATTCATGAGAAAATGAAACTTCAATGAAAAGGTAGTATAACAACCCGAAATTTTTTGGATTATTATAATAATATTTATCAAGTCAGAAAATTTAAATCAATTATTTTCTGGCGGATGCCGATATCTAGAATTTAAAAACGAGATGTCATCTCGTTTCTTTAAAAATAAGACACCGCACACACGATACTTGTCCACTAAGTATCTATATAGTAAATGTGGACTTTATTATTCTCTGAGTTAAATTTAAGCATACATTAGCTTAAGCCGACGTTCTGGGAAGTTATCCCGCACACTGCAGCACGCAGTAACATACAGAACTAAAAATAAATACTTAGATAAGTGAATATACACATTTTACCATTCACTAATAATTTACAAGAGTAAACGAGAGGTTATCTCGTGAATTTAGAAAAATCACGGCACCGCACGTATACCGACACCAAATTAGTAACAGAAAACAGTTATAATCAAATTTCTACGTAATAAAAATGTTATATTATTACGTTTATGAAATCGTTTCCAAAAACATAATTTCTATGATTCGACAAAACACGGGGTAAAACCTATACAGTATCAAATGATAATGGTCATGTTTGGCAACAAGCATTTGGAAGCGTTTAAGAGCGATAAGCGATAAGCGGTAAGCATTATAGATGAAAAGCTTGTTTGGCAACACCTCAACAAGCGTTAAAATATTGTCTTACCGCTCCAATCTAAATGCTTCTTGATTAAGCATTCCACAGTTGCTCCAAGCGTTTAGTTTATGAAATTACATATATACCCTCATTTGTTTAATCATTTATTTTATTTTAATATGTATATGACCTTTTTCGTAATTTTACAATTTATAATTACTGCTACAGCTACATTACCAAACACATTTTTTAAACAAACAACTACAACTTAATGCTTACTGCTTACTGCTACTACTTACTCCTTACTGCTACTGCCACGTGTCACCAAAAACACCATTCCTACGCCTCCCCTATCTGATCCTATCTCCTCCTTTTCCTGCTTTTACTCGCTCTCTCCCAAGACTCAAAAACACCATTTTGGGTGTTTTCTTCTCCTTTTGATTTTCAACTCCAAAGGTACATTATCACTATGCCATTTCAAACCCCCTCATCCCTAGCATGTCACGAGACCGGATTGGAAGAGGTGAAGGGAAAAGACAACAGCCAAGAATAGGTCTTGTGCTAATCAAAGACCAAGGAAAGAAGAGTCCAAGTATTCCACTTGTTCATTTATACATAGGAGGAATTTATTCATTTTCAAACACAATCAATCATAAAAAATTAAAAACTATGGTTTCTGATTTAGGGTTTCTTCGAATTAAGTTAGGGGTTTTGTAAATTGAGTAGTTAATTACTCAATTCAAGTGTCAATTTCTTTGTATTCGAATCTGGAAATCCAAGGATTGTTCGTGTACCCTTGATTGGGTCTCACCCCACTGGGCATCATCACCATCATCTTGTAAGGACTATCATGATTATTTTCTTTTCTTAATAAATTGTTATTTAACTTGTATTTTAGACATTGTTAATGGATTTCTTTATATTAATCGAGTAAGAAATTGAAAGAGAAATACGTATTGATTCTTGTTGTTGTTGAGTTATTTGTGTGGCAAGATAATAAAAATCACAATTAAACCTGAAAAGTTGGCTAAAATTTTGGAAAGTGCCATTTTCTTTGTACTCATTTCGTATCTGTTTGTCGAATACCTTCGCCCTTCGGGTTCGGGTCGTACCCGAAATGAGTCACGGATAAACCTGGAGTCGAATAAGAAACCCTATGGGTCTCGAATTTCAATTTATTTCAGGATCATACGTAGATTCACTTGTTTCCTGTGATGTTTGATTTAATTAAAAACTGGATAGAGTAGAACCCGATTTAGAGTCTCGGCTTAAGAAGAAACCCACTTAGAATGCAACCAAGAAACCGAGATAAGGTGTTGGTGTTTAGCTTGAATCTAAATGAACTTGATTAACCCTTTTGTTCATCAACTTGTCCCTGAAGCTGAGTTACGTGAATCAATATGATTGCACATTCGTACATTCCTCCTTTTCATATTTTTTGTGCACATGACTTGCCAAGAAACCCGTATAGGGTGTGAATTTGTGATTCGTTTGGTTCACCGAGACAACCACGAGTATGTTATGTTGTCATGTGCTTACGTCGGGTAGTACCCGACTTCACTGGTCATCAGTCGAGTAAGAATCATAGTGTTTTTGTTGCCTTGTTTCGGTGTGCGTATAGGCTCACAAGAGCCTTATGTTTGTAGCTATATCGAGCCCCTAAAGGGTACGTCTGAACTGCTCATTACAGCCCCTTAAAGGCTTTGTATTCAGCCCCTAAGTGGTGCGGCTGGACCTGCTCATCACAGCCCCTAAAGGCTGCGTTTTCAGCCCCTAAGTGGTGCGGCTGGACCTGCTCATTACAACCCCTTAAAGGCTTTGTATTCAGCCCCTAAGTGGTGCGGCTGGACCTGCTCATTACAGCCCCTAAAGGCTGCGTTTTCAGCCCCTAAGTGGCGCGGCTGGACCTGCTCATTACAGCCCCTAAATGGTGCGTCTGGACCTGCTCATTACAGCCCCGAAAGGCTGCATTTTCAGCCCTTAAAAAGGTGCGTTTGGTTGCTGAAAATCTGCACCAAAGGGTGCATTTGGTTTGCTAAAAATCTGCACCAACAAGTGCGTTTGGGTTGCTTTTGTGTTGCTGTTAAGCAGCCCCATCAGGGGTGTTTGTTTTGCCGCCTAACAGCCCACCAAGGGCGCCTTTAGTCCTACATAATCCCGGGTTATAAAGTCGTACTTTGAAACACGAGACTATATTATATATACATAGCACGCCTAAGAATAAACTACTATATGTTTCAAATCCATAAAAACTTACCAAAAGAAAAGGGAAACTAGGCTAAACCTATAAGTTCGAAAATATTTATTGATCACATAGTTAACTTACATGTATACTTAATATGTTTTAATAAAACTTGTATGAGTTTTATAAAATATAAACCGACTATCTCCTTAAACTAATATTTTGTAATCTATAGTTACAACGACGAACAAATAGAGTTGTACGTCGGAGTCATGCCCAATTTTCGTCAAATATATCTATATAATGCTTTTATGATAACAAATAAAATACTTGTATTGTAATTTACATTAAACTTCGAATGTAGTTGAATTAAGTTGACACTTAAAATTTTCTTATACATTACAAATGAGACATGAAGGGTATATATAGGTACTTCTAATTAAGGATATATATATATATATATATAATCTTTCAAAACATATTAGTATTTGAAATGTATTAATGTAATCCATCATATTTTCATTTACAATCGGAATGATTAAGTTGTCACTTACAAGCATGATTATTTCTTTTAAAAATGTATACATTTGATACATGAATTGTATTTTGGAAACTTACAAATGTATACAAGTTGAATTGTACTTAAAACTTTTCTTTATTTATTAGTAACGACATAAACATATATATAAATTATATATATCTATATGGTTATATATATATATATATATATATATATATATATATATATATATATATACTTTCCTTCATTCATGATGTCCATTCAGTCCAATAATGTCCTAATAAATGTACATCCCTTTCGTACATCCTCGTTCGGTTATCATCAAACCAAAGCCTTGTTCTTCCTTGATATACTTCTGCGTATACCCTTCCAAGAGCCAATACTACAAACATTTAGAAAAATGTTCTAAACTTAATCAATGCCACACAAGCAACAACAACAACATAAACATTTAAACTTATAAAGTTTTGTCAAACATTATCGAATCTTAGACATGAATTAAAGACTAAATTGTCGTATTAAATTAGGTTGCGTGTCGGAGCCGTGCACTACCACTAATTGATTATCTCCCTTTGGACTACTAATTGCCAAGGTGAGTTTCATATCCCCTACTTTAAACTGTTTTATACTTGTTTTGGGGGAAGATACATGCTCATTTTACTTAAATGATTTAATTACTGAAATCGTGCATTTCTATGCATACTATGCTTTATGATTGATATGTTTAAAGTTACATCACACATAAATGTTTTATGGATCATACCAAAATGCTTGACTTAGAATATTACGCAGCTTAGCCTAAGTCCTTAGATCCCAAATTGCCCTCTTCATGAACTGTCAATTCCTGCTGGGAAGCGCGAATGTTATAAATATATCTATTGGGGGTGACTCCTCTATTCGGTTGGCCCCGCTTGGGTCAAGGCGAAACATATAGCATGTCGGAACCGAGTGTATTGGGATAAACACTCGCCATGGGCTCCTTATTTGTATGACTACATTTTGCATACAGAAAATGTCGTAGCTTCGGTTGCATGAACTTAGTGCTAGCGTAATAGACATAATATGTGACATTATATTCGTTGTAATGTACATATACCCTACTTATGGTCCACCAATAAAATTCTTTTATCCAAGGTAAACATAAATTTTTATGACATTATGCAAGACGTAATGTTCATCAAAACCAAATGTTAAATGGTATACTGAAGTGCCATTTAAATAAACCTATGAACTCACCAACCTCGTGTTGACACTTTTTAGCATGTATTTTCAGGTTTTGAGGTGATAGCTTATATTTGGAGGCGCAAGGCAAATGCATGGCATGGTCATAGACGACGGTGATTTATGTATTAGGACCACATTTTGATAATGGGCCATTTTTCGCACAAATAAAAAATGTAAACATTGTTTTAAGTATGAATAGAAGTTTCTTTATGAAAATTAGTTGTTCTATGCTTATGTTGTGATATCAATTTAGTAGCACCCCAAGTGTTATGTGCTTCCGCTGAGCCATTTTGGGGGTATTACAGATTGACATCAGAGCCTAGGTTATAGAAAACTGTGTATTTTAAAACCTAGACTATAACCACTTTTACAAAAAAAACTTAACCCTATGACCGACACATGCCTGCCTGCCAAGCTGATGCCTCACTCATGATCTTGTTGAGATCATACTTGATAAGATACATGTTTTATCACTGCTCACCTAATTTCATTATAGGTTATAATTATTTTCCCTATACGTATATTTACGTATCACAGCACTACACCTTTTCCTTCACATAAAGAGAATAATTGTTCTAAGGGAAAATTAGTCAAATACACCGCGCGCCCTAATGCATATCACTTTATGGACCACGCTTATTTGCGTTACGGAAATGGACTTGTTGCCCAACGACTTTCTTGTAGCCAACCATATGGTGCCACGTGTCCGACAAAGGTACGGCAGAAGTACATATTTTAAACGTATTTGTCATGTATTGTAAGGTATTGTTTTTTGGTCAACCAAAATGTATTTTTGGGCAACTATATATTATTGGGCAACTTGTATTTATACACGAGGATAATATGGTCAATTTACAATGGCTGTATTATAAAAGTAATATTAATAAATCAGACACGTACTCACACACCATCACGCGCGCACACACACACAATCAAACATCTTCTACTACAATTTAACAGCTTCTACAATTAAACATCTTCTTGTAGATCACGCACACACACTCACAAACCACATCTTATTCACAGAACCCTCTAACCCCCTAATTAATTTTACTGTATAATTACGTATGACAAAATTAAAGTTGTACAATTGTAAAATCGCAGTTCGTTCTACATTGAAGTTGCTTCCAGATATTAAACTCTGTTTGTCAAAGAACGAAAACCGGGAAAGGTTGTTCAGGCAAACAGTATTTGGTCCATGGCTGGATATAAAGTCGTGCGAGAATGACTGCCTTCTGATGCGTTATGTTTTGCAACACGAGGTATATGTTTCTAACATATCCTCTGATTCCCCTCCACTAACATTCCAAATAAGGGAGCATTCGTTAAGGTTTAGTCGGAAAGAATTTTGTCTGATAACAGGGTTTCGATTTGGCAAAGTTTCAAAAGCGAAAAAACGATCTAGCGCTTTATGTGATCATGTATTTCCTGAAAAAAAGATTAATGGTATAACAAATGTACATGCCATTGATCTTTTGGAACTTGTTAATGATTCAAAAAAGGATGGAAAAAGGTGGTTATCGCTTTCTGATGAGGATGCTGTTAGGGTGTGTCTGTTGGTAGCTGCAGAGCTGGTGTTTATGGGAAAAAAAGACAAGAATTGCATCCATAATCACTTATTGTCTTTGGTTGATGATTTTGAAGCCTGAAATGTATTTTCCTTGGGGTGAATATATGTGGCATAAATTTTATCAAAGGACTGTCAATATTCTTCATATTCACAGAAAAGATCATCTATTAAAATTGAAAAAAAACCCAAAGTTCAGTGCCACATACAATCTATACGGGTTCGCTTGGGCTTTCAAGGTTTGAATTCTCTGTAGTTTGTACTAATGTATGTATGTCTTTGTTTGATAACACATTTGTTTTAGAAAACAGGTTATTAAAAGCTTTTGATTCTATTTTGTTCAATCGAAAATTACCTATAAATAATGATGTTTTTAATTGTTATGCAATGCTTGTCTTTGCTATGTATACACGTAATATAAATGTTACTCGTAATTTAGATAACAGAAATGTTATAACACTTTTTAGTTTGCGATTTTTTTGTAATTGTCATCATAAACGTATTGTTTCATCGTAAACAGGCTACATTTACTTTGTTAAAACTTTAAACAAATTAAAAAATGATAACTGCATAGCTAGACATTTTTAACGATGACGGGTGTGCCTATTACAGATTGGATTTTGGAGAGTTTTCCTAGAAGCTCACTTTGGTGGGTGAAAGACAATAAGGTGATTCCACGTGGTCTTGCTTGGTTAGAACTTGCAACGTTTCGGAACGCAGACTGTTGTAATCTCTTTGGACCGGTAGGCATCACACAGTCTTATGATGCAGACTATACTAACTTGTACCTAAATTTGTTCACAATATCAGTAATTGTAACTCTTTTTTGTTCTTAGGACTCAACTCCCATTGTTGAAATTTCTGCAACACAAGCTGAAATGAAGCAACCGTGGTGTATTTACAGTGCCCAATATATAGATGGTTTGTCTGTGCCAGACACAGACGGTTGTGAGAAGACTGCACAACACTCTAATCAATTCGTGGACGCTTTCAATTTACACACTGTCATGGAAAGTCAACTACAGGGGTTACCTGAAAACGCATTGCCACTCAACATTGAGCAACAATCTTCTTTAAATGGTCCACAAACGGGGACCACTCTTTCAACAGGGGCTGTAATTCGTGAGTTAGTGGATTTGGATAAAAAACTTTTGATGATAGAAAATGCCATTCATTTGGTCAGAAACACACCGGTCGTACTTGATGTGTTTACGAATGTCAAAAGCAGAGTTTCAAAAGTACATCAACTTTTGGGTCTTAAAAATGATGCGGCCTTCGTTCCTGAAAAATCTAAAAGTTGTGCCAATACAAATGACTCTGACGTTAATCCTGATGATCCGAAGGTTTGTATTTACTTTTAAGGTTGCCTCCAATGTTATACCAAACCCAAATAATCCTTCGTGTGTACACTTATATCAAACCTTGGGCGCTACAGGCCACGTCGTGTCATACTCTAGGCCCTAACGGGGATAAGGTCGTCGATGCGGAAGATGCAACAGACATTGACAATGATGATGGGCTTAAAGAAACGCAACCATGTAACCTTGGGATTCTTGTACAAGCTTGTGCCATGACTCAAAAATGTCCTGCTATGGAATATGGAGGTGATCGTACTACTCAACTTCAACCACTTGCACCAAACAATGAAAAAAAAAAACACCCAGTGACCCCATTATTGTATGTTATCTTTCATTTAGACTTTACATATCAAGTATAACATATGTCCATACTTATGTATATATAATTAAAATTCATCAGGAATCGGATTGTGGTATCGATTGGTCGTCGTACATAAACGACGATAAAGTTTCGTGTGATAATTCTGTAGATGCAATGGATTGTGATAATGAACAGCAAGATGTGGTTCAGTAACAATTGCCTGGGGAACCTGAACCCGTTAACAATATTGTTGGTGTGCAGACAGAAGAAGGAACACCAACCAACAAAGCTCTTGAGGTATCTACATTATCAGTAAAACAACGCCGATTAATAAAAGATTTTAATGTGCTGTTTTTAACATACTATATTTTCAAATCGCAATTCAAAGACAATAACCTGTCAAATGTAAATGTGGTTGGCGAAAATGACACACCTATGTTGGGACGTGTTTCCTCCGGAGATAATTTTAACAAAGGCCTCGATAAAACATTGTTTGTTCCGTCTTTAGATTTAATGGATTTTGATGAGCAAGAATTGAATGTGGTTGAGGAAAACTCGTTTGTTGGCCTCCGATCCGGTAACAATGATGTCGCTGTTGTTACCCAAGAAGAAACACCAACAAAGAAAGACCCTGAAGCCCCTAAATCTCAAGTTAAATCCAACAAATTGTCATTTGCAAATGTGGTAGGTGCTAATGACAAACCTCCATTGGAAGAACTTTTCTCCCATAATACTACAAACAAAAGAAAGAGAGCAAAATTGAACGACAACCTCAGTAAAAAAAAACAGCATTGTAAAACATTATAAGAAGATGGCCGATTCTGTCAACTCGCCAACTGGCCTATCAAAAACATTAGCTACTCCTTGCCGCCGTCTTACAAGATCGCAAGGTGTCATTAACGAGGCTTTTATCCCGGCTGCCGGTTCCGATGTAAAGCACCATATTAAATTCTAACGGAAATGAATATTTTATGTTTGTTTACTTATTTTTCAACTATGTTTTCAGGAAAATTCAGGAAACCCCAAAACGCGTCGCGTTAGTCACTTGTATTCGCCCAGAATTGAACCGTTTGTAGAGGTATCTTCTGTTTGTTAATCCATTAACATCATTATCATATGGTTAATGTTATTCAAAATATATATATATATATATATATATTTAGGAACTTTTACGACACCCGAAATGCAACAAGGAGAAGGTTACTGTGCCTGATTACCTTCGCACCTATTTCAAGCTTAAAAAACCATTACTTTATACGTTCTCTTGGGGCTCCGGTGCCGTTGTTGTTTACAGGGGTTTTTGGGTAGCCTTGGCATGTGTTGAGGATTGCACCCACGGGTGGCTTACTGACTTAGTGAGTAAACCTGATTTTTATCTTGTCTCCTACACATGTTTATTATTTCGTTTTGTTACATTGGAGCCGAATGTTAACAGTTTTGATTTGCTTTATATGTCCGCAGCACTTGGATGTATGGCTTGATTTGATGTGGTTGTTTAGACCAGCCGATGCAGATTGGGCTTTGGCAGGGTGTAATTTCTGCAGTCAAATCCTAGATGGCAAACTACCTACCACTTATTCAGATGGCACAACATACCATGTCGTTTGGCGAGATGTTGAAAAGGTCAGTTTGGCAGCCTCTTACCGTACATATAGCACTACTGTTATAAACAGCTTATAATATTCTTCAATTGGTTTATATATCAGGTGTATTTTCCTGTGAATGAAACTGAAAACCACTGGGTACTCGGTGTGCTCCATATCCGCACTGGAGTTGTTTACGTTTATGACTCTCTTCGGTCAGTCAGAAGAGGTTCACGGTGGTGGCGAGGTTTGAAGAGAGATTTACAAACACAGCTTCAACTTTACCTAACAAATGTTGGGGTACTGCATAGTAAGGGCATATCACCCGGGGATTATAAAATCACATACAGGTTTCCAAAAGTCCCACAACAATCAGACTTGTATGGCGATTGCGGAGTATGGGTGTGCATTATATTGTACTGATTGCTCCGTAACCAGCCTCTCGAAGTAGACGACCCTCTTCAAACAGCATTAGCTTACCGTGAACGGATGCTTGAATACTTCTGGAAGCACAAGGTTGAATACAAAAATTGTCAGCGGTCTCTCAAGGTACCATCCTTAATGTCCTTTTGACCCATAATTATTGTCACATGTTGACTTGTGCATGATTTTTCTTTCAACTTTTACTATACTTATTTTTACTTGTGTTACATATTACTGGATTATTATATTTTGTATTTTTTTTATAAGCTCAACTGCATTTCCTTTTTTTTATACCAGTGCACATACACAAAAAGGCGTATGGTTTGTAAACCAATTCTATATTGGTTATGTATACGTTATTAATATTTGGTATACACCTGAATTAAATATTATTTGGTTGCCCTAAAGTACATCATGCTACATGTCCTTTAATGCCTCTGTTCCCAATCTCTTTTTTCAATACAAATCTTTCTAATTTTCTTTAACAAAATATTTCTTTCTTCTTTTGGTCACTTCACATCTTTATCTCAATCTTTCTGCTTTTCTTTAACAAAATGTCTGACAATATCCTACTGGATGTTCAACTAGATATCATCCGTAGGCTACCTCCTAAGTCTATACTCCAGCTACGTACTGTTTGCAAGTTATGGAAGACTAGTATAGATTGTGGAAGCTTCATCTTTAATTACGGTGTTCGTCGTAATGATGCGTGTTTTTTTACGCTAACATTCGATCTGGGTCACCAAGGGTTTATGTTAGGTTTAGATGAAAAGCTAATCGCTACGCCACTTCGTATAGATTTAAGGCTTTCATCATTGATTGCAGTTGGCAATTCTAATGGTCTTTCGTGTTTTGTTTATGGTTCTAATCTAATGTCTGTTATTTGGAACCCGACAATCAAAAAATCACTTGCAATATTTGTCCCGTTTTACACACATCAAATTGAATCTCAAAAGATTTGTTTTGGTTTTGGCGTCCGTCCTGACACTCTTGACCCGACGATCGTGAAGGTCTCCTATCCTGTTTTCCAAAGTGGTTTCTGGTATGTGTCTGTCTTTTCTTTGAACTCTTCACGATGGACACGCCTTGAAAATTTCCACCCCCTCGTGAAACAATCAAATTGAAACGTAAAACTCAGGCAGTTGTGGGTCGTTTTATCTATTAGACTGGGAGTGAAAAGTTAACTAATGAGGACGATGTTACCTACAAGATTTATATGTTGATTTCTTTTGATTTGGTAACCAACGAATTCAAAGTTATCGTCATACCGCATATTTTCAAAAATGAACTTCCAGTCCCATTCTATGTTACGGATCTTGGAACTTCTCTGGTCATTTCTGGTATGATCATTGGTGAAGGTATGCCATTGTTTTGTGGATTGTTGTTGGACATGAATGGTTGATCCATAAGATCATTCAGAAGCCTATTCGCCATCCCTAGCCTAGTTTCTGTTCATTTGCTTGGCTTTACAAAGCATCATGATCAAATAGTGGAAGCCTACAGCGGCAATCATTTGCATCACTCTATATTTGTGTACAACCAAGAACTTGAATTATTCGTCACCATGGGAATGTTAGGAGATGCTGGAACTTTCTACATCGCCCCATACAAAGAATCTCTTCTTTTATTAAATCACACAGATCGTGCTGTGTATAGTATGTTTTTTTTTTCTTTTTTTTTTGTAACTTAACATTCTATTCACATTCCTTTAAAAGATTATCACTTTACCTGGTTAATGATATATGAAGGGCATTTTCAACAAGTACCTCGGCCTGAAGTTATCGATCATGATTAATGTGAATGAGGCTTTGTGGTTTTAGTACGCTGTCTATGGGGAGGAAGCACGGAGTGCTTATCATTTTCGTAGTCGCTGAAAGTTATAAATCACGTGGTTCTATAACTATGTAACCATTAAACTTATAATTATGTAGTACGCTTAATATGTTGTAGGTTGTGTGTATGAAACGTTGTAAGTCAACTTATTTACTATTTCCTGCGTTTATGTAATCTTGGCAACCAACAGTTGTTTACAAAAAAACAATTAGGCAACTAACTGTTGTATGTAGAGCAACTTCATTTCCATAGCAACGGCTTTTATAAACGAAGTAGTCCTTTTAGTCTTACAATTCGTATTCTACAATCTACTAATACCTACAAGCTAGTGACATAAACACTCCACACTAATACCTACACACTTGACAAAAACATATTTAACACTCCACACTAGTACAATTTATCTAGCAGTTGTCAGTTTAATACGACTGTGGCATCATTTCGTTGATTTCTTCTATCACTAGCAGTAGTTAACATATCTAGCAGTTCTTATTTTACTACTACCAGTTGTAACAATACAACCAACTCGGTTTGACTTAATACGACTGTGGCATCATTTCGTTGATTTCTTCTATCACTAGCAGTAGTTAAAATAGCTAGCAGTTCTTATTTTACTACTAGCAGTTGTAACAATACAACCAACTCGGTTTGACTACCTACCAGTTGTAAAACTAACTACCAGTTGTAAGTATACAAGCAATTCATTTTATGTTTTGAGATTCCTAATCTAAGTAATCGAGCATAAAAGCAGTGCAGCTTTTTTTTACGTTTACAAATATCGCATATAGCTCAAAATAATCATCTCAAATGAATTTAACTGTACACATCATTTCGTTGAGGTCTTCTATCAGTGGCACTAGTAAAATTAACAAGTACATGATACTATACTACTAGCAACTGTACTAGCAGATTTTCTATCCTTTTTGGTATTTGGATAACGCTTATCCACAATTATAAATACTTTGAATTTAACTACTCGACCTTTTAATTTGAAAATACCATTTTTTTGTACATTAGGGACTCTTTGAATATCTTATTAAACCACACACACAAACCTGATTTTTGCGTCCAAAATATGCAACTTTCCATTAAAAAATGGATACATTATTAAAGTTTACATACGCGCTATTCCTTCTATCTTTTCAACAAGCACATATGCCACTTCATTTATTCTATTTGTCATCAGCTTCTGAAACAACATGTTACAAGCTAGAGTTGGTGTTAGAGGGTAATCTGCATCATCCAGCATGTACAGATAACTTGTCGGCGTAGTAACCACATGAACTCCACACTGTTCGTACAATCTCCAACTCGTGACCAGTGTTTCTTTCCATTCAACGTCCTCTATATCGGGCTCAAACATGCACTTCATCCCATACAACTTATCAACTCCTAGGCAACCTGCGTCCCAGCCTGTCTGAAAGCCAATTTTAACGCACTGCCAAACAGTTTCCAAATCTTCTCTGTCTATAATATGTAGCAACTGACCCAAGCTGTTAAATGTAGTTTCGAGCCCGTCAGACCTCTTGATGGTAATTACAGTGCCACCATTTGTCAAGTAAACGTTACGTGCACGATATGTTATTGTCGGCTGAAGTGCACCCAGTCTTTCTCCCCGTCGTATCAAGCACAATCAAACGGTTTAACCTTTCAATCCTTTGTTTTCGATCAATCCTCTGCCTCTTTGACTGATCCTGCTCTAAATCATCAACAGCTCTTTTGGAACTTCCTTCATCTCTCTCACCTGTACCTTTGTTCATAGGAGTTAACTTATCAGGCCTCATTCTACACTTTTCAAACATTTCTTTCACTTTATCATAAGTTAGCCTCCGCAAGACATTTAGTTTATGCCCTCCCATCCTCTCCAAGTACTCACACATGAATATTTTCTATTCTTTCTTCGTTGGTGGCTTTCGGATCCTTTCTTGTGCTCTTTTTTTAATGTAGAATTTTTGCCTTTCTATCACTATTTGATCAGGAGCTTCTTTTGCCTGTTCACATGTTAGGATTTTAATTTCTTTGTTCTGCATCCTAAATGCTAGTATCTCATCGGCTTCAGCTGTTGACCTAATGTAATGCCAATGTTCCAACGCAGCTTCCTGTCTAGCTACAACATCCGCCTTTATTTTCCTTTTAACCCTTGCTCTGTCTTTTGCATTGGGAGAACCTACCGGGGTTTTTTCAGCTGTTGCTTTTTCAGTTACATTGTCAGCAGCAATCTTATCAGCTATTTCTGCATCGGTTTGAAAGACTTTGTCATCTTTATTTTTTTCTGTTAAAAAGTAATCCTGCAACTTACCAGCTATGTCGTTATGAGACTTCGTTTTGTTTTCTTTAGATAAAGCGTTTGCGTTGGTTCCTTTAACCAACAGACGCTTTCCTAGAACACAAGCAGCGACATTTGAATCAGTAGAAATAATAGCTTGCATATCACTTGCGCTCTTCAAACATGCTAGCCCAAGTTCTGCAGTCCCAAGGTTTTTCGTTTCATCACCTCCGTCTATCATTACTGCTACTTCAACACTTGTATGCACGTCAGTAGCGTTACTAACATCTCCAACTTGCATACTTTCCACACTAAGTAATTCACTTTCAACTGTAGCACCAGCAGAAACATATGCGCAAGCAGCCGTACCTTTGTTCAAAATTTTTGTTGGTGCATCATTACCTTGTTCATTGACAGCGTTTGTTTGAGTGACATTTGTTTGAGTTGTAATGGAAGTGGTTGCACCATTTGTTGCAGAGGTGGTTGCAGCGGTGGTTGCAGCGACACTAGCAGCGGTTTCAGGTTGACCATTTCCACCTGCATCCGCAGTCTCTTTCACCGTTTTGTTTTCTGTTGTCACATCAGTCATATGCCCAACAATATCTTTTGCAGCATCATTACTGAATGGCAATTCACTGCTTCTAGTCACATGAGTACCATTAGTAACAGATTGAGGTTCACTATTTTCACCAGGAGGAGACTCCTCATTTCCACTTGAGGTGAAATATTTATTAATCACAGCAGTAACATCTGCATTAATATCGTCATGTTCAACTGTTGCTTTTTCTGTTCCTGCTGCAACGTCATAAACAGATATACAAGCATCAGTTACTTCTGATAAAATCTTTGGTTTTGTTGAACAAGCAGCATAATTATCTGTACCGGCAGCAGATACAGGATCCCAGTTTGTACGTCCGCTAGACTGTTTAGCATTGACAACAAAAACATCCTCCCAACTGCGAAGGCAATGGTGTAATTACGGACTAGTCAAGCCAAGTGATAACCATGCATGTACACATAAACATAATAAAGAAGAGTAATGACATTAATACCTTATTTTGGAACCAAAATAGGCAACGACATCTTCAGCAGTCTTTTTAGTTCGAACTCTGTTCTCCGCTGCATTAGCATCCTCAACTGAAGCATCCACATCCATCCTGATCTTTCTGTACGATTACGGACTAGTCAACGCAAGTGACAACCACGCATTTACATATGAACATACTTAAGAATTGTAAGGACACTCTGTAGGATCGCTATTTTATTGTGTTGATGATTCGGGTGGTCTTGGGAGATCAAAATACATGTTTGCCATTAGAGAGAGAAAGTTAGAGAGTTGGGTGTTTTCTTGGTAGAGAGTTACTTCACAAAATGTAGAATATTAGATTGAAAGCACCACCCCTTCCATGGATGGAAGGGGTATTTATACTTACAAATACACGACCTCCTATCGGCCTGTGGATCAGGGATACAGTGGGTAAAGACCCGTCCTTCCTCCACGGTGTTGCACTAAACAATTTTACGCTACTGACTAACTAATTAACTACATAAAAACGTAAATAACGACAAGTCTACGAGCTAACTTATGCTAGATAATATTTGGGGTGACCGACTCTTCACTAAGGAATTTTCTAATTCCTAACAATCTCCCCCTAAGGGAGGTCACCCCATGTTATACATTTCGAATCCTAGCATTCTATTCTTGTCTTTGTTCTTGAGCTCGTAGACTTGAATTCTTCATTTCCGCAATCTTTGTGCTTTTGTAGCGATTCTTCAAAGTCCGCATAGTTTTGTACTTTGAGTGGAGGTCTTTGAACTGATCCACATCTTTGATGATCTTCGAGCTTTCATTGAGATCATCAGCCACATTAAATCTCTGGATCACCCTTTATTGTGTTGCCATCATGTGAAGTTGTGACTTTTGGACCGACATGCTCACACTTTTGAATCATGACATCTTTCCATCAAAGTAGCGGAAGCCTTACTGGTTCATGATATTTGCAGCAGCGAAGCAGAAGCATAATATGAAATATCAGAGCCAGGTTATGTAGATATGCACCAGTCATGATTTTTTCAAATTAAGTGTGGATGCTGTGAGCATGCGGCTTTGGATTGACTCCTCAATTCTGATCAGCTGCTACCGTCCAAGTGTACCTGCAAACAACAGTTAGCAATAAAACACACGAAAGTGTCTTTGACCACTTTCGCTGAATTGAGGTACACTGCCCACGGTTCCCCGTTGATCAGTACAAGTACTGCCTGTGATCAGGTAGGATTCCTAAGAATCTCCTTGACAGGGTTTCGCAGCTGTTCTAGCTGTTCTCAAACCGGAACGTCTCAAAGAAGACAACACGGAGTGAGTGAACCAGCAAATTGAGATTCACTGATTGATGAAAAATGATTTGAAAAACAATCGCGTATTGCTTGAAGAACGAGTTTTGCAATACAACGAAGGTCTTATGAGAAAGATCAATTTTCAATCAAAATACTTTTTGTATTAGAGAATGAGTACACATTCGACGTGCTAGCGAAAAGAAGAGATTCGCACATCGAACGGTTTTTCTAAAAGTATTTTTCAATCAGATATACTTTTTGAATTTGAAATGAATACACATTCGACATGCTAGAGAAAAGAAGGTTTGCACATCGAACGGTTTTTCCAAAAGTATTCGTCAATTCCATTCCTGGACCAAGGTTGATTCAAGAATGAATCTCCCCATCGTTTCTATCCAGTTGTCACAAGCTTGATCTTACGAGAAGATCTCACATGTCACCCACCAAGAGCTTGTTTGAAGTTGGCTCTAGAAGGATTTCCATCTTCATCGTGAATATTTTCATATCACTCGGATGTTCTGGCAATACCACAAGGATAATGCGTAGGACTCTTAATATATTCTTACTTTCCACATTGTGTGAAACAGCAAGTCATCATTAATTTTGTGTCCTAACGAGATATTGTGGAAGATCTCTTGGCTCTAGACTCAATCGTGCACATTTGGTTCCTGTGTCGGAGACTAGGGAGAGGGTCTCCTTCTTCAATATCAACAATCTCTAAGAGAAAGTCGATAGATTATGTCGGTTCCCCGTGAGAATGAAACAAGCCCCTTTAAGAGGAACTTGAGTGGCTTGGGAAGTTTAGTGCAGTGCGTCACTGGGTCCATGACGTCTTGTCTTCAATAACAGTGTTACCTTAGTAACCACCAGTAGCATATGTATTGAACCCGGTTACTGCCCTAAGGTTGAATTGATGGAGGGCTATTTCTTTTCACCCTTTTTCACATTCAGTTCTTTTTCATTCTTCAACCCCTTCAGTGCTTACCGAGACTTCATAACTAGAACCTTGTTTGGTTTATTCCAGTACTAGCTCTGTCTCAGTCCGCACTCTTCCCGTATCTCAGTTTTCTCCTTTTTTTTTCAATATACCTAAGGACTCTACACTATCTAGTGGATTGTCCCTGGGTAGATCCCTCCGGTTCTGGCGGATCGTGGGAACTAATACCTAACCTAACCATCCTTATAACACCATGCATAAAGTAAATTGGTCGGTCTTTTGGTACAGTTCATTCTTCCTTAAAACCAATTGAAAAATCATTTGGAAAAACAATCAAGGTACTTGTGATACGAGATCAAAGCATTTTGTACCTTAATAGTTTTGATCATTTAGAAAACCTCCCCCTCAACATGTGCGTATGATTTAGAAATTGTTTAGCACAAGGAGGCAAGAGGACTTTGAAATATTTTCTTTGATCACAATTTTCATACGAAAAAGCCATTTGATTTTCTTGGTGAAATTCTCCCCCTCAATATGTGCATAGGATATTTTAAAACATTTTATCACATAGAGGCAAGAGTTCGTTTGAAGCACATCCACAATCACAAAATCCATTAAGAAAACCATTTGAAAACACAATCAAGGTACTTTATAATCTCTTTTAAAAAACTTTTGTACCTCGATGGTTTTGCTCCCCCTCAATATGTGCTTCAAGATTCGAAAGCGTTTAGCACATATGAGCGGGCAGCGTGCACAATTAAATCAAAACGATCACCTTTTATCAAATTTCATTATTAAATCACAAATTCTCCCCCGATCAAAAATATCAAACCCTTTGAGATTTTGGATCCCAAGTGATTTAATACGGTTTAGAAAACATGGGAGAATATGTGGCCTGGTTTAAACACTCATCATGTTTTTGGATAAATCCTCCTCCTCATCATGTGCATTGTGTATGAAGTCGTTTGGAACATGGAGGCAGGAGTGCCTTTAAAGGACTAAAATCAAATCCATTTAAACAGATAAGAGATTTAACTCACGATCTCTACCCCGATCAGAAATATCAAACCATTTGAGATTTGTGATCCCAACTGATTTAAATCATTTAGAAAAATTTGGGGAAAGACGTGGCAATATTCAATTTTGAAAGATGACAGATAAGGACCATTTTAAGACATTAAAGATTGTTAGTGTCAGGTATGATAGTTTTTAAGAGATCTTTTAAGTAAAACAAAACAATTTCACAATCAAACAAGAACAGAAAAAATTTCATTTTGAAAGACCTTGATTCTAAAGAAAAAAATCATACCATGACATAACATTAAATCTTTAGATCACCACATTTTAATGTACAAACCGGACTTTTTGAAGATATATTGTATGAAAATATTTTAAATTAAATAACTCCCCCCCTCAATCGATGACCGAAGTCGATAATTGAGTGACTTAAGTTTTGATAAAATGAAGTCCGGTGATTTTCAAAATTTAGTCCAATATATTTTCAAAACAATATATTCCATTTTCAAAACAATTTATTCTAATTTATTCAAAATTGTTTAAAAATGGTATCCTGCACAAAGATACGTTAGTGGTTGAGAAGCTTCCGTTGTTGTTGTTGTAGGGTTGGAAGAAAAACCGTCTGCAAATGCAGTGAGACTTCTTCTTACGTTGCATTTTGAATGCCAACTGAGGTCCAATTAAGCTCCGTTTCTTCACTTGCTGAAGAAAACCATCTGCTGATGCAGTAAGACCTCTTACGTTGCATTTCATGCCAACTCTCCATTGAAGTCCAGTTAAGCTCCGTTTCTTCATTTGTCAACCCAAGATATAGTTACCCTTTCCTTTCGGCATCCAATCATCTTCAATAGTGGGATCCGGATCGGGAACATTCTTATATACCAATATACCTGCATATGTTAGTGAACACACATACAAATATATGGTGGTCGACAACACCCAAACAACAATCGACTAATAAAAGTCAATCCAACATATCAATCAGATCATGTAAGGTATGGGAATAATGTGTTTCTCAAACTCTAATCATCTAAACCTAACAATCATATCCTAGAAACCTAGTCCTTCAACATAGGCAATTATATTTTTCCAGATAAGCATGTAGGATATTTAAGAAAGTCCGTTAGATGATATAAATTTGAAAACATTCTCCCCCTCAATCAATGACTTATTTTCTGAAAAGATTAAAAGCGTTGAAGTCATTGATTGAGTTTTCAATTTTCACAAAAACTCTGAATCTGATTGTTTTTAAAGCAACTCATTTACCACCATTTTTGAAAAACAACAAATATTTTTCTGAAGAATTTTAGACGGAAAAACATTTGTGTAGGAACAGCAGTCCTTCGACATACTTTCCTCAAATTGTTTTAGGATAAGTGCACGAAATATTTGAAAATTGTTTAGCGTAGCACTTTCCTTTCTTTAAAAGAGCGGGTTGCTATCAGAAATAATAGCAAGCCATGATTTAAGCCCGGGTTACAGTCTGAAATAACTGTAAGCCATCTTTTGAGACATGTATTGAAAAGAATATTTACACCTCCTGCTCGAACTTCATCTATGGTCCCGTGCCATTATTGAATGACATTTCTAAGACCGTAGATGTTATCGATACCAGAAGACATGTCATGTGAAAACATATTTTTGGTATTTTTGAAATTTTCTGATTTTTATGGGTTTTTGAAGGTTTTATATTTTTCTATTTTTTTTTTGTTGGTTTTCTATTTTTGTATTTTGTTTTGCTGGTTTTATATTTTTGTATTTGTTTTTTCTGAATAATATTTACAAGGATAGAATAGATGATATAGTTAAGAGGATGATGATACGAGTACCAAGATAAGAATATCGAGCAACCTCGTTGTAGCAGATAGGAGTCATCATCTCTTAAGCATTCACCACCAAAGCTTTCGATGCTCCTGAATTGTGAGAAATTGAACCATCTGAAAGTGAGACTCTGACAGCTTCCCCCCAAACCGAAAATCCTTAAGATGAGCAGATACGAAGCTCTATTTCAAGCTTGCTTAAGCCAGGTGCACAAGGAAGCACACCATTATCATAAATCCCGCTGCTCCATTTAAGAACGAAAATCGAGGATCTCCATTCGGGGTTATATCATCAACAAGAAGAACAGCAACGTATCATCCCACTCATAAATAATCTTCTCAAATTTCATAACCATTGAAGTCTGACGCAATCCATTCCAAAAGGTGTCAAGAGAACAATTCCCCCTAGTAGTTGAATTGATGCAGTCAGTCTCTTTGTATAATGCTCAAGAACTCTCCCGAATACACATCATGAGGGTAATGAAGAACAACTCCCCAATGTTCACATCTTTCGTCCCTGATGAATGTGTATGAAGCTCAAGAACCCAAAGTACACCAATATCCAAGAACTCTCCCGAATACACATCATGCCCGGAAGGAAAATACCTCCCCAATGTTTGTGGTAAACAATGGCTTTCTTCCCTGATGATCGTGTATGAAGCTCAAGGACCCGAAGTACACACATTCCCCAAAGAGAGAACAACCGATAACATTGAAGAAGCATGCCGAATCACTGATTATCTCTGCGGGTGACAATCTCTGCGGATGTCAACTCCGGAATAAGTAATTATATCTCTGAATCACTGATTAAGCCCTCAAGTGAGACAGCTGAGCGCCCCCAATGTACACAATTCTCTCTCCCCTGATGATTGCGATAACATCGAGATCATCACACACCAGTGTACCTCTTTTATCTTCAGAAACTTTCATTTACATCACTTCCCCCACGACATTGGAATAAGAACACTAAACGCTTTGATGAGTAAAACCTTGAGTTTCTCTGCGGTCATGACATTTGTTTTCCCGGGATAACTTCAATCACTTTGAAGTATTAAGTCCATCAAGTTTACTCGCCATGAGTCAAACCTTGAGTTTCTCTGCGGTAATAACATTTGTCTTCCCGGGATATCTTCAATTGCTTAGAAGTATTAAGTTCATCAAGTTTACTCGCGTTTAGATACGTGTCTCCTTCCCCCTTGCTGGTTTTGACACTTCAGAATCAGCAACATATTATAAGCCCAAATACTTGAAATCTTTATGAGAAGAACACTTGTAATCTTGTAGGAATCAACTTGCTGAAGAATATGAGCAAGTCTAATTGGGAATTGAATTTGACTTATAACTTTCTCCCAATTAGTGCTCTCCCCTAAACCGACAATCTGTTTGATAAATGCCCAGATTAAGAAGAAGTCTTTAGATCGTTAAATGCAACTCGTCTTTAGTCTTCTAACATGTAGCAGAAAATGTAGAACAGACTATAGACTCGACCTTCTTCAAGATTGTTCAGTTGGGGAATAGATAGTTAACATCTTCAACTCACACCAAAAAGCATTCCACCAAAAAGCATCTCAATTAACTTACATCTTGCAAATCCCCTTAACTAAAATCCCTCCCAATCAAACAAGAACATAAAGATGTTCATCAAGGAAATCAGCAATGAGGCCGCAACGAACACACAAGATGGTAACACCAAACTACCAATCACATCAAACAAGAACAGATAGATTGTTCGGAATCATCATGTTGCTGTATACGTGAAGCATTAACCGGAAGCACTTTGTCGATAAAATCATCAATCCGAGTGAAGATGTCAATCAACGGCTCTTAGAAGAGAAAAACTCCATGTGAAGATGACCCGATAAGAAGAAGCTCGGTTCTTACAAGAGTTTAGAGCCGTATGACCATTTATATTCTCTAATATCAATCAACAATGCAAAAAATTCACACTTCTTCTCCCCCTCAAGAATTGCATACGGAGATGCCATTCTTGATTAAATAAGTGAATATCTTAACCAAATGTAGTCTATTCACACTTCTCCCCTGCAACATTAGCACATGATGTCTCCATCTTCATTATAGTTGAGCAAGTGGAATAAGAAAACAATCAACGGTAGCCCGGTTCACTTGATAATCGAAAGCACATGGAAAAAGCATGAAGCATGTTGATGAGAATGGTCATAATAGAGAAGATTTCTCTTCTTCAGAAGATAAAGCGCACTGACACGTACACTTTTCTTTTCTTTGAGAACGAGGCATGAACTGTTGTGTTCATACGTCATAATGTTGAAGTACGAGGCCTGAACTGATGTGAACAGACGTCATAAATCTCTCTCTTTTCAGCTCTCTTAGCAAAACATGTAATCAACCCATTATCATTCAGTAGGCTCTTTGTCGTGACAGCTGATGGAGAGAACCCAATATGATGAATTTGACCCTGAAGTAAACTAACCCGAACTCGTGACTTAAACTTGCACATGTGTAACAAAGAGCGGTGCCGAGAACTCATGCTCCATTGAATCTCTAAGTACTCTATACTCTTCAACCAACCAACCATCAAGTAATAGACGTACATCACCTCTTGAAAATCCACAATTGAATGTGACACTGAGCACTACAACGTAACTCCTTAAAGTGATAGTTAAATTGTTGAGGTAAGAGCCCAGTTCCCCCAAGTGGTAAAAGAAAAGGTAAAAGTCACCCAACAATAACTAGATTTCCAAGTCTTCATTTTTAATAGTAAGCTTGAACAAGGATCATGAAGAATCTTCATCCATCCATCCCCGATACCTTCAGATACTAAGTACACTCGCCCGTGATAATTCACTTCAACCTCAAATAAATAATATTGAATTAACGCCGTTGTCACATCTTCTGAACTGCTCAAATCTAGCCTTCTTTGACATTTAAATGAACTTTGATAATGGTTTCATCCCGACCATGGTTAAAAGCACGTAACCCCGCAAAACCATAAAATAACCAAACTGCCATGACAAAAATCCAACCACACATCCAATTCATGAAGTACACCCTTTTATCCCTTCTTTGAAGCAGAAATCGTAGCAGCAACATCAAATAAGATCCCGAAATACACTTTCCTTTTCTCCAGGATGGTTCTATCATTACGGAATTTTACAACTCTATGGTTTAAACCGAAAAATAGATTCTTTCGCGGGATTTTACAAAATCAAGAATAAACCGTAAGATAGATCCGGAAATGCACTTTACTAATACCAGGATGTTTCCATTGTCACGGAATTTTACAAGTCTATGATTTAAACCGAGAAATAGGTTCTTTCGCGGGATTTTACAAAATCAAGACAAAACCGTAAACAATGTCAGCTTGAATATGTTATGATGACTTTGGTTTCAGTGAATAACTGTTTTAGGGGAACATGCAGCGGTTCATCAATGGTTCATTATCCAACATCATCAACATCACAAGCCATCCAATAAACACATTGGTAAATACTCCAATCACGCATTATGTCGGCTATTGTAGTGACCACATGGAGAAATAGACACGATATGCCAAACTTGAACAAGACGTAACTTTCCCTGGATTTGTTACTTAAGCTTGCACTAATCCTTGTGAAGAAGAAATGGTGTACCCAATGTACAAAACCTCTTGACATATCCTCAACTGCGTGAGACACCGAAGTGATAGCTACGTTGTTGGTTAATCGAGAAAGAATCACAACCGTAACTAAATAGCCAAGTCTTTATCACCCTCTATAAACGCCCAAGCAAGTCATCTTCGCTGAAGGGTAGAAAGAAAGAAGACGAAAATAAGTAAACGTGCCCGGAAAAACTTCACTTCAAACCCAAGTAAGAAATACCGTACAAACATCCCCGTAGTCAACGTTGTATAATCATCAATTCAAGCCATGACACAATATACTACGTGAGAATGTGTAGCCCAAAGAATCAAACCTCATAACCCATTGAATCTCATCATCGAATCTCATATCATCAAATCTCATTTTCACAAATCATTTTATCACATAAAATTTCAAGTCCGGTCCAAATAACTGTTCAACCTGATCCGGTCAATGTAATCACTTGCAATGATCATCTCATGTCTTCATACATCTTTGTCATATAACAAATTGCTAAGAATTTGACCCGGCTCCAAGTCCAATTAAAAACCGTTTGAACCAACACATCGATACCAAACCCCATGAACAATTTTCCAAATTATTGCTTAAGCCGTGAATTATGTATCCCTCCAAAATACCACTCGTAGACCAAATAATTTGTATCCTCAATTTTTGTAAAAAAATCGGATAACACATTTAAGATTATATTAGACTCGGTCCATATTGTCAAATATCAAAACCAATGGGGCTCCATCCGAATCCAATAAAGAGCTCAATCAAAGGAACAATTTTTCGATTGGCCCATTGAATAGAAATGAAGTATCAGGCCCAAAACCAAAAACAGATCCGATCCATCCAAGAATCCTGAAGCCGGTTAATATAATAACAATCCCTAACTATTAGGTCATAGCATAACCCTAATCCCACTCTAAAAAATACACGCCTACCACTTATCATTTCACTCCCAAAAACGCAGCAGCACAAACTCATCATCTCAATCACAGATCTTACAACCTCATCTCATCACAAACACAAACTCTAGATGGAATCTCAATCTCAGGGAAACCAATCGTCCTTTTTACCCTCTTCTTAACTCCAAATAACTGCTCACATCAAACCCTAGCTTAACTTCAAACAAATCCGCTCATACCACTGAAAAATAATCTAAGTTACCTCGCCACAGGGATGGCTTGAGGAGGTGAGAACCATAGGGATGGTTTGGAGTGTTTGATATGAGACAGCTTCCAGGTAGGTATTTAAATCATTAAAATCGTTGCTTTGTTGCTTTGACTTTATGAGACAACCGAACAAGAACACGAAAATAACTTACATGTTGTTTTTCCGATTCTTAAATTCGAACAAAACCAATGAAGCTTTTCATAGATAGCAAAAAGATCAATGATGTAATCGAAGGTTTGTGTAAAGATTTTAATATCTATGCGTTTTGATGAACCTTATACACCTTCGAAACTGAGATCATTGTCATTATTACTTTTATCCGATTTGAGTCATGTGTCGAACCACCTACTTGATTTAACATGTTTGTTAACATCAATTAAGTATGCTCGAATATTAATCAAGGACATTGGATCAATGATGAGTTAGTTCTTTTGTGACCCACACACTAAAGGACACAAGGCTGAGATCATAGAAGTATGCCATGTTTGATTACGTATATGATAGCATACCGAACCAGAAGAAAGACAAAACATTAATTGTTTTGGTCCATCTTGATGTGTTCGAAGATAAAAGAATCGTGACAACAAACATAAATCGATGATGATTTTCTTTCTTTTGTGTATAGATCTTGAGTGGTCTATGTTTTGAGTTTACAATGTGTATTGGACAGATAAGACTGATGATGGTATGATATATGAGGTCACATGTTTTGGTATATTGGTTGTTGTCGTGGTCAAAACTTCTTCTAATCTTCTTCTTCATTTTGCTAACTTATCAATATAAGTCGCTAGGTCAGGTCACTTAAATCGCTACCCCTTTCTTCTCAAAGTAAGTCGCTACCAGTTTTTCACAAAGCAAGTCGCTACCCAAATTTTCCAAACCAAGTCGCTACGTCCTTTTTTTTTCAAACCAAGTAGCTACGACTTGTTAAATAACAAGTCGTTAGGTCTAAGTCACTAGGTCAAAGGTTTGTACCAAGTCGCCATGAGTAAAGACTCAGGCAAGTCGCTACCATAAAAGTACAACTCGCTAGGATGAAAAACCTTTTCCGATGAGTTTGTTCGACTGCTTTTCCGACCATATGCATACTTACCCAGAAAAATATCAAAAACTATGCTTCATAATGACCCGTTTTGACCTCAAAGTATGACCATATACATTTTGACTTCACTTATTGACTACATGATATTTCACATTTGGTACAAAAAGTCACAAGAAAGATGTTTTCTGTTTGAACCAAAAGAGACTCAAAACAGATGTCAAACAATGATAGACCACATGACACTTTTTGACCAATAATAAGGATATAAAATTTGTTAATGAAACTGTTATACCACATAAATAAACAGAAACAATAATTTCCGACCATAAAATTGCAAAAAACCAGTTTTACCAAGGTACAAAAACCACCATAAATCGACACAACACAACAACCTTGGCTCTGATACCAATTGTAGGATCGTTATTTTATTGTGTTAATGATTCGGGTGGTCTTGGGAGATCAAAATACATGTTTGCCATTAGAGAGAGAAAGTTAGAGAGTTGGGTGTTTTCTTGGTAGAGAGTTACTTCACAAAATGTAGAATATTAGATTGAAAGCACCACCCCTTCCATGGATGGAAGGGGTATTTATACTTACAAATACACGACCTCCTATCGGCCTGTGGATCAGGGATACAGTGGGTAAAGACCCGTCCTTCCTCCACGGTGTTGCACTAAACAATTTTACGCTACTGACTAACTAATTAACTACATAAAAACGTAAATAACGACAAGTCTACGAGCTAACTTATGCTAGATAATATTTGGGGTGACCGACTCTTCACTAAGGAATTTTCTAATTCCTAACACACTCATACCTTCGTTTTGAATCAAAAGAGACGCTTACATCTTCAACAGTTTTACTACTTTCAAATGTCTCCTCTAGTCCAGTCGTAGCCTCCCCTGAAGCATCCTCATTCATCATGCTCATGTTGTACAAGTACTGACTAGTCACAGCGACCGACAACAAATCTTTTACATACGAACATACTTAGCAGAGTTGATGATACGCATCCCTTTGTTCTGACTCAAATGAGGCACCGACGTCGTGAACAGTTGTATTAGTTTCGACGGTCTTCTCCACTACATCCGGCCCCTCAACTGAACCATCCACATCCTTCACGACCGTTCTGTACAATTACTGACTAGTCAAGGCAAGCGACAACCACGCATTTACATATGAACATACTTAAGAAGTGTAAGGACACGCATACTGTAGGACCTCACTTTTACACCAACCTTACGCGTACACACCTTATCACAAGATGAACACACGTAAACCAAACACACTTTATGCGTAGAAGTAAGAAACAAAGATGAGAGAAAGATGGTGACTTGATGTTATAAACCGAGTATGTGTAGAGATAAAGATGAACACAAGATGTTGTATATTCCAAAGAAAACACACACACACACACACTTTCAAGCACACCCCTCAAATAAGACTTTGAGGGGTATATATACTACAAGACATAAACGCCCTAATGGGCTTTCCATGGGCTTCGTGGATATGGGTTGTACATGGATTGGATGACAACTTATACAAGGCTAGCTTAGCATAACTTCTATCCATTTAGCTTAGTCCAATCCACAAGCCCGTTGACTATTCTAATACGATATCTAACACACGTTACAAAGTTCCTAAATGTGAATGACCATCACTTCTAATAAAAACTATTAAGGCTAACAATCTCCCCCTAAGGGGTGGTCATTCAAAAGATGCTTCACTTGATTAGGTCTTTACTTTTCTCGAGCTTGAACTTTGTGTGTAGATATAGAATAGTCTTGTTTCATTGTTCCTTCATGCTTTGTGATCGATTAATGTCTTGTTCTGCCGATGTCAACTTCGTTGGTTAGGTGTCTCCACGTCTTTCTCCACCATGCTCACACTTCTATTTGTCTTTTGGTTACCAATGAAGTAGTTCTCGAGTCTTTAAACTTTGTTGATTCTTTGACATTGACGAAGAATCATCTTTGACTTTGTGTTGCCTTTGATTTTGATGAGAACTTTCACGTGTTGTTGGTATGAGCATGTGGAGAATCTGCACGATCAATCTGCTCCGGAGCTTCCATAAGAAGAAAACATAAAGACAAGTTAGTAATAAGCGGATTCCGGCACTTACAAGTTTGAATTTCGAGGGTGTTAACAGTATAGTGTGAAAACACATCTCTAATTCTTACAAAGGCCGTTCCTGAACTGGAGTCCCACAAGTGAGATAATGTGATATACCGAAGTACATCTACAATTCAGATGAGTCGCTGAAGTACACCGAAGCATCACTCCACGACTGTAGACCGTTTGAGACACACTAAGCGTAATCCACGGGGAGTTACCGAAGTGACCTGCTGTCAGGGCTGCTTGATGTTGACCCTGGCAGGAATTTCCATTCAATCACTGAAGATCACAGATGTGAAACTTCTCATAAATGTTCTGGCAGATTGCTAAGACCTGCGTAGGACTCTAGAATATATCACTTGTGCCCTTATTGATGAACAACAAGCGATATCATGTCAAGTGTTCTTATGAGATCTTTTGATGAATCTCGTGGCTCTAGACTCAATTAGTGCATTTTAGTTTTCCTGAGCGGAGACTAGGGAGAGGGTCTCCTTCTTCAATACCAACAATCTCTAAGAGAAAGTCGATAGATTATGTAGGGTTCCCAGTGAGAATGAAACAAATCCTTTTGAGAGGAATTGAGTGGCTAGAAGGTTTAGTGCAGTGCGTCACTGGGTCCATGACGTCTTTGTCTTCAATACCGGCGTCATCTGAGTGACAACCAATAGCATATGTATTGAACCCGGTTTCTGCCCTAAGATTGAATATGGAGGGCTATTTCTTTTCACCCTTTTTCATTACTTTTCTTTTTAATTCATCAACCCCATCTTTCTCCTTTCTCACATTACTCCTTTTTTCAATCATACCTAAGGACTTCTAGTTCTAAACTATTGGTGATGTCCTTGGGTAGATCCCTCCGGATTTGGCAGATCATAGGACGATTTTTCCTATCCTTAGTCACCTTATAACTCCATGACTGTCCCATGTTGCCATAAAACCATTTTTCTTGAAAATCTCTCAGAGTGTTTATGATAGAAAACATGTTTTAAACACTTCGTGAGTTTTATATTTTCAGAAACACTCCCCCTTCACATGTGCTTATAAGTTTTGACATAAATCTGCACATAGAGGGTAGAGTTCGCACGTTTTGAATAGATCGACTTTAAATGGGCTAGACCGATTCGAGACATGTTTACATCACTAGAGAACTAGCTTGAAATTATTACCCGTCCTGGTCAAGTCCATAGAAAGTTTCTCGAGATGGTACATTATTCCTCGTCAATTCATTGGTTTTAACTGAGTCGAGCTCTTTTGAGAATCAAACAACAATCATTAAACTTTTTTATCACATTTTAATCACGTCTCCTCCCCCTAAAAAATAGCATATTCATGATATTTTTGATATCAACGGATTAAACAACATTTTAGAATCTTTTGGGGAGACAAACGGATTTGATTTAAGCATGAATTTGGAATATTTTTGTTTTATACTCCCCTTTAATAAAGCATAGTCAATTAAAGGGTTTTAGAGGGAGTTATCTTGAGCACAAAATAATTTGAAAGATTTTGAAAATCTTGAAAGATGCTCACGATGATGATGATTTCTCACCAGTTTAAAATGTAGTACACTGAAGCGTACACTTGATTTTTCTTTGAAAACATGAGTTTTGATTTGAAATAATCAAAAGTCAGCATTTTAGTTCGGGTTTCGTACTGAAGTATACGAAATCCATTTTTGAAGAAATTTTGAGAAACGACATGTTTTGGAAAACATTTAAAGAACTCTCGCTCAAGCATCTGTACATGCCCGTATCATTGTTGAATGACATTTCTAGAAACGTACAGAATATCGATTATACGAGAGACATGTCGTGAGAAGAATATTTTTGGATTTTTGATTTTATATTGTTTTTTGTATTTTTTGAAAGTTTTATATTTTTATATTTTGCTTTTGTTGGTTTTTCAAATTTTGTATTTTGTTTTTCAAAAATATTTACAGCGAAGCTTTTTGGAAAATCATTTTCAAGAAGATTCGAGAGGACGTTCTAACTCCTCAGGGGTTAGGCTTCGCATTCCAATTCATCGAACTAAATCATTAAACCTTTTTTTGGAAGGGCTTTAGTAAATAGATCGGCGAGTTGGTAATCTGTCTTCACGAAAAATAATTCAACAGTACCTTCTTCCACATGTTCTTTTATGAAGTGATAGCGGACTCTGATATGCTTAGTCTTTGAGTGATGAATAGGATTGCATGATATGGCGATGACACTTTTCGAGTCACAATACATAGGTATTTTATCGAAAGTAAAGCCATAATCTGTGAGTTGTGTTCTCATCCATAGAACTTGAGCACAACACGCAGATAGAGACACATACTCAGCTTCAGCTGTTGAAAGTGCAGTGCAATCTTGTTTCTTTGAAGACCAGCTTACTAACTTTTCAACCAAAAATTGTGCTCCTCCTGATGTACTTTTTGCTGTAACTTGGTCACCTGCGTAGTTCGCATCTGAAAAAGCAATTAGATCAAATCCGGATTCCTTCGGATACCAAAGACCCTTGTGAATGGATGTCTTCAGGTACCGAAAGATCCTTTTAACCTCTTTGAGGTGCAGTTCGGTAGGCTTTGCCTGAAACCGTGCTAATAAGCAAACAGCAAAATGAATATCGGGTCGACTAGCAGTAAGGTACATGAGAGAACCAATCATGCTCCGATATTTCTTCGGATCAATAGGTATCCCAAACAAATCGGCTCCAATTTTTGGTGAAGTTACCATTGGTGTTCAGACCGAGTCACAATTATCCATACCATGATTTTTCAAAATCACAGTTGTATATTTAGCTTGATTAATAAAAATTCCACGTGGGGACTGATGTATTTGTAAACCAAGAAAAAAACTTTAGTTCCCCCATCATGGACATTTCAAATTTGCTTTTCATGAGATTTTCAAAATGTTTTGAAAGATTCAGATTAGTGGACCCAAAAATGATGTCGTCCACGTAAATATGAACAATCAAAATGTCATTTTTGCATTTTTGTGTAAAAAAGGTAGGATCAACCGTTCCTTTGGTGAAATTGTTTAGGATAAGGAAAGAGGACAGTTTGTCATACCACGCTCTCGGAGCTTGCTTTAAACCATAGATTGCCTTTTTGAGTTTGTAGACGTAGTCTGGATGTTCCATGTCTATGAAGCCTTCTGGCTGACTCACGTACACTTCTTCTTTCAGAGTTCCATTCAAGAACGCGGTCTTGATGTCCATCTGATAAACTATGATGTTTTTGTGAGCTGCATAGGCTAAGAATATCCTGACTGCCTCAAATCTAGCTACCGGCGTGAATGACTCTTCAAAGTCTATCCCTTCTTCCTGTCTGTATCCTTTGGCCACAAGACGAGCTTTATTGCGAATTACAGTCATCTCTTCATCCCTTTTGTTCTTCCATAACCATTTGAGATCAATGACGCGAATGTCAATTGGTCTTGGAACCATATCCCAAGAGTCATGTAGACGGTATTGGAGAAGTTCCTCCTGCATCGCTTCTATCCAAGCGGGTTCAGCCATTGCCTCCCGAATGTTCTTTGGTTCAATATTGCTAATTGAGCAAAGGTAAATGCACAAGTCGCAATCGGTGGCAAGTTGGCGTCTCGTCTGAATTGGCCTTGACGGTTCACCAATAACTTATTCAAGCGGATGGTCTTTTGTCCAATTCAGAGTAGAAGGATACCGTAGATTATACGAGTGCGAGTTAGATGGTTCTCGTAAGCTTGAAGATGATTCAGCTGATTCCGTAGCAAACGGGTTTTCAAATAAGTGTGCATCTAACGTTGCGTCGTTATGGTTTTGAGTAGGTTCTTCTTGAAATGATATGTTTTGAATTTTCTCATCAAATACTGGTAAAATTGTTTGAAGAATTGGAGTTGCTGGAGTAGATGTAGATGATGTTGATGGAGTTGGTGCATTGGTTTCGACCATTGTAGATGCATCTTCTGTTGGTGGCGGTGGTAGATGATTTTGAGCGGGTGCAGCGGAATGATGGTTTGATGCATTTGTCGAAGTTCCACCATAGTATTCATCGAACATTAACTCATAGAATTTCTCCCATTCTTGTTCATGAGGAGTGCCAACAAAAGTTGATGGAGCTCTTTGATGTACGAGTCCTGAACTGATATGTCCAGAAGTCTGCGGGTTTGGTGCGGGTTCTAGAGCGAGTCTCTCAGAAGCCATTTGTGAAAGTTCATCAAAATTCACATTCATCGTCTCCATGATCCTCCTAGTTCTTCTGTTATACACCCTGAATGCCCTCGAGTTATCTAAATATCCAATGAAGATTCCAATATCACCTTTAGCTTTTAGTTTCCCTAGATCTTCTCTGTCGTTTATCGGATAGCACAAAGCGCCAAACACGTGAAAGTAAGAGATATCAGGTTTTCTGTTGTTCACTATTTCATATGGGGTTTTATTGAATCTTTGATGGATTAGGGATCGGTTCTGAGTGAAACAAGCAGTGGCAACAACATCAGCCCATAGAAATAACGGTGCACTAGAATAAATTAGCATTGTGCGATCAGCTTCCACAAGAGTACGATTTCTTCTTTCAACTACCCCATTCTGCTGTGGAGTTCTAACAACTGATGTCTGATGAGTTATTCCAACATCTTCAAAATAAGCTCTTAACTCCTGATTTATGAATTCTGTGCCGTTGTCTGTTCTTACAACCCTTACTGGAGTTTGAAGAAGTACTTGAATACGCTTCAAAAAGGTGATGATGATGCCTGGTGCTTCGTCTTTTGATCTCAAAAACCTAACCCATGTATATCTTGAATAATCATCGACGATAACAAGAATATACTTTTTCCCATTAATGCTTTCAACTCTCATTGGGCCACACAAGTCCATATGCAACTTTGCTTCCAAACTAGGTATGGATTTGGGTTTATATGATGATCTTTTGATTTTTCCATGTTCGCATGATGGACATAGGTGATCCTTGGTATATTTGAACTTTGGAAGTCCATTGACGATGTTGTCTTTGGCCAGTTTGTTGATGGTGTCGAAATTGAGATGGGATAATCTTCGATGCCACAACCAGGACTTTGCTCCAGATGCTCGTGTCATAAGACAGATTGGTGATGAAGAGGCCATTTGGTTTATGTCGATAGTATACAAGTTTGTATCACGATTCCCATTTAAGAGATCAGTGCCATTCAAGTTTCTAACGAAGCAAGCATTTTTACTAAAAGCAACCTCTAAATCTGCATCACAGAACTGCCCAACTGAAAACAAATTATGTCCCAATCCTTCGACATAGTAAACCTGAGTGATCAAATAATTTCCAAAAGGTAGATCTCCATAACCCATGATAGCTGCTACATGATCATTTCCGAAGCGTACGGTTCCCATGAATTTCCAGATGAAATTGATCAGCAGCTTCAGATTCCCGGTCATGTGCTTGGAGCAACCCGAGTCGACAATCCAAAGACATATTTCGATAACCTGCCAATAACAGAAGAAGAAGATTTTGGAAACCGTTTTGATTTTGGTTCCTTTGGGTTAGAGGTAAAATCCTGATCACACTCATAGAAGTTATCTATTGGTAAGACAGGTTCATCACTCATTCTACCATTCTGGAGTGTGAAAGTTCTACCCGTGGGTTTCCAAATGTCATCCCTAAAGTAAACATTATGCTCCCTATCAGTAGTGTAAAGCCTAAGTCTCGCAACTAGTCTTCCTATTCGTTTAGCATAAGTTCTTTTGGGAACATTCTTCTTAACATGCTTAACAATCTCATTCTTAGAAACACAATCATCATGAACATTAGTTAAAGATTTCTTGCAAGTTAAACAAAGAGATTCAACACATTCATTAGACTTAGCAAGTTTCATAGGTTCATTACATTCTGATGAAATGTATTTCTTCTTACAAAGCGGTAAACTCCTAGGGTGTTCTTCTACTTTCTTCTCTTTATTCAAGCGACTACTCTTAGAGGCAAGCGAGACTCTATTGTTCCTTGTATTGCTCTTAGGCTTTAGTCTGCTGCTCCTAGAGGTGCTTCCTAGTCCTGTAGAATGTAAGACACACTCATTAGGATTCACAGTTTTATCTGGAGAAGTGGTTTCAGCTTTCCTAGTCTCTTTAGAGTGCTTTTCTAAACTTATGTCGGTTGTTCCATATGTTTTAGATGTGGAGGCAGACGCATTAGTGGTACTCATCTTAAAAAGGCCAGGTGCTAAAACTTTTGGTTTCTCGATAACCGCTTTTCCTTTTTCAACATTTTTTTAGGCAAGGCAGGTGGAGTGACTGGTTTTGATAAATCATTTTTCTCATTGACTTTTGGAGGAGGCATTGAAACATACATTTTTGGTTTTAAAACCAGTTTGGGAACATTTTCTTTCTCCTCAGTCAATGGTTTTGTAATCTTAGTATCCACTGCCTTTCCTTTTTGACATTCCAGCTGAGCCCTCAAATGATCATTTTTTGCTTTCATGTCATTGTAGGCACGCTCATACGACAGTTTGTCATACTTGCATTCCTCAGTTTTTCGATCAAGTTGTTTAAAATATGATACATTTTCTTTTTCAAGTTTTTCAAGTGCTTTTTCATATTTTGAAACAATTTTGGAGGTCTCAGACTGGAGTCTTTCATGATCTTCAACAGAATATGTTTGTAAAATAATGGACATAATATCAGTAGTCAGAACATCTTCGAAGAGAGATTCATTTAAATTTTCCAAAAATTTGATGTGTTCGACACATTCATTAGCTTGCTTTACCAGGGATTTATGGTCCTTGACAAAGTCAGCTGTTTCTTTCAAAAACGCTTGTTCAAAACGAATTACCCTTGAGTTGATGTTATTCAGCTGAGGGGCAATTTGAGTAGGGCTGCTCAAACGGACCGGACGGACCGGACCGACCGACAAAACCGACCGGACCGGACCGAAACCGACCGGACCGATGGACCGGCGGTCCGGTCTCGGTCTAGGATTTTTGCCGGATTCGGTCTCGGTCCGGTCCGGTCCGGACCCAAAACCGACGAAAACCCGAAATTTAGCCTTGTGGACCGGACCGACCGACAAAACCGACCGGACCGGACCGGACCGGACCGGACCGACCTCATTCGGTCTCGGTCTCGGTCCGGAGTTTTTGCCGGATTCGGTCTCGGTCCGGTCCGGTTTTCGTCGGTCCGGTCCGGTTTTAGACCGATGAGCACCCCTAAATTTGAGTTTCAAGATACTTTTTATTTTCATTATCAAAACTATTAAACCAGATGTTTGTTGTAATATTGGTTTTAGTTTTAACAGTGTCTTGAAGATCCGCAATTCTAGTTTTCACATTTTCGAAAATACTTCTTGCATCACTTGTGTTAAAAGGATTGTTTGAAGACATTTGTTCAATGTTCGAAAGAGAATTTGAGACAACAACTGGTTTTGAAACAGATTTTGAAACACGTGTTGACTCTTTGTTTGAAACACTTGGTGTGATGGAAAACTTTGGCTTTTCTTTTTGATTAACAAAAGTAATTCCAAAAATTTTGTTCCATTTGTTATAATCAATTGGTTTGATTTCCGGATGTTTTTGTTTCATTCTTTCTCTACTCTCCTTAGATAGTTCTAACGTTTCAAGAGAATCACGAACAATAATGGGTTCATGTAGAGCATTTCCATTGTTTAACACATTCTGAGATTTCTGAGCTTTCTTGAGGAACGAAGAAGGGTCGTTACCAAGTGCCATTCTATGATTAGTATGAAAACGTGGATTTACTTGATTAGAAAGCATCTTGTTTGTTTGAGCAGAATGACCCGTTTTAAGAAGCAAATTTTCCAAAGATTGGATTTTTTCTTTTTTACCAAGAATTTCATCAAGAAGAGAATCATCTCGTTTTGAAAAATCAGTAATCAACTGCTTCTTCTCTTTTTCAAGATCAGAAAACATTTCTTTTTGTTTAGAAAGTTGGTCATTTAAATCAGAAATTTCCTTGTTTAAAGATTTAATTTTCAAGTTTAAATTCACATCAAGTGTGTTATACTTGATTTGCAATAGTTGTTCTTTAGAAACCAAATTTCGATAACCAATTTATAATTCTGATTCATTGTTTTTATGAAATTCAAAGGCTTTTGCATTCTCCTTGTAACTCTCAAGCTCAGCGGTCAATTTAGCATTCGCGGCCTTAACTTCGCGATTGACCGTTCTAACTTTCTCAATTTCAATGCCACAGTTATTGATTAATGATTCAAAATAAGCACATGTTTCCTCATCAGTCTCAGTATTTTGTGCCACACAGTCTCCACTAGGATCCACATCTGGAGTCTCAGAGTTAGTATTGCTACAACTCGGATTGTCCAGGTATGTATCATAAGTAGGTGATGATGTCACAGAATGCTGTTCATCATGAGTAAACACATCAAATATGACATTGTTATAGCATGGATCAATGATTGGTACCTCAGATACTGCATTGGTGTCATAGACAGGAGGTGCGTCAGAATCAGTGTCGTACTTAGTCTCCTGAAGATTTGCCATGAAGATGCAGTTTGCATTGATTTCCTCGAGGTCTTCCAAATCATCCATAATAGCCATAAAGTCATGTTCCTCAGCACTCAATTGTTAGGAATTGGAAATTCCATGATAAAGAGTCGGTCACCCCAATTATGGTCTAGCATATGTTAGCTCATACACTTGTAGTTATTTACGTTATTTAGTAGTTAATTAGTTAGTTTCCAACGTAGTTTAGTTTAGAGCAACACCGTGGAGGAAGGATGGGTCTTTACCCACTGTATACCTGATCCACAGGCCGATAGGAGGTCGTGTATTTTGTAAGTATAAATACCCCTTCCATCCATGGAAGGGGTGTGGCTTGGCAATCTAACCTTTACATTTTATTGAAGCAACTCTCTACCAAGAACACCATCTCTCTACTTTCTCTCTCTAAAATGTATAACATGTATTTTAATCATCCAAGACCACCCGAATCATCAAACACATAAATATATCGATCCTACAAATGGTACCAGAGCCAAGGTTGTGTTGTTTTTGGTGATTCTCGTGGTTCGATTCATGGTTTTGTATACGGTTTGTTCGTGTCTTGTTTGCGTTTTGATAAAGTTGTTTGTTAAATGGATATGTTGTTACTGGTTGTTGTTGTTATGTGATCAAAACATTCTAAACTGATTTTAAAAGGATTTCATAAGTCTAGTTTTTAACAGTTTTGGTTTTTGATGTTTGGTCAAAATGTTTTGCATTATCAGTTTCTTGTGTTTTTCTGGAAAAAGATTTGTCAAGATGTGTGGTTTTTAACAGATTTGGTTTTAACAGATAACATAAGTCTTATGCTATTTTATGGTTAAAAGTGGGTTATTACTGGTTTTGAAAACTGCAGCTTATGTTGTCCTTCGTAGAGACTTGGTCATGATCTTCCTAGAGACTTGTCCTCATTAATGTCCAGATTCATTGTATGGTCAAAAAGTCAATGGCAACTTGTCTATTTACTTATGTAGCAACTTGGTTATTTGCTACTTTCTTGAAAGTCAATGGCGAGTTATGTCAAAAACTAGTAGCGAGTTGTTTAAGTCATTTGGGTGACGAGTTGATTTTTGAGTCAACAAAGGTCGTGTAGCGACTTGTTTACTAAAATGAGGTAGCGACTTGTCATTTTTTAATGACAAGCGAGTTGGTTTTACAAGCTTAGCGACTTGGTCTCATGATACCTTCAAATCACAAAGTCATGGCTGTTTTTAACATAAGAAAGGATGAAGAAGAATGCAGACCACGACCACTAAACCAACAACAAATACCATATACCAAAACTACAACATGACTCAACCTCAGGTTATTACCATCATCGGTTTCCCTATCTATCACCAACAGATTTCATTACTCAACAACATCAAACTTAAATCCATGCCTACGACTCATCTACATCTAGTTCAAGACTCAACTAAGTCATGATCTCAGTTTTATACTCGTTTGATATTCAATACATAACAAGATTCGAGGTCCATTATCACGAGTACAACATACATCACAGATCCATAAGTCAAAAGAAAAAAAAATGACTCATACTAACACAAATGATCTCAGCTCACCTTTGTTGTAAGAAACCTTGAAAGGTCAAGCAAACAAAGGCTTATACATCACTGATCCATGGATTTTCCTTTTAACAAAACTCTAAAATGACTCCAACAATGTAAAATCATTTAAGATCTCTGATTCATTCACCATACTCTTTTCAAAGAAACAAGAAGACTCTAAGGCCGTTCTATACGTGAATGGGTTCATCATTGATCGATGTGTGAAGCTTGTACTTCTTTCTTAATGTTCGAATCTTTAAAGATTGTACAAAACCATACGGTTTCATCAAACCTTTCATTCGGTGTATTGCAAATCATTAAAAAAAAAAGGGAATTAATACCTACCTTGATGTGTCCAAGATCAGAATCTACCGTGTTCATATGGTTTGATCCCGTGGCCAATACCACTTCTTATGCCATCTCTGTGGCGAAGTCATACATGTAAGATTAAGGTTTTGATACTCCTGTGATGAAGTGAAGGAGGCGTACGTTTTCTTTGGTATGGTTGTTAAAGTTATTGTAGGGTAAGTGAAGGATGGAGGCGTTTATATTTGTTTGAGATGTGATAATACTTCTGTGTCATTTGAAGGGGGCGGAGTAATTGACTGTGTGGGATTTTAGGGTTGAGAGTGTTTGAGATCAGGAGGGGGGCGGAGATTATGTTGAAGAGATATTAGGTTTAGACAAATGACCTAATACTTAGTGAGACCTTATAACCGGTTATGGTGTCAAATGGATCGGGTATTGCAAACATCTCATGGGCTTGACTGAATTTTTCAATGGGCCGTGCATTGGTTTTCTTTGACTCTTGGGCCAGAAGTTGATACATGGGGCCGTGGAGTAGTGTTATGTAACGTTGGGATATTCCTGCATTGGTTTTCTTTGACTTATGAGTAGTGTTATATGATGTTGAGATATGATGAAATTGTGGATATTGAATCCGAATATGTGACATTGGCCTTTATGTATTAATGTTTTTTTTAAGAATGTTTGAACAAGGCATAATAATCTCGTGAGCTATTAGAGAATGTGAAGTGTGTCGAACTTGAGGTGTGAAATGAGTTGGAATATATTTGGGTAGTGAATACATAGTGGGCACCTTGTATTGCTAATATTGTGGTTACTCATGTTGGTCGAGCTATTCACCGTGAACATTATTTTATATGTACTGCTAATGTTGTATTAGACCTCGAGCATAACTTTGAGTTGGCATGCTGGGAGTCATTACATCTATTGGAATTGGATTATGAAGAGAGAGTTGGATTATATGAGTATTGTTGAAATGATTTGTCGATAAATGGTGATTATGAGACTTGTTGGGCTATGATGTTTGATATGACGCTGAGAGTTGATGTAATAATGAGACTTGATTATGAGATTTGATTTGACGATGTGACTTGACTGGTTATGCTGATTGATACCTTAGTTTATACATATTTCCAAAGGTTTTTATGACAAGGCTTGAGTTGATGGTTGAACAAAGTTGACTTCGGGATTGTTTGTTCGGTATTTCTTATTTGAATTTGAAGTGAGGTTTTCCAGGCGAGATTACTTATTTCGTCTTCTTTCTTTCTACCCTTCCGCGAAGATGACTTGTTTGGGCGTTTATAGAGGGTGATAAAGACTTGGCTATTTAGTTGCGTTTGTGATTCTTTCTCACTTAACCCACAACGTAGCTATCACTTCGGTGTCTCACTCAGTTGAGAATGTCAAGAGGTTTTGTACATTGGGTACACCGTTTCTTGTTCACGAGGATTAGTACAAGTTTAAGTAACAAATCTGGGGAATTTTACATCATGTTCGAGTTTGATATAACGGGTCTATTTCTCCATGTGGTCACTACATTAGCCGACAAAATGCGTGAATGATGTGTTTTCCAAAGTATTTATTGGATGGTTGATAATGTTGATGATGTTGGATAATGAACCGTTGATGAACCGCTGCATGTTCCCCTAAAACAGATATTCACCAAAACCAAAGTTGTCATAATACATTCAAGCTAACATTGTTTAAGGTTTTGTCTTGATTTTGTAGAATCCCGCGAAAGAATCTATTTCTCAGTTTAAATCATAGATTTGTAAAATCCTGTGACAGTGGAAACATCCTGGTAATAGTAAAGTGCATTTCCGGATTTATCTTACGGTTTATTCTTGGTTTTGTAAAATCCCGCGAAAGCAACTATTTCTCGGTTTAAACCATAGAGTTGTAAAATCCCGTAATGATGGAACCATCTTGGAGAAGAGAAAATGTAATTCTGGATAGTATTTGATGCTGGTGCTACGGTTTCTGTTTCAAAGAAGAGATAAAAGGGTGTACTTCATGAATTAGATGTGTTTGGATTTTTGTCATGGCAGTTTGGTTATTACTTGGTTTTACGGGGTTATGTGCTTTTAACCATGGTCGGGATGAAACCATTATCAAAGTTCGTTTAAATGTCAAAGAAGGCTAGATTTGAGCAGTTAACCAGAAGATGTGACAACGGCGTTAATTCAGTATTATTTATTTGAGGTTGAAGTGAATTATCACGGGCAAGTGTACTTAGTATCTGAAGGTATCGGGGATGGTTGGATGAAGATTCTTCATGATCCTTGTTCGAGCTTATTATCAAAAACGAAGACTTGGAAATCTAGTTATTGTTGGGTGACTTTTACCTTTTCTTTTTACCACTTGGGGGAATTGGGCTTTTATCACCACAAAATAACTATCACTTTAAGGAGTTACGTTGTAGTGCTCAGTGTCACATTCAATTGTGGATTATCAAGAGGTAAAGTACGTCTATTACTTGATGGTTGGTTGTATGAAGAGTATAGAGTACTTAGAGAGTACTTAGAGATGCTAATGGAAATCGGCACCGCTCTTTGTTTCATATGTGCAAGTTTAAGTCACGAGTTCGGGTTAGTTTACTTCAGGGTCAAATTCATCATATTGGGTTTTCTCCATCAGCTGTCACGACAAAGAGCCTACTGAATGATAATGGGGATGATTACATGTTTTGCTAAGAGAGTTGAAAAGAGAGAGATTATGACGTATGGACACATCAGTTCAAGCCTCGTACTTCAACATTATGACATATGAACACAACAGTTCATACCTCGTACTCTAAAGAAAAGAAAAGTGTACGCTTCAGTGCGCTTTATCTTCTGAAGAAGAGAAATCTTCTTATTATGACCATTCTCATCAACATGCTTCATACGTTTTCCATGTGCTTCAGTCATCAAGTGAACCGGGCTACCATTGATTGTTTTCTTATTCAACTTGCTCTACTATAAAGGACGATGGCGACATCATGTGCTAATTTTGCGGGGGAGAAGTGTGAATAGAATACATTTGGATGATTTCACTTGTTTAGTCAAGAATGGCAACTTCGTTTGCAATTCTTGAGGGGGAGAAGAAGTATGATAATTCTGCATGGTTGATTGTTATCTGAGAATAAATGGTCAAATGACTCCAAACTCATGTAAGAACCGAGCTTCTTCTTATCAGGTCATCTTTTCATGGAGTTTCTTCTAAGAGTCGTTGGTTGACATGTTCACTCGGATTGATGAGTTTATCGACAAAGTGGTTCCGGTTAATGCTTCACGTATACATCAACATGATGATTCCGAACAATCTCTCTGTTCTTGTTTGATGTGATTGGTAGTTTGGTATTACCATCTTGTGTGTTCGTTGCGGCCTGATTGCTGATTTCCTTGATGAACATCTTTCTGTTCTTGTTTGATTAGGAGGGATTTTAGTTAAGGGGATTTGCAAGATGTAAGTTAATCGGGATGCTTTTTGGTGTGAGTTGAAGATGTTAACTATCTATTCCCTAACTGGACAATCTTGAAGAAGGTTGAGTCTATAGTCTGTTCTACATTCTCTGCTACATGTTAGAAGACTAAAAGACGAGTTGCATTTGATTATCAAAAGACTTCTTCTTAATATGGGCTTTTATCAAACAAAATGTCGGTTTAGGGGAGAGCACTAATTGGGGGAGAGTGATATGTCTAATTTAATCCCCAATTAGACTTGCTCACATTCTGCAGCAAGTTGTTTCTCACAGATATATCTGAGCTAATGATGTTCTTCTCAAATGATTTCTAGTACATAGGCTTACAAAGTGTTGCTGATTCTGAAGTATCAAAACCAGCAAGGGGGAAGGAGACACATATCTAAATGCGAGTAAACTTGATGAACTTAATACTTCTAAGTAATTGAAGATATCCCGGGAAGACAAATGTTATTACCGCAGAGAAACTCAAGGTTTGACTCATGGCGAGTAAACTTGATAAGCTTAATACTTCTAAGTGATTGAAGATATCCCGGGAAAACAAATGTCATGACCGCAGAGAAACTCAAGGTTTTACTCATCAAGGCATTTAGTGTTCTTATTCCAACTACGCGGGGGAAGTGATGGAAGAGAAAGTTTTTGAAGATAAAAGAGGTACACAAGTACGACATATTCAGGGGAGATAAATGTGTAACATGAGGGAGGTGTTATCTGTTATTCTCTCGTTGGGAATGTGTGTACTTCGGATTCTTGAGCTTCATACACATTCATCAAGGACGAAAGATGTGAACATAGGGGAGGTGTTCTTCATTACCCTCATGATGTGTATTCGGGAGAGTTCTTGGATATTGGTGTACTTCGGGTTCTTGAGCTTCATACACATTCATCAGGGACGAAAGATGTGAACATAGGGGAGGTGTTCTTCATTACCCTCATGATGTGTATTCGGGAGAGTTCTTGAGCGTTATGCAAAGAGACTGACTGCATCAATTCAACTATTTGGGGGAATTGTTCTCTTGACACCTTTTTTGGAATGGATTGCGTCAGACTTCATTGGTTATGAAATTTGAGAAGATTATTTATGAGTGGGATGATACGTTGCTGTTCTTGTTGATGATATAACCCCGAACGAAGAATCTTGATTATCGGTCTTAAAAGGAGCAGCGGGTTTTATGATAATGGTGTGCTTCTCTGTGCACCTGGCTAAGGCAAGCTTGAAATAGAGCTTCGAATCTGCTCATCTAATGGATTTTCGGTTTGGGGGGAAGCTGCCAAAGTCTCACTTTCAGATGGTTCAATTTCTTTCTATTCAAGAGCCCTTGGAAGCTTTGGTGGTGAATATTTAAGAGATGATGACTTCTATCTTCTACAACGGGGATGTTCGATATCCTTATCTCGGTACTCGTATCATCATCTTCTTATACTATATCATCATCTCTATCTTTGTATATATTTTTAAGAAAAGCAAAATAGAAAAATATAAAACCTTCAAAAACCCATACAAATCAGAAAATTTAAAAATACCAAAAATATGTTTTCTCAAGACATGTCTTCTGGTATCGATAACATCTGCGGTCTTAGAAATGTCATTCAATAATGGCACGGGACCATAGATGAAGTTCGAGCATGAGGTGTAAATATTCTTTTTCAAAACATGTCTCTAAATATGGCTTACAGTTATTTCAAACTGTAACCCGGGCTTCAAAAAAAATGGCTTGCAGTTATATCTGACTATGACCCGCGCTTAATCATGGTTTGCTATTATTTCTGATAGCAACCCGCTCTTTTAAAGAAAGGAAAGTGCTGCACTTAAACTATTTTCAAAATATTTCGTGCACTTATCCTAAAACTAAACAAGGAAAGCATGTCACCAAAAAGACTGTTGTTCCTACACAAATGTTTTTCCATCTAAAATTCTTCAGAAAAATATTTGTTGTTCTCTTAAATGGTGGAAAATGAGTTGCTTTAAAAACAATCAGTTTCAGAGTTTTTATAAAATTTGCAAACTCAATCAATGACTTCAGCGCTTTTAAAATTTTCATAAAATGAGTAATTGATTGAGGGGGAGAATGTTTTCAAATTTATATCATCTAACGGACTTTCTTAATCATCCTGTGTGCTTATCTAAAAAAATATAATTGCCTATGTTGAAGGACTAGGTTTCTAGGATATGATTGTTAGGTTTAGATGATTAGAGTTTGATGAACACATAATTCCCATACCTTATATGAACTGATTGATTTGTTGAATTGACTTTTATTAGTCGATTGCTGTTTGGGTAATGTCGACCACCATATATCTGTATGTGTGTTCACTAACGTATGCAGGTATATTGGTTTAAAAGAATGTTCCCGATCCGGATCCCACAGTTAGAGATGATTGGATGCCGAAAGGAAAGGATAACTATATCTTGGGTTGACAAATGAAGAAACAGAGCTTAATTGGACTTCTATGGAGAGTTGGCATAAATGCAACGTAAGAGGTCTCACTGCATCAGCAGATGGTTTTCTTCTAAGTGATTGAAGAAACAGAGCTTAATTTGACCTCAATTGGCATTAAAATGCAACGTATGAAGTCTCACTGCATCAGCAGACGGTTTTTCTTCCAAGCCCTACAGCAACAACATAAGCTTCTCAACCACCTAACGTATCTTGTGCAGGAAAAAGTAGTGGATGATACCATTTTTTTAAAAACAAATTTGAATAAATTGTTTTGAAAATGGAAAATATTGTTTTGAAAATTAATTAGACTAAAATTTGAAAATCACCGGACTTTATTTTACAAAACTTAAAGTCACTCAATCAACGACTTTGGTCATCGATTGAGGGGGAGAGTGATTTAATTTAAAGTATTTTCAAACAATATATCTTCAAAAGAGTCCATTTGTACGTTAAAAAGTGGTGATCTAAAGATTTAATGTTATGTCATGGTATGATTTTCTTTAAAACTCAAAGATCTTGCAAAATGAAATTTTTTCTGTTCTTGTTTGATTGTGAAATTGTTTTATTTTACTTAAAGATCTCTTAAAACTTTCATACCTGATACTAACAATCTTTAATGTCTTAAAATGGTCCTTATCTGTCATTTTTCAATATTAAATCTTGCCACGTCTTTCCCCAAACTTTTCTAAAATGATTTAAATCAGATGGGATCACAAATATCAAATGGTTTGATATTTTTGATCGGGGGAGAGATCGTGATTTAAATCTCAAATCTGTTTTAGTCCTTTTAAGGCACTCATGCCTCCATGTGCCAAACGATTTCAATATATGATGCACATGATTGAGGAGGAGGATTTATCCAAAAACCATATGAGTATTTAAACCAGGCACATATTCTCCCATGTTTTATAAATCTAATTAAATCACTTGAGATCCAAAATCTCAAAGGGTTTGATATTTTTGATCGGGGGAGAATTTGTGATTTAATATGAAAATTGATAAAAGGTGATCATTTGATTCAATGTGCTGGCTCTCTCTAATATGTGCTAAACTCTTTCATATATTGATGCACATATTGAGGGGGAGCAAATGGTTTCTTAATGGCTTGTATTATCGTGAAAGTGCTTCAAAAGAACTCTTGCCTCTATGTGATAAAATGATTTCGAATATCCTATGCACATATTGAGGGGGAGAATTTACCAAGAAAATCAAATGGCTTTTTCTATGAAAATTGTGATCAAAGAAAATATTTCAAAGTCCTCTTGCCTCCATGTGCTAAACAATTTCTAAATCATATGCACATGTTGAGGGGGAGGTTTTCTAAATGATCAAAACTATTAAGGTACAAAATGCTTTGATCTTGTATCACAAGTACCTTGATTGTTTTTCCAAATGATTTTTCAATTGGTTTCAAGAAGAAAAGAACAATACCAAAAGACCGACCAATTTACTTTATGCATGGTGTTATAAGGATGGTTAGGTTAGGTATTCATTCCCACGATCCCGCCAGAGCCGGAGGGATCTACCCAGGGACAATCCACTAGATAGTGTAGAGTCTTTAGGTATGATGAAAAAAGGAGAAAAGTGAGATATGGGAAGAGTGCCGACTGAGACAGAGCTAGAGCTGGAATAAACCCAACAAGGTTCTAGTTATGAAGTCTCGGTAAGCACTGAAGGGGTTGAAGAATGAAAAAGAAATGAATGTGAAAAAGGGTGAAAAGAAATAATCCTCCAATTATTCAACCTTAGGGCAGTAACCGGGTTCAATACATATGCTAAGGTAACACTGGTATTGAAGACAAGACGTCATGGACCGAGTGACGCACTGCACTAAACTTCCCAAGCTACTCAAGTTCCTCTTAAAAGGGCTTGTTTCATTCTCACGGGGAACCTACATTATCTATCGACTTTCTCTTAGAGATTGTTGATATTGAAGAAGGAGACCCTCTCCCTAGTCTCCGACATAGGAACCAAATATGCACGATTGAGTCTAGACCCAAGAGATCATCCACAATATCTCGTTAGGACACTAAATTAATGAAGACTTGCTGTTTCACACAATGTGGAAAGTAAGAATATATTAAGAGTCCTACGCATTATCCTTGTGGTATTGCCAGAACATCTGAGTGATATGTAAAAATATTCACAATGAAGATGGAAATCCTTCTAGAGCCAACATCAAACAAGCTCTTGGTGGGTGACATGTGAGATCTTCTCGTAAGGTCAAGCTTGTGACAACTGGATAGAAACAATGGGGCGATTCATTCGTGAATCAACCTTGGTCCAGGAATGGAATTGACGAATACTTTTGGAAAAACCGTTCGATGTGCAAACCTTCTTTCCTCTAGCATGTCGAATGTGTATTCATGTTTTCAAACTCAAAAAGTATCTCTGATTGAAAAAAAATACTTTTGGAAAAACCGTTCGATGTGCGAATCTCTTCTTTTCACTAGCACGTCGAATGTGTACTCTTTTCAAATACAAAAAGTATTTTTAATTGAAAATTGATCTTTCTCATAAAACCTTCGTTGTATTGCAAAACTCTTTCTTCAAGCAATACGCGATTGTTTTTCAAATCATTTTTCATCAATCAGTGAATCTCAATTCGCTGGTTCACTCACTCCGTGTTGTCTTCTTTGAGACGTTCCGGTTTGAGAACAGCTAGAACAGCTGTGAAACCCTGTCAAGGAGATTCTTAGGAATCCTACCTGTTCACATGCAGTACTTGTACTGATCAACGGGGAACCATGGGCCGTGTACCTCAATTCAACGAAAGTGATCAAAGACACTTTCGTGTGTTTTATTGCTAACAGTTGTTTGCAGGTACATTTGGACGGTTGCAGCTGATCAGAATTGAGGAGTCAATCCGAAGCCGCATGCTCACAGCATCCACACTTAATTGAAGAAATCATGACTGGTGCATATCTACATAACCTGGTTCTGATATTTTTATACTATGCTTCTGCTACGCTGCTGCAAATATCATAAACCAGTAAAGCTTCCGCTACTCTGATGGAAAGATGTCATGATTCAAAAGTATGAGCATGTCGGTCCAAAAGTCACAACATCACATGATGGCAACACAATAAAGGGTGATCCAGAGATTTACTGTGGCTGATGATCTCATAGAAAGCTCGAAGATCATCAAAGATGTGGATCAGTTAAAGGCCTCCACTCAAAGTACAATATAATCAGACTATGAAGAGTCACTACTATAGCACAATGATGCAGAAGATGAAGAATTGAAGTCTACGAGCTCAAGAATGAAGACAAGAATAGAATGCTAGGATTCAAAATGCAAATCATGGGGTGACCTCCCTTAGGGGGAGATTGTTAGGAATTGGAAATTCCATGATAAAGAGTCGGTTACACCAATTATGGTCTAGCATATGTTAGCTCGTAGACTTGTAGTTATTTAAGTTGTTTAGTAGTTAATTAGTTAGTTTGTAGCGTAGTTTAGTTTAGAGCAACACCGTGGAGGAAGGACGGGTCTTTACCCACTGTATACCTGATCCACAGGCCGATAGGAGGTCGTGTATTTTGTAAGTATAAATACCCCTTCCATCCATGGAAGGGGTGTGGCTTGGCAATCTAACCTTTACACTTTATTGAAGCAACTCTCTACCAAGAACACCATCTCTCTACTTTCTCTCTCTAAAATGTATAACATGTATTTTGATCATCCAAGACCACCCGAATCATCAAACACATAAATATATCGATCCTACATCAATTGAAGTCCTGCATTTTCTTTTTGTACCAACATGATAGCTTTCTGAAGATACGCAAGATCCTTCTTTTTCGGCTTAGTAGGACAGTTCCTTGCCATGTGACCCACTCCTTGACAGTTGTAACACGTAACCTGATTACCCTGATTCACATTTCCATAATTCCCAACGACTGGAGCTGCAACATTCCCATTCTGATTACCCACTGCTCTATTCCCAACATTCTGACCCATCTGATTACCCTGATTCGGAATCGCCTGATTACCCATCTGAAATCCAGTAGCATATCCCTGTGGGTTCGCAATAACTCCAACCATTTGTCTTTGATTACCCATGTTCACACCCAGCTGTGCAATTTTCCTGTTGCGAGTGTTTGATGAAATCCTTTGGTTGTTGTTAGTTGGTGTGGAATAGCGACTTCTGAATGCCTTACCCAAAAATGCAAATGCCTGTAGCAAAGCTTGTTCTTGTTCAATTTCAAGATCAGTGATTCCTTGTTTCTAGTAATGTTGTTGTACTGGTGGATTGGTTTGTTGTTGAGGGATAATAGCTTGTTGTTGTGGAATCAAGTTGTTGTTAGTAGAAGATGATGAAGCTTGTTGTTGTGTATTCACTGGAGTTTGAGTCTTTGCAATGAGTGCCAATGGATCATGATTCTTTGCTAATCTTTCTTTCCTGACTTCATTCACTTCATTTTGGTTTTGTTTCAGAAAATCGTTGAGTTGATCAAAGTTCACTTGATGTAAGTCTTTTGTTTGGTTGACAATAGTGACATATCATCCCCATTATTCTGGTAGATTGTTCAGGAACTTGATGTTTCTCACGATAGTTCTGGGTGTCAACTTGTTTCTGATCAGCTCATTCATTAAAGTGCAGAACCTTCCATCGTAGGATTCAATGGATTCTCCTGGAGTGGATGTAAACTTCTCCCATGCAGTTAGCAGCTTGTTCTCCGTATCTTGTTGACCAATTTCTGTTCCATGACAAAGCCGTCTAACACGTTCCCACATATCGAAAGCAGTTTCACAACTGTCTACAGCAGCAAAGATGTCTCTTGGTAAACCCAGTTGGACAATATGAATTGCCATGTCATCTGCTTCGACTTGTTTCTGATCCTCTTCAGAATATTCTGATTCTTTTTTAAGACGAAAAAATGGTGGGACGGGAGGTGTTGCATCAGCATTTCCAGGGTCTTGGACTTGTCGAGGTATGAAGGGTCCATTCGTAATGGATTGAATCATCAATTTTCCATTAGGTTTGGTCTTAATGTAACGAAGCATACGACTTATCCATTGAAGATAATCACCTTTTTCCAACATAGGAGGACGGTTTTCGGCACCGGCTGCATGAATGTCTTGTTGAGTTGCCATTGATGAAGGTATGATATGATAAAGTTGATCTAGGATCGATTCAACGATAAAGGAGTTGTGTTTGAAGAAGATTAAGCTCGGTTGTTGTAGTGAAAATTTGGTCTAAAAACTTAAAAACCTCAAGAACTTCTGTTCGGAGCGTTTTTAGGACTTGAAGGTTAGTTGATTCGGCGATCTGTTCTCCTCGTTCTCACGGTAGTTTTGATGGGTAGATCGATGAAAACGGAGTTACGGTTCAAAAGTTATAGATGTTTGAAGTTTTGCTCAAAATCTTACTCGTAAACATGTTCTTAAGCGTAGAAAGTAGTGCTTATGCGTAGGATTGCTTATGCGTAGGATTCTTATGCGTAGAAAGCTTAGGCGTAAACTTAAGGTTAACAGTAAACTTATGCGTAAACACAATGCTTAGTCGTAAAAACCTTACGCGTAAGTGTTAGCTTATGCGTAGAGTGTTACTCGTAAGCGTTTAGCTTATGCGTAAACTTAGGTTTAAAACCAAAAATCCTTTACACTGTCACAGCGTAAAAGATATCCACAAGTCGAAGTGTTCCACAAACTTATCCAAGTGAGGGAAGCACTGAGTAACCGTTGAAGCTCGAAGAATCGGCACCAAAATCTTATGCGTAAAATTGAAATCTTACGCGTAAAACCTTATGCGTAAAAATAGGGTTTTGACTTTTCTTACGCGGTAAAAAGAGGGTTTTGACCAAGATGCTGCTTACGCGTAAAATACCCAGTTTTGCAAAAACACGAATTTTTTCACCAAAAACACGTTTCCAAACGATTTCTTTGGCACAAACTTCTTCCAAAACACTTAAAACTCAATAAAGTCTACAACTTTAAGCTTAAAACCACGTAAAAATCAAAACTTTATGCAAAAAGCCCACGTTTTATAGAGAAAAATGCAACTTTATGTGTAAAGATCTAACCAAAAACGTAACACAACACTCCTAAACCATTGTTAGGCGATTGATACCAATTTTAGGACCTCACTTTTACACCAACCTTACGCGTACACACCTTATCACAAGATGAACACACATAAACCAAAAACACTTTATGCGTAGAAGTAAGAAACAAAGATGAGAGAAAGATGGTGACTTGATGTTATAAACCGAGTATGTGTAGAGATAAATATGAACACAAGATGTTGTATATTCCAAAGAAAACACAGACACACACACTTTCAAGCACACCCCTCAAATGAGACTTTGAGGGGTATATATACTACAAGATATAAATGCCCTAATGGGCTTTCCATGGGCTTCGTGGATATGGGTTGTACATGGATTGGATGAAAACTTATACAAGGCTAGCTTAGCATAACTTCTAGCCATTTAGCTTAGTCCAATCCACGAGCCCGTTGACTATTCTAATACGATATCTAACACACGTTACAAAGTTCCTAAATGTGAATGACCATCACTTCTAATAAAAACTATTAAGGCTAACACATACCTTCGTTTTGAATCAAAAGAGAAGCTTACATCTTCAACAGTTTTACTACTTTCAAATGTCTCCTCCAGTCCAGTCGCAGCCTCCCCTGAAGCATCCTCATTCATCACACTCGTGTTGTACAAGTACTGACTAGTCACAGCGACCGACAACAAAGATTTTACATACGAACATACTTAGCAGAGTTGATGACACGCATACCTTTGTTCGGTGTCAAATGAGGAACCGACTGCGTGATCAGTCTTATTAGTTTCCACGGTCTTCTCCACTACATTTGGCGCCTCCTCTGAACCATCCACATCCTTCACGGCCATTCTGTGCAATTACTGACTAGTCAAGGCAAGCGACAACTATGCATTTACATATGAACATGCTTAAGAAATGTAATGACACGCATACCTTTGTTGTGGCCCAAATGAGGCACCAACATCGTGATCACTTGTATTAATTTCGACGGACTTCTCAACTGCAACAGCAGGCTCCCCTGAACCATCTTCATTCTTTTCGATACACCTCCCCTGCTTGGTAGTATCCTCCGCATGATCACAACTTGCTTCTTCCAGAGATGACTCAACTACCTGATGTTTTCGAACCTTCACCAAACGTTTTATTTTTGTGGTACCTGCCTTTTTCTTCTCCAACCGCTTAAACTTCCTATTCAAATATATTAAATCTGCATGTTGTGCTGAAGTTTTCTTTGTTAATTCACATACCTGTTTACATAGTTGATCACACTTTTCCACCAGTTTATTTAATATCAGACCGCTGTCCTGTCTTCCAATTGTGTTAACTCCTGACTGAGGTGAATCTTCGAGGTGTGCAGATCTCATCTCTTGCCTACCATGAACAGAAATATCCCCCATATTTTCTGCTTGGGTGGGTTCATCAGCAGAACTTGTTCCACTGGAAATTGATTCTGCTGAAGTTTCATTGGTTTGGGATGTAGAAGGGAAATGTCCGGGTGTGTTTTGGGATTCAGAGGGACTTCCTGATCCTTCCCCCAAATTCTGAGGCAGCAGCACCATGTGTGGGAGCAATGTTGTTAGTGTCCCATCAAAATTATTGCCCTGTCTTCTCATGTGACTCATAAGTTTTTGAGTGTGACAACGGACATACCAAGTTTTTGAATGTTTGGGTGATGTCTCAAAACGGTTGTCAAATATCAGTTGTAAAAACCTTTGATAAATATAATATTTTGCATGCGTATCCAACAAGTTCTTGCTAAACCATCAAATATCATTTTTGATAAGTTGAATTCCTTATTAAGAGCTACACAAATCACAAAAGTTGCTATGTTTGTACTAAACTCATTCCAGGAAGTTGTCTTTGGACTTAGACACTGCAATATGGTATGGATCAAGAATTTCCATTGTGGGGAGAACAGTGGTTTAAAAAATTTTAATTTTGGTCCTAATTCACCTCCATACCCCAAAAGCGGTAGTGTTTCAAAAATGGTATCATTATCCAAACACACAACACCGTCAGCATCATCTAGGAGAAGATCTCTCCTAATTGATGCCTCAGTAATAATTATCTGCATGCCATGTACGCTACCATGGATTTGTACTTCCTCACCAATAGTTTTAGTCTTTGCGGTAGACCAAAACTGCTTCATACAACAAACGTAGATAACAGGTTTGGCAGTGAGTGCATACCTAAGCGGGTGTGCATTCCAGAAATCAATAATTTGTTCAAACCCTGTAGCCTCCTTTGGTTTTTTTCAAAACCGCAATCATGTTTTGACTTCTAGCAAAAAACTCCGGCGCCATTCTTGTTTATCTCGAACTTGATTGCAACTGAATGTTAGGGGTTTCCAAATTACGCTCTTTGTGGGTCTAAACAATGTCATGACCAAGCAGTTGTAACACTTGTAGCAGTTGTTACAATTTCTTTGCGTATTTATCGCCCAATTGTGCGTATTTATCCCCAATTTCTTTGCGTATTTATCCCCAATTGTTACAATTTCCTGGCCCAAAGATAACAATTTTATGGCAACTAAACCATTTGGGGGAAACTAAACTAGTTAGCCTGTTGTTTACTTGCAATTCAAACAAATTTTTTAGTCAGGTATGCCACGTGGTCCATAACATTATGATGTGTATGGCTTAGGAAAAATATTACTTACCCTTGTTGTTAACATACAAATGGTATTATTAGGTGTACATTTACTTTATATTTTTCTGTAACAATATACAATTATAATATAACTAACAATTTATGTCATGAACTCCAAGTATGTGTGCAGTTGCCTGTGGTTTCTTCAGTATTGCATGGATATTTTGAAATAACCCAAATCGGGGATGCACAAAAGTAGGATAAACTTTAATAATGAGGAAAAGACGTACTGAAATGATGGTGCTGCCCAGTGTCATGTACTTGAACTGTTTATGTCCATTAATTATAAAGTTTACGTATTCCCATAAAAGGTGGAATTAAACATGTGTCAAACAAGTTACTAGAACGAAGATGAGTTTCAAAAGATGACCTTGGATAATATCTACAACAACTTGAATGTCTATGACTCTCAAAAGAACATTGGAGGTTCATCATCATCTACACAGAACATTGCTTTAATGTAAGTTTGTAATCCTTCAAATCTATGCATCATCACATTATGTTAACAACGACTTTGCAGCCGTAGCCTTGGTCAAAGGATGGGAGTGTCAGTGATGTGGCCACTGCTGGTTTGCACTATCCACTGCCAGTCATGGTAAATACACTGCTAGTGCAGTTGTGCTGAATATGGAAACAACAGGGGCTTTTGTGAAACATTTTGCTTGTACCGTACTTATTCCCCAATTCACTGCCGATCAATTAATTGATCTTTTAAACACTGCCAATTGGCGATGAACACAAACCCTAACCGTTCCCAACTATAATTTTCACAAATCCCACATCACATTCACTTTCAACATACAATGGCAACTGAATATTCCATAACCCACAACTTAGTCGCATACCTAGTCAAGAACGACTATTCTGAAGGTTTTCATGAGATGATTGATTTCATCAAACATAGTCCCATACACTATGCATTAACTGTAGAACCCATCATAGTTAAAGCTTATATACGTCAGTTTTGGCGGACTGCTGAAATTCAAGAAAGAGGTGGAGCGGAGGTTGTTAGGGTTGTTGTTGATGAAACGGAGATTCTGATAACAGAGGAGGTGATTAGAGGTGTTTTGAAGCTTCAGAATGCTGAAGGAGTTGTTAATCTGTCTGATGCTGAAATTTTTGAAGGTTTAGAAAGAATGGGTTATGAGAGAAAAGGGGATCGTATAAAGTTTCAAAAAGGTATGTTTTCTACGCAATGGAAGTTTTTAATCCATACCTTACTCAAGTGTGTAAGCAATAAAACAAATGGATTTGATGAGTTTCCCTCAAAGATTGCAACTGATGTCATCTGTTTATCTCAAGAAAGGGTTTTTAACTGGTCTCGAATGATTTTTAAGGGTTTTCAAAAGAACATTAAAGAACAGGGCAAATACTACCTCTATCCTAGGTTTGTTCAATTGATAGCAGAAAGTCAAATAACATAACCCATTCCCCATAAGAAAAAGTATGACGTGTTACATATGGTTCCTAGGGTGTTTGCCCATATGAGGAAAAAGAGTCCAAATTTTACAGGAACCATAACACCTTTGTTTCTTCACATGCTAAATCTGCCACAAGTTATAGAGGAGGAAAATCCACAACCCAATCTATCCACTGATGAACCCCCTGCTACCACTTCCAAAACCAATTCCAAACCCTTACCTTCAACATATGAACCCCAACGTATTTTAGTTACTAGAAGGAGGAAGAAGGGCACTCAGCTACCTGAGGCTGGTAGAAGTGGTGAAGGACATAAGGGTGTAACATGTGTGGGAGGTGACATGAGTGGAAGGGGTGAAGGACATGAGGGTGTAACTACTGTTTCAGGCGTAGACGCTGACCAGGTAAGTGAAAACCTAAGTAAGACCCAACCACTGGCAACTCCTAATGTGGAGAGTTCGCTCGAGCTCAACACAGGTGGAGGAATCCCCAGGCAACTGGCTAACTTGGGGTCCATGAATACGGAGGCTCGGTCGGATGCCATGGTACTCACATCCTATGATTCACATCTCGGAGCAGGTCACACAGATCGGAGTAATGAGGATAGACGTGAAACTGAACATGAATTAACGGGTAATGATACTTTTGTGCATAATGACAATTCCCAGTGTACACCTCTCAGACCAGTTAACACATGTCAAAGTTGTGAGGATAGAATGGAACTTTTAAAGGAATTGACGGATAAATGTAGCAACATGGAGTCTAAAATGTCTGGTCTTGAGGAATTGACAACCTCTCAAGCTGGAACTATTAAAAGGTTCAAGCACAGGCTGAATGTTTTGGAGAGAATGAGGAGACCAGGGATTGCTGCATATACAAGAGTCAAAAGGATGGGAAAGAAGGCTAGCTCCTCAAAGGATCAGAGTTAGGAGGATGCATCCAAACAGGAGAGGAGTAAAAGCATAGATTCAGGGAAGGATGTGAATTTCGATGTGGTTTTGGACTTGGATAGTCGTGCTAATCGGGATGGTTATCTGGTGACTGCAGTGATAAATGATGCTTTGAAAGCTACTTGTGCAGAAAAAGAGAAGGAAGTGGTGCAGGCAACAACCACTGCCTATGTTGTTGCATCCACTGCTTCTAAAGAAGAAGCCAATGCTGGAACCACCTCTAAGGTAATTATAATAACTGTTACTTCAGATATTCCCATTGCTATCACAACCACTGCTACTACAATCACAACCACTGTTACATCAGCACCAAAGTCAAAAGAAGCTGAAAAGGAGGTTGGCATTCAACTGCTAAACCTAAAGCAATCTTTACCAATCTCTGAACATATCGTTGCACCCATTCCTGCTACAATTAAACCTTATGCACCTAAAACCTTAGGAATTTTGAAGATTGGTGAGCCTGTGAAGTCAGTTGTCGGTCAACCAGATATTGGAAATGGTAAAGGAATTGCAGAAACAGTTTTGAAGTTTAAAAGTAGAGATGAGCAGGAGGCTTATGATGCAGAAGCAGCTCGAAGAGTACATCTGGAACTAAATGCTGATGTAATTAATAGGGAAAAGAAAAAGCAAGAAGATGACAAAGCTTCTCAGAAACTAATTGAAACATTGAAAAATAAAGAACAAGTGTTCCAAGGTTCAGAGGGAGCTGATACTCAAGAAGAGCAAGAGCAACTAGAGCAAGACATTTTTGAAGATGCAACAACAGATTTTACCACTGACCCAATTTCCACTGCAGAGCCAAATATTCCCACTGCTGGACATGAGCAAACAAGAAGAAAAGTTTCAAAGAAGGAACATATTCAGATTGCTCATGATGCTGAAGTTGCAAGAAAGATCCATGAAGATGAAGTTGCTGAAAAGAAAAAGCAAGAAGAATTGGAGATTACAAGCTTTATGGAGGCTAAAAGGCTGGATAGGATGGAAGATCCAATTTCCACTGTTCAACCTACAAGACTTAGAGAAAAGACTCTAGAGTTCAGCTATGTACAAACAGATGAAGAGATTGATTTCTTGATTACAAATGATCCAGTTATCAAGAAGAAAGCAATTGACCTAGTGGCTGCTAAGACTTTAACTGAATATCAAAGAACTGCACAGTTAAAGGACTTTATTCAGATGAAGAACAATCAAGCACTTCAAGATGCTGTTACTTCAGTCAAGAAAGGCCAGAAGAAACCAAGACAACCAACAAAGGTACATGTGATTTCAATGATGAAAGAGTATTGCTGCAATGTTGGTGGATGGAAAAGATATTAGTTTAAAGGAATGCCTGATGAGAAAGTTGAAAGTGTCTACTACAGAGTCAAAAGACAAGATCAAGATTTCATTCCAATAGACTCTGAAGAAGAAGCAAGAAGGTATCCTAATCTGTAGAGAAAGGCCAAAGACAGTGAATCTCATACATCAAAGAAGACAAAGTTTGCTGAAGAACAAGATGTTCAAGCTGAGAAGTTCACTGAAGAACAATTGACTGAGATGATTTTGATTGAAGAAGAAGATTTTTACCCTGAACCACTGCAAGTCAGACATCCTATCATTGATTGGGAAGTATTTACTGCCAGCAATTTTGCTCCAACATGGAAGATTACAAGGCTGGGTGGTGAAACTTCATCATTCATTCAGTTTGAAGATCTCATAAAAGCTTTTGACAGAGATGACCTTGACACACTATGGAGGTTAGTTCAAGAAAGGTTTAATGTTGAAGATCTCAAAGATATGAAGGAGATGCAGTTGTGGGTTAATCTTAGAAGGCTCTATGAACCAGATACAAGTGATGATTTCTGGAAATTCTCATGTTTATGTCCCGGTACTAAATGGTATTATTATGATTCATGTGAAGTTCATCATGTTTCTACAACAATTGGAGTATATGCATTCATGCTTGCTGACAAAGAATATCCACTCAGAGCTGGAACTCTCACTGTGATGCTATGTACAACCATCAGAGTTAATGAAGATAGTGAGAAAGTCAGAGCATTGTTACTCAGACTTCAAGATCAATGTTCAAGAGCTATTCAATCATTGAGAAGAAGATGAAGTGTTTGAAAGAATTCCCCAAATCCTTACAGAAGATGAAGATTGAAGAAACTTAGTGATTTGCAGAGAAATCATAAGTTTAGGGGAGGTTGTTGGGAATGAAGATAACAGTTACCACTAATATGCTTGTGGTTAATACTGCTGATGTTTACACTAAAAGTGGAAACACATTACCACTGCTATTAGATAATTGTTAAGTAAACATGTATTGATAAGTATAGAAAAGATCTTGTGTATATTCTATATTGTTAGGTTTATACCTATCTTGTAAAGGACTCCTTGTGCTATAAAAGGAGATCGTAGGTCATTGTTTTACATACGTATCATTCATATTAGCTTCAAGGTGTAAACCTAGTGATAAACAAGATCACTCATATTATTTCTTAATAATATTGGAGCTTTGCGTTCAAAGGTCAGATGGGTGTTTGGATACATCCTCCAGTTGAAGACAGTGTAATGAAATAGAAACTGGATGTTTTTTGAACGAAGATATCAAGTTTACGGGAGGATTGTTGGGTTTTTGGTTATGCTTATGAGGATAGAGTGACTGCTCAAGATATACCACTGCTAGTATAAGATTGGAACTACTGCTAGTATGTTTGAACAACTAGTACTATTCTGTAGGTCGGTTTAAGTTGTAATATTCTAGAACTGGTGATGGTTGTTAGGATTATCTAGAATACTGCTGGAGTTTGACAAATACTAGAGTTATTGATAACTGATGCTTATGTTTTAGTAGATTGTATTGATAAAAGATAAAAGGAAAAAAAACAACCAGAAACATATAAGGATGCAACATTGGCTGATATTGTGTTGAAAAACAACAGTTTAAATATGATCGTGTGCAATATTTAAAATACTGCGTATCATAAAAAAACAACACATAGTGAGATAAGACACCATTTTTAAGGGATATGATGTAATTAAAGTGATAAACTGAAAGTGGAAGTTGATACTGCCAGTCATGAAGACCAAGTAATAAAAGGTTACAGATGCATGTACAGTGCTGATTTTAAGTAAACAGTGCTGAGCAGGGTTACAAATGCTTGTATGACGGTCACAAAAGTTTTATTGTAATTGTGTTAGGATGTATAGGATGGTGCAAAACTAAGCTATAGCATAATCTGTAGTTATAAGTTCAAAGTTAAGGGATAAGGTCAACAGCCTAGCATTTATTAGGCAGTTAATGCTTTTAAATGCGGTTAGGTAGAGGCTTTCTTTTATAGTGAGATTTATAGTCACAGGAAGTCATAAACAGACGAACATTAACACTGCTTTTACACACACATATTAGCAAAACCCTAATAAAAATGACTAAAAAAAAGGTACTGGGTTTTTTGTTTCTGTAAATCTTATTTTTCTAATGCTAAGCTTGGTTTCACGCATCTTTAAAGACTTTGTGTATTTTGCAGATATCATAACAATCTCTTCTGATTCAAGCATAACAGTGTCCTCAAGCAGTTCAAATACAATGCAGCCATGTAATCCATGGGCTTCATACTTCCCAAACGCTGAAACCTCTGAAAGTGATTCAAGCTCTATATCCAGCTATTTGTCTACCTACACCTAAAGTGACTATTCTGACAGACCCGATGTGGTAGCTTACCGCGACAGTCTGTTGAAAAGGGCAACGTTTATGAGTTTCGAGGAAAAAAAGGCTTCAGTTAGTGATGCCGAAAGTCGGAACCTCCCGGGTAAAAGGATTCAGGTAATAAGACTTGAAAATAAACAAACATGGGCTGATATTAAAGAGAAGAAATTTGACATAAATAATCCCTCCACAGTCGCAGGAGCGGCTGACAAAGGCAAAGTCAAAGGGAAAAGAAAAATGGCTTACAAGTAACATCTGGTTACCTTATCTACTGGTTTGTTGATGTACTAAAACAACTGGAATGGTTGTTATCTGTTTAATCTATAATATGTGCACCTGAAATCTGCTGTGACTATTTGTGCAGATCTTTTTAGTATTTATGCATATGCCTTGAGTTAAAAAGGTGGAAATGGAAAATTCACTTTTCTGTGTATGTTTACTTTTTTACCTAAAAACAAGTAATAAATAACCACAAAGTTTAACAGGATTACCTTTGAAAAAAGGTTCAGGTTTGGATGTTTAACCCACCAAACATGACATTTTTTTATAACAATAAACAAAATTAAGGCGACCATAGAAGGAATCTATACCAACGTATTATAGACTACATAAATAAGAATCAGACAGACATAAAAAAGAGCAATGGATTGTAGAATGTAATTAAAACGTTATAACATGGATCGAATAACAACAACGATGAATTATAACATGGAACAAATAACAATAATCGAATTAAAACGTACCATACTTTGCCACATTATTGGAAAAAAAAGATTGAGCAATTGAAGGTGCTTTTCTTGTTGTACAAAAATGTAACGAACGGAAATAATCGGTTGTTATGAACAGTGTACGTTATGAGCAAGAGAGGTGCCGACGCAGCAGACTGTTTGATTTGTGAAAAAATTAACTAGGAATGCTTTTATGCGAGAAGCAAAAAACATCGAGAGTGAAGAAGACGATTGATGAAGACGAGTGAGTATTGGATTTTGCATATAAATTCACTGTACTTTCACTATTCAAATGTGTACTTTTTATGTAACGTCAAATGAGGATAAAACCCTTTTAAAAATATACGGTTACCCAACGAACGTTAGTTGCCCAAAAAAAATACCTTACACATGCGGGACACTTGTCGCAATGTGGTTGAGTTGCCCAATGACAGCAGTTGCCCTCGGTCTATTTTCAAATTTAAAGTAAAAGTGGTCCATAAAGTGATATGCATCAGGGGGCGTGGTCTATTTGTGTCATTTTCCCTTGTTCTAATCCTTCAAGACAACCTTTAAAAGTATTGGGACATATTACTAGTGTAACTAAGCTAAGTATTTCAAAATTCATTGAACCTCGGTTGAATATAGATTGATCACCTATATTCAACCAGGGACAGTGGGACATAGCCTGATCACCTATGTCCGACTCAAAGGTGAATTTTGCAATACTTAGGATAGTTATAATAGCATTATGTCCAGTGAGAAAATGGAACCTTCACCCAATGAACCTACGCCAGAAAATTGGAACCTCATAACATAAAAACTTGGAACCTTCACCCAATGAACCTACGCCAGAAAATTAAGGCACCTCAGATAGAGGATGTGCTGCTGGCATAACACCTAGGTACCCATACCCAAAGGGGAAAGCCTAGAACAACCTAGGGAAAAATCCAAAACTTGTTCCAAATACCATCACCTTTTTCTCGACACTCTATCAGGGTAACGTAAACTGAGATCCGGGACGAATCTCTTGTAAGGTGGGTAGACTATAACAACCCGAAAATTTTTAGATTATTATAATAATATTTATCACGTCAGAAAATTTAAATCAATTATTTCTGGCGGATGCCGATATCTAGAATTTAAAAACGATAGGTCATCTCATTTATTTAAAAATAAGACACCGCACACACGATACTTGTCCAATAAGTATCTATATAGTAAATGTGGAATTTATTATTCTCTAAGTTAAATTTAAGCATACATTAACTTAAGTCAATGTTCTGGGTAGTTATCCAGCACACTGCAGCACGCAGTAACATACAGAACTAAAAATAAATACTTAGATAAGTGATTCAATAATAATTTAGAAGAGTAAACGAGAGGTTATCTCGTGAATTTAGAAAAATCACGGCACCGCATGCATACCGACACCAAATTAGTAACGGCAAACAGTTATAATCAAATTTCTACGTAATAAAAATCTTATATTATTACGTTTATGAAATCGTTTCCAAAAACATAATTTCTATCTTCTTCGGGTACCGGGAAGGTACGTTTACTCGAGGATTCTACAAAACACAGGGTAAAACCTATACAGTATCAAATGATAATAAAACAAAATTCATCTTTCCTGCTCCTACCATTCCTACGCCTCCCCTATCTGTTCCTATCTCCTCCTTTTCATGCTTTTACTCGCTCTCTCCCAAGACTCAAAAACACCATTTTGGGTGTTTTCTTCTCCTTTTGATTTTCAACTCCAAAGGTACATTATCATTATGCCATTTCAAACCCCCTCATCCCTAGCATGTCACGAGACCGGATTGGAAGAGGTGAAGGGAAAAGACCACAACTAAGAATAGGTCTTGTGCTAATCAAAGACCAAGGAAAGAAGAGTCCAAGTATTCCACTTGTTCATTTATACATAGGAGGAATTTATTCATTTTCACACACAATCAATCATAAAAACTAGGGTTTCTAATTTAGGGTTTCTTCGAATTAAGTTAGGGGTTTTGTAAATTGAGTAGTTAATTACTCAATTCAAGTGTCAATTTCTTTGTATTCGAATCTGGAAATCCAAGGATTGTTCGTGTACCCTTGATTGGGTCTCACCCCACTGGGCATCATCACCATCATCTTGTAAGGACTCTCATGATTATTTTCTTTTCTTAATAAATTGTTATTTAACTTGTATTTTAGACATTGTTAATGGATTTCTTTATATTAATCGAGTAAGAAATTGAAAGAGAAATGCGTATTGATTCTTGTTGTTGTTGAGTTATTTGTGTGGCAAGATAATAAAAATCACAATTAAACCTGAAAAGTTGGCTAAAATCTTGGAAAGTGCCATTTTCTTTGTACTCATTTCGTATCTGTTTGTCGAATACCTTCGCCCTTCGGGTTCGGGTCGTACCCGAGATGAGTCACGGATAAACCTAGAGTCGAGTAAGAAACCCTATGGGTCTCGAATTTCAATTTATTTCATGATCATACGTAGATTCACTTGTTTCCTGTGATGTTTGATTTAATTAAAAACTGGATAGAGTAGAACCCGATTTAGAGTCTCGGCTTAAGTAAAAACCCACTTAGAGTGAAACCAAGAAACCGAGATAAGGTATTGGTGTTTATCTTGAATCTAAATGAACTTGATTAACCCTTTTGTTCGTCAACTTGTCCCTGAAGCTGAGTTACGTGAATCTGTTAGGATTTAGTAAATCCGGTAGTTAAAGAGTTGGTCACCTCAAGTATATGTATTCGTTAGAAATCTCGTAGTCGTAGTCATTTAGTGTTAGTAAGTAGTTTGTTAGGTAACACCGTGGAAGATGGACAGGTCTTTACCCACTGTATGCCTGATCCACAGCCTAAAGGTGGCGTGTCTTGTTTGTAACTATAAATACCATTTGTCTTGCAAGGCAAAGGGTTGGAGCTTTTCAATATCATTTTTCTTTGTCTCACTAAAGTTCCAGACACTCTTCCACTTTCTCTCTCTAGAACTCATTCTATACGCCTCATTCTTGTGTTTGATTATATGTTTATGAAAACTAATATCTAACAATTGGTATCAAGAGCCGTGGTTTGATCATCTACCTTTCATGTTCTTGGATTTCTAGTGGTTTTCATAAGGTTTTTGGGTTTTAGTGAGTTTAGAGTAGTTTGCATCATTTGGATCATTTCTTGTGTTAAAGTTTGGAATTTGATAGTACTTCCGTGTTTAAAATCATTATAAGTGTTTAGGTTTTGGTTTGGAAGGCTTGAATCATCGTGGTTGGGTTGTTTTTGGATTGAAAAGTGGTGTTTTTTAAAAGTTTCTTCTATGCGATTTGTGTCTCGTATTAAGTTTCTTCTATGCGATTTGTCCTAAAACCTATACGATTTGTCTATCTTGTGAACGCTTGTTGAAGCGATTTGTCACATTTTGTATGCGATTTGTCACTTTCTGTGAAGCGACTTGTCTATTATGCGATTTGTCTATTGAGACAAAACGACAAGAAAGGACAAAGTAGTGGAAGTAGTTAGTGTACTTGTGTACTATGCGATTTGTCTATTTATGCGATTTGACTGGTGTGCGATTTTCTCTTAAGCGATTTGTCTCTTAATCGATTTGATACTTAAGCGTTTTGACACTTAAGCGATTTGTCATCAGTGCGATTTGTCACCAGTGCGATTTGTCATCAGTGCGATTTGTCTCCACTGCGATTTGACCAGTGCGATTTGACCACTGCGATTTGATCAAGAAAACTGAGTTTTGACTTTTACGGTTTGACTACTTGCGATTTGATCACTTGCGGCTTGACCAAAGTTGACTTTTTACGTCAAAACTTCAAACGACCATAACTTTTAAAACCTAACTCCGTTTTCAGCGAAATACCTGTCAAAACGACCGGAACAGCCTGAATATTGTGAGGTTTCAACACAAAGTCGTGAAACGAATTTTTCGAGGCCTAAATCCCCTCCGAAAGGAAGTTATTGAGGTGTTAAGTTTTTAGACCTAAAATTCACCGTAAAACATGCATCAACAAATCCAAATCTCAACCGAACAACATCACAGCTAATCCTACAAACTATCATAAGTCTTAACACATAATCGTCTATCATTGTGCCGAGCCATCAGTCATCTTAACACGTTCTATTGGTCATTGCTTAACGGTTTCTTCTTGATTTTGTAAAATCCCACGAAAGATTCTATTTCTCGGTTTAAATCATAGATTTGTAAAATACCGTGCACGTCAACATCATGCCTAACGATTCAGATTCAATTGTATCTAAGATACTCAGTTTATACGACGTGATCAATGAACAGAAGATACCCATACTCAACAATGTACAACAGATTATCGTGTTTGAGTCGGATAATGCTAATATGGAATCTCCGTGCTCAAAGTCACAAGAAAAAGAGGAGCACCAGCCACAACTTGTGCATGTTAATGCAAAGGAAATCTCCATGGAAGCTTCTGATGTACCCAAGAGAGAGAAGCACCAGCCACAACCTATGCATGCCAATGCAAAGGAAAGCTGCATGGAACCTTCTCTTGTACCTAGTTGTGCATCTTCTGCTGAAAATGATAATTATTTGTTGCATGATTACACTGCATTTATCCCTGATGACTCATTGACCACTAGGCTTAACATATATAAGGATCAAGTTGCCATCTATGAACAACATGCTAAATTTGAATTGACTACCGTGAGCAGGAGATGGATAACCAATTCGTACACTTATCAAAAAAAGTAATTTTAGGGAAGAAACATTAAAACAAGAGTTAAATTCCTTACAAGAAAAACTTAATAAAACTGTTAAGCAAAAACAAGAACTTCATGAAAATGTAAAAGTGCTTAAAAGGAATTCAATGCTAAGGAATCAAAACTTTTAACTGATTTTACCAACCTAAAAACTTTGAAGAACAAACTTGAAAACAAGTTGTACGTACAAGGTAACACCATTCAGACTGGTCACATGATCACTAAGCATAGAGTATTAAGCGATGAGCATAGTGTTGGCCTTGTAGAGGAACCTAATCCTGAGTATGGTAAGAAAGCAAAAGCTGCACAAAAGATGATCTATGATGGTAATGAAATCCTTAAGCCTAGACAAATGCCTACTTGTTTAGAGAGCACTGAAGAAGATAGAGAGTTAGAAGATGCCTCTAGAGAGAAAATGGAAAAGAAACTAAAAGATCCTTGGTGTATAGATCATAATATAATGTTCAAAACTCCAAATTACACTAAGGATAATTGGATTGCCTTAAACATGTTTAGACCTCAAACTCAATTAAGCCCTGAACAAGTGTTTTGGAAGTTAGATATGGAAAAGAAAAAATCTGATGAGCTTGTTGAAAAGAATCCTCCCCTTAGGAAATTGCCCCCAACTACTGTGTATCCACCCAATACACCAATGCATTTAGTGCCTAGAACTCTTCCCACTCAAAGCAAGACCTTAATCAGCCTATATGTAGTTTACAAACTATTTGTTGATTTTGAGAAAACGTGTAAGAAGAGAATCACACCTACGGGGATAACTGAAGGGGAAAGGGGTTTTGAGCAAACAAAAGAATGTTATCTAAATGAGGTCATGCCTTTCTTTAAACAACTAAAAGATCAATTTGAAAGTCTTCAAAAGGCTATAGATACAGAAGTTAAAGAAATGAAAAGAATGTTTAATGAAATGGAAAACAAAGTTAGAATATATGAATGTGAGCTTAAGAGCAATGAGATTGAGAGGAAAAATATTCACATCCTGAATGATAATTTGATTTCTAGATGTGTTGCTCAAGATGTGTTCTACACTGTTACGAATTATTCCATTACTGCTTCTCAATTTCATGAATTGTCTATTGCTTTAAAAGTCTCCCAAGATCGTGTCATTGAGCTTGAAACAAAAAATTCAAAATTGCATGACAAAATCGAAAAGGATGACCATGATAACATGGTCAGGCATTTTTCTAAATTAGAAGTTGATTATCTTGATTTACAATTAAAATATCAGCATCTTAAAGAAAGTGTTAAAACCTCAAATGCCAAGACATCTTCAGATGCTCCTGAGTTTGATGTAGTTTTTGAAATAAACAAACGTGATGAACAAATTCGAGCTCATTGTAACACCATCAAAAGGTTGAAAGCTCAAATTTCACAATTGAAGGGTGAAAAGAATGAACTGACTGACTCCCGTATGCCTCCACCTTTAGATTCTCAGAATTTCCAACTTCAAAACATAATTAATAAACTACAAAAGGAAAATGAATGTTTTCAAGTTGAAAATTCAAAAGTTAATGCTCAAAACAAAGAATTATGTGACTCACTCAAGGTTAATCATAATAATAACAGTAAAAAGGTAATTTCTTTGCTTAACGAAATTGAGAATCTAAAGCGTGTAGTAAAAGGGAAAATGCCAATCACCACTGGTGAGAATGTTGCACCAAAGGTTCTTGCTTGTTCTAAATATGCTGTAACTGTGAAATATATTCCTCCTCATCTTCGGAACAATGAACATGCGTATCAAACATATCTTTCATATCTTAAGGATAGTATATAGTGTCTTCGTGAGATTGTTGAAGATGATAAGATAGAAAAACCACTTGATAATGCCAAACGATCTCAGGAACTCTTAGAATGTGTAATTGCATCATGTCCTAAATCTGGTACTAGGAAAGATAGAGAAGTTATGCCTTGTTCTATGCCCAAAGTCAAGCATGTATCCTTTGATGTGCCCCCTAGTGTCTCACATCCCAGCACTTCTAAACCAGAAAATCAAATGGCAGTAAAACAAACTAAGGCTCTGATGTGCCCGGTTGGTGCAAGTTTTAAATTTATAAAAGGTGAATTACCAATATTACCAATAACATATACGAGCAAGTATACTCGTCCGTTATAGCAAGATTATGAAGGTAAGTCGGGATCGTTCGCAGGTATTTGAGTGAATCTAAACACAAGTTTGAATTAACGGAGTCTATCCAAAACATATAATAAAGCAAATAGATATAATGAAATTCAGATGATTAAAAACTACACATGCTTAAACTAGTTTCATATCATAGATTAATGTGATTGTGTTAACCTCTTAACATGTTGATTATGATAATTAGTTGGTGTACTAATCTATTGTTCTTACAAGTTAAACTTTGATCAAGAGTTTAGTTCATAAAAACAAGCATTAAGTCTAGCCAATCAATTCAAGATCAATTCAAGTTTCATAAGTCTACATACATAAACTTAAACACAAAAACATCCACTTGTTCACCAAATTGCTTAAGAAATGGTCAATACAAAAGGTAACCGATCATAGACAAAAGGCTACAATTGATTCTCAACAACTAATCTTACGACCATTTAGATATTTCCAACCAATCCAATTTGATAATCAAAAAGCGTTTCTATTACAACCACACCTTAGTTCCTTTGTATAATCAAGAATAATGGGTAAAAACAATCATCCATAGACAAAATGATTATGACTAGTTGAATAACAATAAGTCCTTTCGGCCACAACGATTACTATCAATTAGCCAAACTTGATTAACAAATGTCACTATGAAACTTTAGCACAATTGGATCTTAGAATCAACTTAAAATTGAATTTAAACATGTTAACACAATCACTAACTAATCATATGATAATTAACATCATTTAAGCAAGTGCATAAAGAAACTAGCCACTCATAGCAAACATGAACATAAACTCAGAACTTTGAACATTAGAAAACATGATTAAAGGTCTTACAATGATTGAAATGAGATTACAAATGATGTAGTAATGATGCCTCAAGTATTGGTGATGACTTCTTGATGGTTTGACCTCCAAATGATGACTTCTTGGACCTCCAAAGTTTCCTGGAACTTTATGGATGAATTTAGGCTTTTAGAGAGTAGTAGTGGTGGTAAGATAGGTGTGAGAGAAGATCTCTCAAGTTGTGGTGTATGAAATGAGGTTGCAAAGGCCTCTATTTATACTACTTCCAAGGCTAGGGGTTATAAATGCATTTCTTGGTCACCAAGGAGCTTGGAAGGGACTAGAAGACATGTAGGAAGGGACTAGAATCGATTGGAACAAGTTTGGAATCTTAGTAATGGAAAAATGGCTGACACGGGACTTCCAACCGGATCCGGTTGAGCTCCAACCGAATCGGTTGGTCTTGCTGACTAGTCTCCAACCGAATCGGTTGCGGGTCTCGACCGATCGGTTGGAGAAAAATCACAAAAAGTCATAAACTTCAAAGTTGTAGATCTTTCTCTTAGCTTTCCGTGGCCGCGAACGGGGGGTCAAACGGAGTCCGTATGCAAAAGTTATGGCTAAAATGGTGAAGGTGTGTCGGGAACAACGAGTCTTCCAATATATCTTCGTTTAAGCTTCTTTTCTTCATTTCTTTCTCGTTTTCCTTCTTGAACTTTATTCTTGAGTCTTTGGACCACTAACTTGATTACTTTATCTTCTCGAATATACTCCGCAAGTCTTGCTTTGGTCGGGAATTCTTCATATATGGAGAAATCTTCGTATTTTACTTCTTTTTCCGTCTTTTTCTCCACTTTCATGTACTTGGCTACAAATGAACTAGCAAACGCACTTTGATATGATTAAGCAACAAAAGCATATGATTATAACCAAATAACATACATAAAAACACAGATAACGCTACTAAAAACATGCACAATTAGAGCGTTATCAAATTCCCCCACCCTTAAACTTTGCTTGCCCTCAAGCAAATCTAGGAAAAACATCCACTGGTACAAGATCGTGATTATGAAAAATGTGATGCAAATCAACCAAGTATAAATACGAGAGAGGATTCATCAATTATACTTTATAAAGGTGAAACATCAAGATGTTTGACAATATCCAATGATTTTCTTGCATGATAAACATTTCAAAACACCTCACGAAAAGTAACGGATGTATAATTCACTCAACACTCAATTTATTTAGAGATGGATAGTATTAAGGAATAGTACACTCATATTGCACAGTCATGATCTAAATATTACCATAGGCTTGTACAAGAAACAAAACTCCACCGACGTGGCGTGAGCACCAAGTAAAAACATCTAAAGAGGGCTTTTATTCGGGTTATAATGATATGGCTAAGGGTTAAGGGTATGGATAAGGCATGGGAATGTTAATGAAATTGGTGTTAAAATAAAAATGAAATCAAGTCTAATACCCATGTTGCTAGCTACCAAACATTCCACGGACCAAATAAACGATTATAGCTTTACTTTCTTCTTTTCCACTTTCCACAGCTTTTTGCTTTGCCATGACAATTGTTCTTCGATCATAGCACATTGGCTATTATTTCCATACTTTCAAAACATAACTTTTTTTTTTTTTTTTTTTTTTAACATAACGCATGGCTCAATCAATCTCATAGGATGTGGTACTCATAATCATTTGAACAATCTTCACTTTCCAGGAAACTAGCAACCAACAGTTAGACATTGATACGGGGTAGGCTAAGGTTTAAAGTGTAAAATCTTTTTGTATTTTCTGGGTGAAGCAAAAATGAAAAGGATGGCTCGGAGGGTGTAACTAGGGGTATCTAGTGCTAAAAATGAGCACTAAAAATGGGTCCATGTGGGTGGTTAACTAACCAATGAGGCTAGCTAATATATCATTAGATGTAAAATGGAAGGCCATTTGGGTAAAATCCTAAAGTGCCTCTTTATCACACGAATTCACTTATATCGCACGAATGCAATCTCACTGCGGTCTGGTAATGATTTACAAGCACAAGTTCTAGAATAAATAAAATCACCGGCACACTCATAGCAAAAGATCCAAGCATAAAAGATGTATGCTAATAAGAAATAGGCTCAAATCCTTACAATTTAGTGGAAAAGGGTATAATATGTGCTAGCAAATGTTTATCGATCCCAGAATGGATTGCAATAGTAATCGGAACAAATCTCGAAGTTTCAAATATTACCAGTTTTACCAGTGGAATGATCCAGTTATTCTAATAGATAATCGTAAAAGTATGAAAACAACTAGATCACAAGGGCAAACAAAATTTTAAATTTAAGCATGTAAACTCTAATTTTTCCTATTCACCTCCCCCCCCCCCCCCCCCCACACTTAAGTTAGACATTGTCCTCAATGAAAAACGAACTTCAAAGTATAGAAATAGGGAAAATAGAGATGAAACCAGATATGTCAACGAGTTTATCAACTTAAAATTCTTTCTTCATTCCTAGCACCCACTGGAGAAATCATTACCTGCACACAATCTTATAAACAAACAAAAGGTTTTATTAAAAGGATGGCACCCCCCACACTTAAGTTCAACCAAAGGTTTAAACTTTGGGGGGTGACCATAGAAAATCGAAACACACGGGTTGCCTCCCGAGAAGCGCTTGTTTTATTACCGAGTCATCAGCCTGACTCGAATCTTCCCCTGGTTAGGATACTTTGACCATACGGTTCAAATGGGGAATTTCAGCTCTTAAACGTTGAGGGTATGGAATCTTTGGTTTGTACTCCACAATGGATGGGAATACATTTGATTCTTTTGGTTTGACCATGTTATAGTCCCTTTTCGTTATTTCGAACGTTTGGTCAATTTCATTAGAAATGAAGACAGGTGGCGGATCTTTTTGATTTTTCAGAGGGTCATTGGACTTTCCACTCCCAGTGAATATGGCATCCACATTCTCAAAGTGAGTTACAGGATGTGGCTTAGTCCTACCATTTTGATTTAAAGAAACTGGATTTTGTGGTTCAGACCATTTGTCTATCTTTCTTTCCAGTTCTCTATTCCAGTTGTCACTGATTTTGTTGAACTTCTCATCATCAACATGATTGTGTTCAGGACCTTTTAATTGCGTCATTGGGATATGCATGGTGCAATCCTCAAGAAAAGGTAACACGGTTGGTGAGTTAGACATGATGTGGTTCAGATTTGGCGTGGTTGGAATATGCTCGGTCTCGTCCTCTTCGATAAATTCATCCTCACCCTTATCGTTCTCGTATTGAATTGAGGTTGGTTTGTAGACAAACTCATGTCTAGAGTTGGAATCTATGGTGTAAGGAAGAGATTCAACGTGATGGACTTCCTGTTCCTTACTTAATCTTTCTATCCTCCTCTCCAAGTCTTGGCTTATCGCTTGTTGGTTCCTTCTTCCTTGATCGACTTTATGTTCCAATTCAACCAACAGGTTCGTCATATTCTCATTAGCTTTTGTTTGACTGGCCATCCATTCTCTCATCATCTCCTCCGGTGAGGTTTTAGGTGTATTGAAATGTTGTGATGGATGAGGTATTGTATTCCATGACTGATATCGAGGATATGTATGGGTTGGTTTGAGGTATGGAAAGGAGTACGAATTTCTAGAATTTTGGTGGTGATATCCTTCATGTTGGACTAGGTTCGCTTCCATGGGATCACACATCGGCGTGTCATCCTCAGCATCGTAGTTTGAAGCTTGGTGATTATTTAGCAGTTCCATCATCTCCCTCCGCATGCTTATGAATTGAGTATCGATGTTTGTAGAGAGAGCTTCCAATTTCTCGATTAATGAGGCATGATTGGTTTTGATGTTGCTTCCACCGGCGGAAACAACGATATTTGGATTGTAATCGTTCGAGAAATTACTACTTGTGAAGATAGCGTTGACATACTCGTTTCTTGTTTGTGGTGGATGGTACGTCTTATCATTTGATGGTTTTGGGTTGGATTGGGTATTACTTGGCAATGAACCAGATGGTCTAGAGGAATGTTGGTCAGAAAATCTGCCAAACTTGTTTTCAAGATCTTGGATAGATGCTTGATGATTTTTCTGTCCTTGCTCAACTTTGGCTTTGAGATTGAAAAATTGATTTTTGATAAAATCATTTGCAGATTTTTGAGTAGCTATGAATTCTCTCATAGTTTTGTCGAATTCAGTTTCTTCCATCTTTTTGTCGGGATTTTGTGGTGGTGGATAGTCAGTTCGTGGTTGAGAATCATGGTTGTCATCCCTTGGTCGGCGATCTTGCCAATTTCCAGAATTTCGACCGTAATAATTACTACGATATCTACGGTATCCTCCTTGATCATAACTCGCTTCTCCTTCGTTCGGTCCACCCATAGGTTTATCGTCGCACTCGGATGATGGATGATTTCCTCCACAATTGTTGCATCCGTCTCGCATTTCCTTCATTTCATCTTTGATATCTTTGTACTGCGAGTCAATTTTTGAGGTTAACGCTTCCATCTTCTCCATGAGTTTTGAGGTATCGGTGTTTTCGACAAAAGCAACGGTTTTTGGGAGAGGTTTGGTTTTGGAATCTTTGGACCAATCAAGTTTGAGAAGTACTCGATCTTCGAGCAATCGATGTGCATCGTTGGGAGTCTTATAGAGAAAAATTCCTCCAGCATCAAGGATGCCTTGAGAGATTTCATCTAGTCCATGGTAAAAGATTTGGATAATGGTTCCTTTTGATAGTCCATGTCCATGACAACTACGAAGCAAATCTTTCATTCGAAGCCAAGCTTCGACAAGTGATTCATTTGGGTTTTGGTTGAAAGCACGAATTTCTCCCATTAATCGATCAAACATGGCAGGTGGAAAGAATCGGCTCACAAAAGCTTGCCTCATCTCCTCCCAAGTATTGATGATTCCCGGGGTTAATTCATTGTACCATACTTTAGCATCTCCGGTGAGTGATGATGGGAAAAGTTTGAGTTTGATGGCATTGACATCGGTGTCGCCATAACGAAACATGCCGCAAATTTCGATGAATTCGGCAATGTGCTTATGCGGATCGGCCCGCGCACGGTCATCGAATTGTCGGTCTTTGATCATAGAAAGGTGATGTCCCTTCACGGTGAAGTTGTCACCAAGGTTAATAGCAAAAATAGCACTTTCGGGGGTTGGTGCTACGGTTCGGTTGGTTCCCCACATGGGTTGATCGTCCGCCATGGGAAAAGGTAAATTGGTGAAAGGGTTGTAAACAACTTTGGCTTCAATGAGGTTATCAAATGGTGGGTTTGGTACTCTTGGTACACGATTTTCCAATGGTATGAAAAGTGTTCTTCTTCTTCTTCGAATCAATCGTTCGGGGTTGGTAAGAGGTGTAATTGGTTCTATCCCCGCTGCTCGAGTGTTCATACAATGTCCTAGAGAATCCAGGCAATATCTAAACACACGGACAAATAACAAAAACAGTTTTTATGGGACAGAGAAGGTAACCGGATCGGTTGCGGGACGCGACCGATCGGTTAGACCAGTTGAATTATAGGTAAAATGTAACCGATTCGGTTGAGGGGCAACCGAATCCGGTTAAGGTTTCTGAGATTTTTTTTTTTTTTTTTTGGTTGAATCGACTTTGGGAAATTCAAAAACTTTTTGAAACACAATCAAATGGCAGCGGCGCCAAAAACTTGATGTGCCCGGTTGGTGCAAGTTTTAAATTTATAAAAGGTGAATTACCAATATTACCAATAACACATACGAGCAAGTATACTCGTCCGTTATAGCAAGATTATGAAGGTAAGTCGGGATCGTTCGCAGGGATTTGAGTGAATCTAAACACAAGTTTGAATTAACGGAGTCTATCCAAAACATATAATAAAGCAAATAGATATAATGAAATTCAGATGATTAAAAACTACACTTGCTTAAACTAGTTTCATATCATAGATTAATGTGATTGTGTTAACCTCTTAACATGTTGGTTATGATAATTAGTTGGTGTACTAATCTATTGTTCTTACAAGTTAAACTTTGATCAAGAGTTTAGTTTATAAAAACAAGCATTAAGTCTAGCCAATCAATTCAAGATCAATTCAAGTTTCATAAGTCTACATACATAAACTTAAACACAAAAACATCCACTTGTTCACCAAATTGCTTAAGAAATGGTCAATACAAAAGGTAACTGATCATAGACAAAAGGCTATAATTGATTCTCAACAACTAATCTTACGACCATTTAGATGTTTCCAACCAATCCAATTTGATAATCAAAAAGCGTTTCTATTACAACCACACCTTAGTTCCTTTGTATAATCAAGAATAATGGGTAAAAACAATCATCCATAGACAAAATGATTATGACTAGTTGAATAACAATAAGTCCTTTCGGCCACAACGATTACTATCAATTAGCCAAACTTGATTAACAAATGTCACTATGAAACTTTAGCACAATTGGATCTTAGAATCAACTTGAAATTGAATTAAAACATGTTAACACAATCACTAACTAATCATATGATAATTAACATCATTTAAGCAAGTGCATAAAGAAACTAGCCACTCATAGCAAACATGAACATAAACTCAGAACTTTGAACATTAGAAAACATGATTAAAGGTCTTACAATGATTAAAATGAGATTACAAATGATGTAGTAATGATGCCTCAAGTATTGGTGATGACTTCTTGATGGTTTGACCTCCAAATGATGACTTCTTGGACCTCCAAAGTTTCCTGGAACTTTATGGACGAATTTAGGCTTTTAGAGAGTAGTAGTGGTGGTAAGATAGGTGTGAGAGAAGATATCTCAAGTTGTGGTGTATGAAATGAGGTTGCAAAGGCCTCTATTTATACTACTTCCAAGGCTAGGGGTTATAAATGCATTTCTTGGTCACCAAGGAGCTTGGAAGGGACTAGAAGACATGTAGGAAGGGACTAGAATCGATTGGAATAAGTTTGGAGTCTTAGTAATGGAAAAATGGCTGAAACAGGACCTCCAACCGGATCCGGTTGAGCTCCAACCGAATCGGTTGGTCTTGCTGACTAGTCTCCAACCGAATCGGTTGCGGGTCTCGACCGATCGGTTGGAGCAAAATCACAAAAAGTCATAAACGGAAAAGTTGTAGATCTTTCTCTTAGCTTTCCGTGGCCACGAACGAGGGGTCAAACGGAGTCCGTATGCAAACGTTATGGCTAAAATGGTGAAGGTGTGTCGGGAACAACGAGTCTTCCAATATATCTTCGTTTAAGCTTCTTTTCTTCATTTCTTTCTCGTTTTCCTTCTTGAACTTTATTCTTGAGTCTTTGGACCACTAACTTGATGACTTTATCTTCTCGAATATACTCCACAAGTCTTGCTTTGGTCGGGAATTCTTCATATATGGAGAAATCTTCGTATTTTACTTCTTTTTCCGTCTTTTTCTCCACTTTCCTGTACTTGGCTACAAATGAACTAGCAAACGCACTTTGATACGATTAAGCAACAAAAGCATATGATTATAACCAAATAACATACATAAAAACACGGATAACTCTACTAAAAACATGCACAATTAGAGCGTTATCAGGCTCCCATCATCACTTCTAAAATATTTAAAATTGACACTAGAGTTAGCGGGTCAAAACCTAGAAGCAATATAAAGAAGGATATGATTTCGCAAACTAAAAGTGATCATGAAAAGGAAGTGAAAGAACACCATAGGGACAATAAGTTTGACTTGAACAAAAAGAATCGTGTTGGTTCTAGTATTAGCTCTAAGCTTACTGAAATTAATTCGAAGTCTTATGCTGTCTTCAAAACATGTAAAGAATGTCTATTTTCTGGTAATCATGATAAATGTGGTGTGTTATTTCTGAGGTCTAAGAATCAAAACCCAGTTAAGAAAGTTTGGAAAGAGAAACAGATTAAGCAATCCTGGAAACCTACAGGGAAGGTTTTTACCAATATAGGATTTCAGTGGAAGCCCACAAGTCGAATATTCACGCATGGAAAACCTTGCTCCTTAACTAGATCCACTATGCCTAGAGTAGTGCCTGTTAAGGTTTGGAAGCCAACTGGTTGAATAATCCCATTAGGCACACGATGCCCTTTAACTAAGTATGATGATTCTACTAGTTTAGCTCCTAGTGATAATGCCATAGCAACTAGGGTTTCTGTTGATTCAAAGATTGATTGCCCTAACCAAAAGGAACCCATTTTCACATGGGGATCCAATGTTTTCAAATTTCCACCTTTTTCTGTGTTCCAATGCAGGTCATACAAATCATCTGTTGGTACTTGGATTAAGGCTGCTCTAAACAGATAAGGGGAAATGACTATGACGTCTGTTCACATCATTTCAGGCCTCGTTCTTCAAACACTATGGCGTCTGCAGATAACACTTCAGGCCCCGTTCCTCAAAGAAAAGAAAGGTGTATGCTTCAGTGTGCTTTATCTTCAAAAAAATAGAAATATTCATGTTTATGACCATTCTCATCGACATTCTTCATCAACAAGCTTCATGTTTTTCCTACACTCATTCAACCCTCAAGTGGATCTACGTTCATTGGTGTATATTCTTATTCACTTGCTCAATCAAAAACGGCAAACTTCATTTGCAATTTTTGAGGGGGAGAAGAGTGAAGAAACTATATGTCATTCCATCTAGGGATCTGCTTACCATTGATCGTATTCTTATTCACTTGTTTAAATCAAAAATGGCAACTTCGGATGCAATTTTTGAGGGGGAGAAGAGTGCAAATACTACATGTTGATGGATGCTTGAATTATGGTCATACGACTCTCCTTCAATACCTAATGCTTCACTTACTAAGGATAACTAGGATTCATTGTTTCAAGATATGTTTGATGAGTACTTCCAACCTCTATCGAATGTTGGTCATCCAGTTCCTGAAGCTCCTGCTCTGGTTCCTGCTGACTCAACTAGTTCACCTTCTTCAATCTACATTGATCAAGATGCACCATCTAAGAAGTACAACTTAGACTACTCAAGAAACCCAATCTCCAGTTATTCCTCAAGGCGTTGATAATGACTATCACAATATTGTAGTTTCACTCATGAATAATGATTCGATCTTTGGTATTCCTTTGCCAAATCTTCACGGATTATTGTTCCTTCCAATGTGCACTCTATAAATCAGCCACATGAACATAAAGGAAAATGACTACCTCATCTGCTTGAAAACATTATCGGTGAACCTTCTAGATCAGTCTCTACATGCATCCAACTACCCACACAAGCCATGTTTTGTCACTATGATGCTCTCATATCTTTAACTAAACCTATAACCTAAAAGAAGCATTGACTGAATCCTAATGGATTGAAGCTATGAACTTGAAGAACTAGGAGGAGGATTGAAAAACAAGGCAAAGTTGGTAGCACGTGGAAATTGTTAGGAACAAGGCATTGATGTTGAGGAATCATTTTCTTTGGTTCATTCAGTAGATCGACATACATCCGATTGTATGTTTATTTACGTGTTGGGCATTTGACACAATTTGATTACTTCAGAGTTAATCATTTATCACTGATTTGAGATTGAAGTTTAATTTCACAAAGGCGTGTTCTTATTTGATAACTTGCTCAGGCCTAAGAATTTTAAGTTGAAGACTTGGTTTATCTAGTTACCAGATTTCGGGATGGATGGTTGAAGACCTGGTTAACTATCACTAAAAGGAGTTACGTTGTTTTACTTAGTTTCACACGTAGATGGCGTTGTGGATAATCACAAGAGGTGTTAATGTCTCATATTGTGGTTGAGTATTGAGTACTTAGAGATTTTCTTGGAGCATAAATTCTCGACACCGTTCTTCCAACATTAGTGCAAGCTTAAGATGTAAATACGGGGAATTCTACTTCAGTTTCAAGTTTGGTATATCAGGTTTTCTTCATCAATGGTCACTTCAAATTGTCTACATATGGGTTGATAAATATAGTCAGAGAGAGTTTCTGTAGTAGTTGATTCTCACAGGATTCATTTGAGCTAATTTTTCTTCTTCTCTATTTCAAGAATATTTGGTATGTATAATATGTTGTTGATTCTGAGGTATCAAAACCAGCAAGGGGGAAGGAGACATACATCTAAACACACAACGAGTATCCGTGATGAACTTAATACTTCTTCTCTATTGAAGTAATCCCGGGAAAGACATATGTCATAACCGTAGTGAAACTCAGTGGTTAACTCGTAGCCTTTGGTGTATTATTCCAACCATTTGGGGGAAGGATATAGTATTCCAACTACAAGGGAGGAAGGATGTATTATTCCAACCATTTGGGGGGAAGTGGTCTCTGGATACTTTTGGTATGTGTTAGCTCAGCCAACAGTGGGAAGAAATATGAGAAGAATATTATGAGCGTGAGATGATATTGCTTATCGACATCTTCTATATGGTTTATGATAAAGTGCTTCCGGTTATTGCTTCATGTACACAATGTAAAGATGATTTCGATGAGATCGCAACCACCAGGGGATAGATATGTGTACATCAGGGACGCACAACATGTTCACTTGATCGGGCTTAATCAGTTATTCCAGAGTTGACACTCGCAGAGATGATCAGTGACTCAACATGTTACTTGTATGTCATCATCTCTAATCTTGTTGGGTACATGTGTACATTATGGGCTGATTGGTTATATGTTAGATAACTGGAATGCATGTGGTGTAATGAAGATGTTGATATATTGTTCTCCCGAACAGACAACTGCTCAAACTCGAAGAGTAATGTGTACCTCGGAGACGCACAAAAGGTTCACATGATCAGGGCATAATCATTTATTCCGGGTTTGATAACCGCAGAGATGATCCGTGTTAACTTGTTACTTCGCTGTTATCGTCTTCTTTGGGTTCTTGAGCTTCATTTAATTAGACTATTTGCTTCACTTCATCTTCTGGGGGGGAAATGGTCTTAAATTCGAAGATTGTCGGTTTGGGGGAAGCTACCAAAGATTCACATTTAGAAGGCTCATGTTCAGATGATTTTCTTAGAAGCCTCGAATGCTTTGGTAGTGAAAGTTTAACAGATGTTGATTTCTTTCTTCTACAACGTTCTGCACGATATCCTTATCTCGGTACTCATTTCATCATCCTCTTAAACTAAATTATCTTCTTTGTACATATTTTATCAAAAAAGCAAAATACAAAATTATAAAACCAACAAAAAGAAAATAAAAAAAATATAAAATTTCAAAACCCATAAAAATCAGAAAATTTTAAAAAAATCCAAAAATATTGTTTTTAATATCATGTCATCTGGTTTCGATAATATCTACGGACTTTGAATTGTCATTCAATAATGACACGGGTCTTTAGATGAAGTTCGAACAGAATGTAATAAACTTTTTAATTTGATTTAAAAAAAAATTGAGACGGAGAAAAATGATGGTTTATTGTCATTCCAGGCTGTAACCCTTTTTAAAAGAAAGAAGAGAGCTATGCTTAATCTTATTTTTAAAACCTCATGCTCTGATTCTAAAAACAAATGTTGGTCGCCAAAAAGAAAAATGTTTCCTTCACAAATAATTTTCCTTCTAAATATTCTTCTGAAAAATATCTGTCATCTAATGAAAACAAAATTGCTTTTAAAATAACTCGGACTATATTTTTGAAAATCATCTGGACTTATCATTTGTCAAAATCTCTAACACTCAATCAACAACTTATGTCATTGATTTAGGGGGAGAATGATTTCAATCAAATCAAAAAGTTATTTTCAAACAATGGCACGTAATCGAGCAAGGTCTAATTTTGGATAATCAAAAAGAACAATGTTTTTGTACAATTGGATCCAGACCAAGCCTAATGTTGTGTTTTCATAAGATACTTAAGCATGTTTAATCATTGGAGTTTAAAGTCTCAGAATTTGATCCTTACCAGTTAAATATTTTAAAAGCAAATCACAATTCTCCTCAAAAGCTTTCAAAAACAATTTAAATCAATAGAGATCACAAATCTCAAAGGATTTGAAAATTGTGATCGGGAGAGAATTTTTGATTTAAATTGGATATAAACTGATAATTCAATAAGTGGTTTTATAAATATAATAACAAGCACTCCTCCCTACATGTGCCAAACGATTTCAAATTTTCCATGCACATGTTAAGGGGGAGCATCTATCTCAAACAAAAAAGGATTGAAACGTGATTGATTTATCTCAAAGTGCAGGTTCCCTCTAGTATGTGCAAAAAACTCTTATGAATATCGATGCACATATTGAGGGGGAGCGATCAAATGAAAACCTCATCCTTTCCCAAAATATTTTCAATAAAGTATTTAAAATACTAAATTTGATCAGGAAAGTGTTGATGATAATTTTAGAAAATGTTGATCAAAGAATTTAATCTTTCATTCTTAATCCAAGATTTCTAAGTCTTCTTGCCTCCATGTGCTAAAACAATTTTGAATATTTGATGCACATGTTGAGGGGGAGCGTTTCTAAAAATATCAAAAACAATTCAAGTACAAAATGCTTTGATCTTGTATCACAAGTACCTGGATTGATTTTTCAAATGGTTTTCAATTGGTTTCGAGGCGGAATGAACGGTACCAAAAGATAGACCAATTTATTTTATGCATGGAGATATAAGGATGGTTAGGTTAGGTATTCGTTCCCACGATCCCGCCAGAGCCGGAGGGATCTACCCAGGGACAATCCACTAGAAAGTATAGATGTCTTTAGGAATGATGATAAAAAGGAGAAAATGAGAATATGGGAAAAGTGCGGACTGAGACAGAGCTAGTACTGGAACAAACCCAACAAGGTTTTAGTAATGAAGTATCAGTAAGCACTGAACGAGTTGAAGAATGAAAAAGAATTGAATGAGAAAAGGGTGAAAAGAAATAGCCCTCCATTAATTCAACCTTAGGGCAGAAACCGGGTTCAATTCATATGCTACTGGTTGTTACCAAGGTAACACCGGTATTGAAGATAAGATGTCATGGACCCAGTGACGCACTGCACCAAACTTCTCATGCTACTCAAGTTCCTCTTAAAATGGCTTGTTTCATTCTCACGGGGAACCTACATAATCTATCGACTTTCTCTTAGAGATTGTTGATATTGAAGAAGGAGACCCTCTCCCTAGTCTCCGGCATAGGAAACCAAATATGCACGATTGAGTCTAGAGCCAAGAGATCATCAATAAATCTCGTTAGGAGACATTATTATTGAATACTTACTGTTTCACACAATGTGGAAAGTAAGTATATATATTTTAAGAGTCCTACGGATTATCCTTGTGGTATTGCCAGAACATCCGAGTGATATGTAAAATATTCACGATGAAGATGGAAATCCTTCTAGAGCCAACATCAAACAAGCTCTTGGTGGGTGGCATGTGAGATCTATCCAATAGATCAAGCTTTTGACAACTGGATAGAAACGATGGGGCGATTCAATCTTGAATCAACCTTGGTCCAGGAAATGGATTGACGGATACCTTTGAAAAATCTGTCGTTGTGCTTAAAAATTATCTTCTATAGCACATCGACTGTGAATTACATTTTCAAAATTAAAAGGGTATTTATGATTGATAATTGATTTTCCATAAAACCTTCGTTGTATTGCAAAACTCTTTTATTTAAGCAATATGCGATTGTTTTCAAATCATTTTTTATCAATCAGTGAATCTCAATTCGCTGGTTTACTCACTCCGTGTTGTCTTCTTTGAGATGTTCCAGTTTGAGAATGGCTAGAGCAGCTGTGAAACCTTGTCAAGGAGATTCCTCGGAATTATACCTGATCACAGGTAGTACTTGTACTGATCAACGGGGAACCGTGGGCCGTGCACCTCAATTCAACGAAAGTGATCAAAGACACTGTCGTGCACTTTATTGCTAACTATTGTATGCAGGGACACCCGACGGTTGCAGCTGATCAGAATTGAGGAGTCATTCCATAGCCGCATGCTCACACATCGCTTTCACATCTAAAGAAATCATGATAAGTGCAAATCTTCATTAACTGACTCTGATATTTTTAATCCATGCTTCTGCTACTCTGATACTAGTATCACGAATCAACAAAAGCTTTCGCTACTCTGATGAGAAGATATCATGATCCAAAATATGAGCATGTCGGTCCGAAAGTCACAACTTCACATTATGGCGATACAACAAAAGGATGAGTCAGAGATTTGTTATGGCTGATGATCTCAAAATTGGCTCAAAACTCACCATCACATGGGTCAATTAAAGACCTCCACTTGAATCAACATAACATGCGGAACATGAAGAATTAAAGACTACGGGCTACAGAGCAAAGAAATAAATCAAGAATCCAAGAACATCCAAAATGTAATATCTTTTTGTAATCAATGTATTTTAAGGTGACCTCCCTTAGGGGGAGATTGTTAGGATTTAGTAAATCTGGTAGTTAAAGAGTCGGCACCTCAAGTATATGTATTCATTAGAAAGCTCGTAGTTGTAGTCATTTAGTGTTAGTAAGTAGTTTGTTAAGTAACAGCGTAGAGGACGGATGGGTCTCTACCCATTGTATGCCTGATCCACAGCCCAAAGGTGGCGTGTCTTGTTTGTAACTATAAATAACCTTTGCCTTGCAAGGCAAAGGGTTGGAGCTTTTCAATATCATTTTTCTTTGTCTCACTAAAGTTCCCAACACTCTTCCACTTTCTCTCTCTAGAACTCATTCTATACGCCTCATTCTTGTGTTTGATTATGTGTTTATGAAAACCAATATCTAATAGAATCAATATGATTGCACATTCGTACATTCCTCCTTTTCATATTGTTTGTGCACATGACTAGCCAAGAAACCCGTATAGGGTGTGAATTTGTGATTCGTTTGGTTCACTGAGACAACCACGAGTATGTTATGTTGTCATGTGCTTACGTCGGGTAGTACCCGACTTCACTGGTCATCCGTCGAGTTAGAATCATAGTGTTTTTGTTTCCTTGTTTCGGTGTGCGTATAGGCTCACAAGAGCCTTATGTTTGTAGTTGTATCGAGCCCCTAAAGGGTGCGTCTGAACTGCTCATTACAGCCCCTTAAAGGCTTTGTATTCAGCCCCTAAGTGGTACGGCTGGACCTGCTCATTACAGCCCATAAAGGCTGCATTTTCAGCCCCTAAGTGGTGCAGCTGGACCTGCTCATTACAACCCCTTAAAGGCTTTGTATTCAGCCCCTAAGTGGTGCGGCTGGACCTGCTCATTACAGCCCCTAAAGGCTGCGTTTTCAGCCCCTAAGTGGCGCGGCTAGATCTCCTCATTACAGCCCCTAAAGGCTGCGTTTTCAGCCCCTAAATGGTGCGTCTGGAACTGCTCATTACAGCTCCTAAAGGCTGCATTTTCAGCCCTTAAAAAGGTGTGTTTGGTTGCTAAAAATCTGCACCAAAGGGTGCGTTTGGTTTGCTAAAAATCTGCACCAACAGGTGCGTTTGGGTTGCTTTTGTGTTGCTATTAAGCAGCCCCATCAGGGGTGTTTGTTTTGCCGCCTAATAGCCCACCAAGGGCGCCTTTAGTCCTATGTAATCTTGGGTTATAAAGTCGTACTTTGAAACACGAGACTATATTATATATACATAGCACGCCTAAGAATAAACTACTATATGTTTCAAATCCATAAAAACTTGCCAAAAGAAAAGGGGAAACTAAGCTAAACCTATAAGTTCGAAAACATTTATTATCACATAGTTAACTTACATGTATACTTAATATGTTTTAATAAAAACTTGTATGAGTTTTATAAAATATAAATCCGCTATCTCCTTAAACAAATATTTTGTAATCTATAGTTACAACGACGAACAAATAGAGTTGTACGCCGGAGTCATGCCCAATTTTCGTCAAATATATCTATATCACGCTTTTATGATAACAAATAGAATACTTGTATTGTAATTTACATTGAACTTCGAATGTAGTTGAATTAAGTTGACACTGAAAATTTTCTTATACATTACAAATGAGACATGAAGGGTATATATAGGTACTTCTAATTAAGGATATATATATATACAATCTTTCAAAAGATATTAGTATTGATAACATCAAATAGTCATGAATATTAAGTGTCAATTTCCCCCAATAATGCTTGTAATTTATATCATTTATACAGAATTACGCTTGTTTTCTATTGTTTTCCACTTTCAGGTAAATTACGAGCATTAGAGCTAAAGAGACGCGGAATTGGAGAAATATCAAAGATTGATCATAGTATGCTGACTTTGAAGAAGTTATGGCGTAACTCATCTCTCACATTACGCCGTAACTATAGCGTGACTCAGAAAACCAACTCATCTGAAGGTTACGGCGTAACTCTCCCCAAAGACTACAACGTAACTATATTAGGTCAAATGAGGTTCCACGCCGCTGATAACTACGCCGTAACTATTCCACCAACTACGGCGTAACCAAGCAACATTGAAGATACGGCGTAACCACTCATAAGGTTACGCTGTAACCAGCAGATCTAGTGCAAATAACGAAGGAATTGAAGATTACGGCGTAACTCTTATTTTAGTTACGCCGTAACCCAGATCTGGCCTATAAATACCCCATGATTTCCAGCATTTCAAGGCATCCCATTCCACACACCACAACCAAAGAACATGGGAAGAAGCCAAAGGCAGGTCTAGAGAAGCATACGGAGCTGTCTCCAAGGGAGAAATCACTCCCCTACGATAAGCATTAGCATTTTATCTTTTCTTTACTTTCGATTCATGTATTTCGTAACTTTGAATATTGAATTGATTTGTATGGTTAATATGAGCGGCTAAGCACCTCTTGGTGCTGGCCTAGTTATGATTCCTTAATTGTTTTGTTTGCATTTATATTACTTCCGTATAATTATTTCTAAGTGTATGCATGCATAGTTTAGTTTGCCACTGATTGTACAATAGATTGCACTACCAGGCTTTGATGATGATCAAAGGTATGAGGGGTGTATGTTCCAGCCAAGACTTTCCTTTCACCTGAGAATAAGAAATACGAAACACTACGTCAAGTGATTACGCAGGGGTATGACCCTGCGAACCACCTCCGGCTTGAGAGTAAGTATGAGTTATGGATGTATAAGTGTGTGTAAGTAAAGAGATGAGTGTGAAATGAGCATACCATAATCCATTGCCCGTCCAACCTATTTATAGTGGATGAAATAGGGTTGAGAGCACTTCTGCATGAATGTCGGAGATCATGGGGGCGTCCCATGATTATGGGTAACCGCTAGGGTTTAGTGACCCACGTTCTCAGACTTGACGGGGAAGCCAAGAGAGAGAGGGAGATCGTGGGTTTGACCAAGTCAGGAGGTTCCCCTATCCAGTGCTTCTTCGTTAGCCATACCCCGAAGGGCTTAGGGTTTCGAATGGCGAATTCCCCTGAGGTAACCTCCGTGATAACGAATGGTTTGACGCCTATGGATATTCTGGAATCCTAACTTGGGCCTTCGAATGGAAGGGCTTCGACACGTCTCGGAGGAGTGTCCTTCGAGCTACTCGGAGGGTACATCATCAAGTAGCTACCCTTGTTTCGGTAGTTTTGAATGGCGGTAGAGGCTAGTTGCTTAGGAGATATGACCAACTGACCCTAAGTGAGTAGACTGAGACGGGAAGGGTAAGATATGACCAACTGACGACCCTTTCTACTTGTGCGATTTGACCAACTGATCACTTACCGTTTGGATGAACTTAAGAATTAGGAGGTAAGTGTTTAAGTTGCTAATGCCCGGGCACTCACTATTATAAATCTAGCATGTAGCGGTACTTAATGACTTGGCTTAGGGGACCAGGAACAACAGGACTTATGAGGGGACACCTGACTTCTCCTGTGGTTGCATCTTTGCTGATAGGTTAGGGCGAATTAACCAAATGTTTTCCTCTCAACTTTGACCCCACCTAAAGTAATTGGAAGTAAGTAGACGTAGACATTACTAGCTAGGAGGAATAACTAGGTTAGCACCACTCTCCTCTATTGATTTATCCTTTGCCTTTTATCTGCTTTAGTAGTTAATTAATTATTTCCTTATCATAATCATATTAAAAACTGTGACACCTAGACTTAGTAATAATCCAACACACATAGCTCTTGGGATGACCTCGGTTTTACCGATTACTACACTACACACGACTGGGTACACTGCCCGTTAGTGCATTAGGGTAGACCATAGGTATAACGAGACTATATAAATATTAAAACCTGGTCAGTAAAACCTGCATCAAGTTTTTGGTGCCGCTGCCGGGGAGTTATATTAGGATTAATATTAAGTCTTTCATTTTGTTTTAAATTTCTCACGATCATTATTCAAGTTTTCAGGTACCATGGAAGCTGTTAACTGTTAGGATTTAGTAAAACCATGTATTAAAGAGTCGGTCACCTCAAGTATATGTAATCGTTAGAAAGCTCGTAGTCGTAGATTATTATAAGTTAAGTAGTATTTAGTTTAAGTAACACCGTGGAGGACGGATGGGTCTTTACCCACTGTATGCCTGATCCACAGCCCGATAGGTGGCGATTTATGTAATGACTATAAATACTCTCTACCTCCCAAGGTAGAGAGTTGGAGCTCATAATAAGACTTTTCTTTCTCTCACTAAAGTTCCCTAAACCTCTAACTTTCTCTCTCTAGAACTCATAATACGCCTATTTGATCTTATGGTTTAGTGTGTTTGTGAAATCCAATATGTTACAAGTGGTATCAAGAGCCATGGTTTGATCATCTCTTACATATCTTTGGATTTCTAGTGACTTTTAAGTGGTATCAAGAGCCATGGTTTTTGCATCATTTGGATCATTTCTAGTGTTAAAGTTTGAATCTTGGGTGTAGTTTTGTGTTTAGAATCATTTTATGTGCTTGGGTTTTGATTTGGTAACCTTGAATCATCGTGGTTGGGTTGTTTTTGGATTGAAAAGTGGTGTTTTTGTGTTTTTCTAGCTAGCGACTTGAGCCACGGATAAGTTGTCTTGGTAGCGACTTGCTTTGTAATTTGGTAGCGAGTTGTAGTTGGAGGTCTTAGCGAGTTGAGCTAGCGACTTTTCTAGTGAGACAAGCCGACAAACAGTACACTTAGTGGAGTCTCCACTATGGGTAGCGACTTGGTGAAAGTTAGCGACTTGTACTTAAGTTTGTTAGCGACTTGGTGTTAGTGATTTGGTGCTTAGCGAGTTGCTCTTTAGCGACTTGACAACTTAGCGACTTGGTGCTTAGCGACTTGCTGTCAAATATTTTGCTAGCGACTTGGTGCTTAGCGAGTTGTTATTTAGCGACTTGACTGTGTCTTAGCAACTTGGTATTATAGCGACTTGGTGCTTAGCGACTTGGTTCAGGTTTTCTTAGCGACTTGGTTGACTCTGTCTGTCATACGGTTTTCTCTTGATTTAGTAAAATCTCGTGAAAGAATCTATTTCCCGGTTTAATCATAGAGTTATAAAATCCCGTTTAATCTGTCAACATGTCTACCAACGTTCCTACAATCATCTCCACTGTTGCCGAGGATGTTCAAGCAGCTGGTTCAGATACTCGTCCACCCATGCTTGACAGAACTGACTACGACTCTTGGGCTCAACGAATCAGATTGTACTGTCTTGGAAAGGAAAATGGGGTTAACATTCTCAAATCCATTGATGAAGGACCATATCGGGTGGAGACTACTAGAGACATAATTGATACAGCTGAAGATGGAACACTGATTTACGGAATTGATAGATCAAAGATGTATGATGAGCTCGATGATAAGGAGAAGAAGAGATTCGATGTAGATATCAGGGCTTCTAACATTATACTGCAAGGTCTTCCAAAAGACATCTACAAGCTTATCAATCACAACACTGAAGCAAAGGCTGTATGGGATAATGTCAAGATGCTTCTCTCAGGTTCTGAATTGACTGTTGAAGATAGAGAATCACAACTATATGATGAATTTGAGCATTTCAAGATGAAACCTGATGAGAGTGTCTATGAGTACTATGTGAGATTCCATAAGCTTGTGAATGACATGAGGAACATCAAAATGACTATGCCTAACATTCAACTGAACTCAAAATTTGTGAACAACATGAATCCCGAATGGCACAAGTTTGTTACTTCTGTGAAGCTCACTAAAGGATTGAAGAATACAAACTATGAGAAATTGTATGCCTTCCTTCTCCAGAATGAGAGACATGCTATGTTTGAAAAAAGGATTCTGGAACAGTTCAAAACCAATCAGGGAGAAACAAGTTCATCTAATGATTCAACTACCTTCTACTCAAACATTGGAATTACCACCAAAGCATCTCAAGTTATACCCATGGGTAATGGTAATCACAAACTCATTCCCGATCCTATGTTCAAACAAGCTGATGCTGATGCACACGTGGGAAACTTCATTAATCAACTGGCTCTCCTGATTAGTCAAAACATGAACTCTCTTCCACACACCAACAACAATCTCAGAACTGCATCCAATCCACACAATCAAGCCACTGTCAGAGATGGGAAGGTTATGGTGCAGCCAGTTCAAGAAAGGCAGTACGAACAAGGAAGAGGTGGAGCTGGTAGAGGTTACGCTGCAAATCAGAATAGGGGAAGGAATGTGATGAGTGTGTAAATACTCATCATTTTTGTACAAATTAAACTGCAAAAACATCTGAAAACACTCAGAAATGCATCAAAATGATAAAAATATCACAAATAAGTGTTTTATGTGTTTTAAATGCAAAAATATCAAAATCTGGTAAAAAAACGTATCAAGTTTACATAATTGGCAGTTTTAGTCCCCCAAGTTTCAAAAGTTGTCAAAAACAGTCCCTGGTAAAACAAAATAAAGAAAAATGTTATTCAAGGTCCCTGAATTATTCTAAGTTGTCAAAAATGGTCCTTGAATAAATCTTTTGTTAAATGGCAGAAAAGGTCCCTCAACTTTCAAAAATGTCAAGTTTGGTCCCTGGAAAATTGAAATTGTCAAATCTAGTCCTTGTACTATTGAAGGTTGTCAGTTTTAGTCCTTGTGTTAACCTTGGAATAATGGCAGAATTGGTCCTTCAAAATTTCAGAAATTACAAGTTTAGTCCTTGTCATTTAAGCTTAAAACAAGACTTGTCAAAACCATTTGACCCCCTGCCACTTAACCCATTGTGACCCCTTGACCTCCCCATTTTGGACTGCCAAGTCAAACTAAGTCAAACTCTCAGCCTTTCCCTCCACCTGTACTGTATATCCCCTCCAAGTTGCCTGCAACAACACAGGCCCTCTCCCATCACCTTTTCTCCTTTCCCACCACCCCCTCATCATCACAAGCCACCACATTAAATGCCACCCCCCCCCTAGCAGCTAAATCAGACCCTACAGTCAAATATAGGCTTTCCCGCCAAATTGATAAAAACGGCTAAAATGGCCAAAACTCACCCATTGGTCAAGAAAAGTGGTGGGATTCTCTCTGAAGGACACGTGGATGCTTATTGGAGCATAAAAGAAGGAGGAGATATAGAGAAGAAGGCAGTTTTTAGTTTTTTAACTTTATGAATGTCGTATTTTATTTTTATGTCTTCGATTAAGCTCTAAGCTAAAATCTTTTGTTGCAATATATCAAACTAAGTTATTTAAGTGTATTACAACTGTTTCTAAGTGCCAATTCAAATTGTGTTAACATATCATGCTCTATGGTCCACTGTTGAAAAATTGAATTTCCAACTCTTATGTTTAAGCTCCAAGAAGCTTTACTTTAGTTCAAATGTGCTTATTCAAGCTTAATATAGCTTTTAGTAAGCCTGTTATTCAGTTTCAAGCAAAATATTAAGCTGGTCAACAATAGTCAACTGTGAAGAAGAAATTGGTTCAAGCAGGTTGGAAATGGAATGGGTTGTTGCAGAGCAGTGTTTGGGTTGGTTTTGATATAGAATAAGTGGATTTGGGTTTTGTTTATGCTGCAACATAGGCTGGACAAGTTGTGAGTTTGATCTCATTTTCATATTTTTTATGCAGTTTTCAAATTGTGCTCATATTGGAATCTGTAGTCATCAAGTATTTCAATACCTGTCCACTTAGTTGTACTTAGGATAATTATAATCAGTGCTAGTGATAATATATACTAGTTAAGTAGTTTACTCAGTTTAAATTTATAAAACAGTTAATATATTGGTGTTTGGATTAGTGGTTTACAAGAGCCTAAGCTCTTGTCTATGCTTGATACCTGTCTATGCAATCTTAATATTGTCTACTTAAGTCATTTTGGTCAGTTATTTGTCACTACATTAGCTCAAAAGTCAAAAGTACCAATTAACTGTCCTAATTTCTTGTCTGATGAGATTTTGTGAAGTCAAAAACATGTTTTGTGTTTAGAATACATAGAACCAGCTTGCATTAGGTTTAATTCACTTTAATACATCACATTCAGTCATTAATTCAAGGTTAAAGTTCATATAAGTCAACAAAGCAAAACTGTTAAAGAAAGTCAAAACATGAAATTCCAGTTTTGAGGCCAAATGGAGAGATTTTTCATGAGCTCATTTCTAGGATTAATCAAGTGAGAGTTTTTGTTTTTAAAACTTCAACTGATCAAGTTACTTATTATCATTTTATTAGATTTTTGGTAATTTTCTTAAGCCTTCAAAAAAAGCTCATCAAGCAGGGCTTATTTGCCCTGCTCACACACCTCAGTCAGTGCTGTGGTTTCATAGAACCTTGCAGAGCTTGTGAAAAGCTCCTAAGAGCTTCTCTTGGTCTTATATTTGGTTTACAATTTGCCAACCATGTCTAGTTTAAGTTCCAACCTGTGGTTTTCTGTTACAGCTTATTAATAAGAAGTTGATTAAGCTCAAAGTAGTACACTCAAATCTGTTTTAGCACATTAATCAAATCATCAAAATCTTAGCATGTTGCAATTCAGAGGATAAGTCTTGTTGTTTTTAGTTGTTGTAGATTACTTTTAGCATAAAATAGCTTCTGTGAAAGTGTGGTGCTCAGTTTGAACCTTGTGCTTATTTAAAGTGCTTATTACATAAGCACTTGTGTTGCAGTTTCAATTTCCACCAAACAAGCACATGTTTTTCTATTTTTCTTAGATTCAGTAGATTAAATTAGACTTTTCTTGAAATTTTCATAATTTTCCAACACTGTTTGCTATTTTTCTTAATTAAAAACAGTTTTTAGGCCATTTTAAATAGCTTTTAATAGAATTAATTCAGAAAAAGTTCAAAAAAATAATTTTTCATTTTTCTTAGATTAAGATAAATATAAAAAGTAAAAAAAGTAATTTTCCAGATTTTTCATAGTTTAATTTGTAATTTTTAGTAATTTAATTAGTTTTAAATAGTTTATAATTCATAAAAAATAGAAAAATAATCAGAAAAATATAAAAATAGTTTTGAAAATTCTCTTTTGTTGTTTTAGATTTTTCCAAGTCATAATTTTATTTTTCTAGCTTTATTTCCTATTTTCTTGTAATTTAGGTTATTATTAAATAGTTAAAAATAGTTTTTAATTAATAATAATTAGATAAATAGTTATAAAAATAATTTTCTTTTTCTTAAAATTTTCTCATATCATTAGGTTTGTAAAAATATCATTTTCATATTTTTAGGATTAATACTGCTTCAGTTTTACATTTTCTTGTGTACGTCGCGTAGTTTTTAATTTAAGTTGTAAAAACAGAAAAATCAAAAAAATCAGTTTAAAAATAGTGATAGCGTTTATTTAATATTTTTTATCTTTTTAATTCTCTTTAATTTGCATTTAAGCCCCTGTAATTTATAAATAACTCAAAATCCTTACTGATCATTATCCTTAGTGGTTATTCGACATCTGATTGTGTTAAACACCAGTCATCCTCCGTGGGACTTAACGACCCGGGAATCCACTGTATTCTCCTGATCTAAATTGCATTTGGTGTTTGAGCTGTTTTAAGTTCCTTACGGTTAGCCATTCACAAGTGGCTAGCTTGCGTGAGAAAACTTGACGGTTTTGCACCAATCAAATTTTGGCGCCGCTGCCGGGGACGCTGTAAGCGTGTCCTAAGCATTTTTTAGACCCGTACTTACCACTATACTACCACCTTTTGTAAAAACAGTTTTTTGTAAAGTTATAACAAAATCAAAAAGTTCATTAACACTTTTCCTAAAGTGTTAAAAACACCAAACAAAATATAAAACAACAAAACAATCGTAACGTTTTCTAGCTTGTGTTTCTTTTAAGGTGATTCTTAAAGAAATACGATTTGGTTAAACGAGACGATACCAAAAATATTGTCCAAAAGTTTTAAACCATCAGCACAAATCTATACCTACGTCTTTTCAGTGATACTTAATATATACATAAAAATCAACCACCGCAAATCAAGGCAGTACACCTACTAACTGGGGGTGTGACCATAATAAGTTCCCGAACATCAGATTTAAAACTTGCCTTTGTGTCCTTGTGATTTGGTGTACCTTTTTCAAAGAAGCCATTTCATTTGTGATTATTGGTTAAGTTCACTTGTCGTTTTGCCTCGCATTTGTTTTGAAAACTGATTTTTATACTTAGTGCATGCGCACTCGTTCTTCCAGTTCTACAAGTCCACTTTCTGAGCTTGGAAACATTCCTCGTAGACGTAGAGGACGTTCTACTCCTTCAGCCGTGACTGAGGAACGTCTACCAACACCACCACCTGCTGTGATGGCAGAAGACAAGCCGATGAATGAGCTTCTCCAAGCACCCATCGAGGGTTACGGAGATGCTATTGTTGTCCCAGCCATCGTGGCTGATACTTTTGAGCTCAAAACCGGGTTACTTAATCTGGTAACCCAAAGCCAATTCTATGGTTTTGAGCGGGATGATCCTCATGCACACATTCGATGGTTTAACAAGATTGCATCTACCATCAAATACAAGAATGTCCCACATGAAGCCATTAAGCTTCTTCTGTTCCCATTTTCTCTAGAGGGACAAGCCCGGAATTGGCTTGAGAAACAACCCCCTCGTTCCATTGAGACATGGGAAGATCTAGTCACAAAGTTTGTTAACGAATTCTATCCTCCATCCCGAACTACAAGTCTTAAGAATGAGATAATGAAATTCTCTCAAAGATTTGATGAATCATTCGGGGAGGCATGGGATCGTTACAAAGACTTGCTCCGCAAGTGTCCGCATCATGGTTTTACCGAGTTAATGCAAATGGATACTTTCTACAATGGTCTGAACCAGACTAATCAAGACTCTTTGAATGCCTCCGCGGGAGGTAATTTCTTGAGCAAGACCACAAAAGAAGCCTTGCAAATCATTGAAAACAAGTCCCAGGTCCGTCCTTTCCGCACAAAGACATATCAGACTCAGTCTAATGCTGGACCTTCTACTTCATCTCCCGTGAGTACATCTAGCACCGATGCTAAGATTGACAAACTCACGGATATTGTTCAGGCTTTGGTTCTTGCTAACCAAAAGAAAGTCACTTTCACACAGACACCATCATATGGTGAAGTGAAGAAAGTTGAAGTTTGTGTTACTTGTGGTGGCCCTCATGCATACTACAACTGTACTGCCACCGATGGTAGTCCTTTTGAAGCTAATGCTATAGCCGGTACTTCAAATCAAGGAGGTAATCAATACCGTCCTCAAAATGAACCAAACTACCGTGCTAACACTTATCAGGCACCACCCGGTTTTAACCAGAATCCTAACCGGAATCAGAACCAACCAAGAATGAACCAAGGTTATCAAAACCAAGGTAATTTCTATTCCGGACCCAATCAAGGTTTCCAACATCAAGGAAATCTTAATCAAAACACTTACAATCGAGGGAATCAATTTCAGGGGAATATGAATCCTAATCAAGGGAATTCTGACTATAATCAGAACATACGGCCTCAAATTATCCCTCCACCTCCTCCTGTATCAACATCTGATGAGCTTTTAAAGCAATTCATGAAGACTCAAGAGGAGACAAACAGGTTGTTGGTCAGTCAGATCGTTGAATTAAAGAAGTCTTTAAATGATCGACCCTCGGGCTCAGGTACTTTACCTAGCAACACGATCGCTAATCCGAGGGGCGATGCAAAGGCGATCACAACCAGAAGTGGTGTTTCGTATGATGGACCTGCTATTCCTACTACCTCTTCTCTTTCTCTCCCGAAGGTAGTGGAAAGTGAACCTGAGGCGACAAAGGACAAGGAACTTCCTACTAATAACGGAAGTACCAGCAATGTCCATCCTCAGGTTGTCCAGAAACCAAAATCCAATCCAGGAGTTGTTTTTGAACCTCCTGTAGCTCCCATTGAAAATACCAAATCCAAAACTTCTATTCCTTACCCAACCCGTTTACATCAACAAAAGCTCCGCGAGAAAGCCAGTCAACAAATGGAAAAATTCTTTCAAATTTTCCAAGAACTTCATTTTGACATAAGTTTCGCGGATGCTATCATGTTGATGCCCAAGTTTGCATCAACTCTCAAACACATGTTAAGCAACAAGGAAAAGCTGTTTGAAATGGCTAAAACTCCTCTGAACGAGAACTGCTCTGCAGTTATCTTGAAGAAGCTTCCCGAGAAGCTTGGAGATCCTGGAAAGTTCCTCTTACCTTGTGTATTTCCAGGAATGGTTGAATGCTTTGCCTTAGCCGATCTTGGTGCAAGCATAAACCTGATGCCTCATTCAGTATGGAAGAAACTTTCTCTTCCGGACCTTACTCCTACATGCATGACTCTCAAGCTTGCAGATCGTACAATATCCCGTCCTCTTGGAATTGCCGAGGACGTATTTGTGAAAGTAGGAAAGTTCCATTTTCCAGCTGACTTTGTAGTTGTTGATTTCGATGCTGATCCACGGGTTCCTCTCATTGTTGGAAGAGGATTCCTGAGAACGGGCCGTGCTCTCATTGATGTATTTGAGCAAGAAATCACATTACGTGTTGGTAATGAAGTTGTCACCTTTAACCTTGATCAAACTTCGAGGTACTCCGCAAACTATGATTCTGAGTCGGTTAACCGAATAGATATCATTGATGTTGCTTCTGAAGAGTACTCTCAAGAAGTTCTTGGTTATTCTCATAATTCTGTGAGTGGGGATCCCACCACATCTTCTCAACCTATCATAGCCAATTCTACTCCTTCTCTCACTCCGTTTGAGGGAAGCGACTTCATCTTGGAAGAGATTGAAGCATACTTGGCTAGTGATTCTGTTCCATGGGAAATTGATCACGCTCCAATTGACATCGAGGGGGACATACTTCTCATTGAGAAATTGCTTAAAGATGATCACTCATCAACCCCTCACACTAGTGATGCAATTCCAGAAGAGATTAATCACCATGAGATTAATCTGGAGGGAGATATTCTTACTCTTGAGAAGTTGTTAAATCAGGACACTTCTCCTCCACTCCCTCCCGTCGAGCTTCATAACAAGGAAGTCAAGTCAGTTGAGAAAACTGAAGAATTTCCTGAAGTCGAACTTAAGGACTTACCACCTCATCTTGAGTATGCATTTCTTGAAGGTGATGATAAATTACCTGTCATTATTGCTCGAGATTTGAGTAAAGATGAAAAGACTGCTCTCATAAAGGTCTTGAAGTCACACAAGCAAGCAATTGCTTGGAAACTCTCCGACATTAAGGGTATCAACCCTGAGTTTTGTACTCACAAAATCTTGATGGAGGATGACTTCAAACCAGCAGTCCAACATCAGAGAAGGGTGAATCCAAAAATCCTTGATGTTATCAAACAGGAGGTTATCAAACTTCTTGATGCAGGATTGATTTACCCAATCTCAGATAGTCCTTGGGTTGGCCCAATTCATTGTGTTCCTAAAAAGGGTGGCATAACTGTTGTCACGAATGAAGAAAACGAGTTAATTCCAACTCGGCTGGTTACGGGATGGCGTGTGTGTATTGACTATCGTAAGTTGAATGACGCCACCCGTAAAGACCATTTTCCTCTACCCTTAATGGATCAGATGCTTGAGAGATTAGCAGGGAACGAATACTATTGTTTCCTTGATGGTTTCTCGGGTTACTTTCAGATCCCCATTGATCCACAGGATCAAGAGAAGACCACATTCACCTGCCCATACGGAACTTTTGCCTACAAACGTATGCCTTTTGGCTTATGTAATGCTCCTGGCACGTTCCAACGATGTATGATGGCCATATTCCACGACATGATCGGGGAAACAATGGAGGTGTTTATGGATGACTTCTCGGTCATTGGGGACTCATTTCAGACTTGTCTCTCCCATTTAGACAAAATGCTAAAACGGTGTGAAGACACCAATCTCTGTCTAAATTGGGAGAAGAGCCACTTTATGGTCAAAGAAGGCATAGTCCTTGGCCATAAGATTTCAAAAAACGGGATTGAGGTCGATAGAGCAAAAGTTGATGTTATTGCAAAACTGCCTCATCCTACTACCGTCAAAGGTATTAGGAGTTTTCTTGGTCATGCCGGGTTTTATCGTAGATTCATACAGGATTTTTCTAAAATCGCTCGGCCTATGACCCATCTTCTTGAAAAGAAGCTCCTTTTATCTTCTCTCCTGAGTGCGTCGAAGCTTTTGAAACACTAAAGAAAAAGCTTACGGAAGCACCCATTCTAGTTGCCCCCGACTGGGATTTACCCTTTGAACTCATGTGCGATGCAAGTGATTTTGCTATCGGTGCAGTCTTGGGGCAACGAAAAACCAAGCATTTTCAGCCTATCCACTACGCAAGTAAGACTATGACTGAAGCTCAAACCCATTACACCACTACAGAAAAAGAATTATTAGCTGTGGTGTATGCGTTTGAGAAGTTTCGGCCGTACTTAATCTTGACCAAATGTGTAGTGTATACGGATCACTCGGCTCTCAAATATCTCTTTGCAAAACAAGATGCAAAGCCGAGATTGCTCCGTTGGGTTCTCCTCCTCCAGGAATTTGATATCATTATACGTGATAAAAAAGGAGCTGAGAACCTGGCTGCTGATCATCTGTCCCGATTAGAGAACCCTCACCAAGATGTTTTCTAGAAAAAGGAAATAAATGAAACATTTCCTCTCGAGACACTCAATGCGGTTTATTTTCGTGGAAACTCTTCTACCCCATGGTTTGCTGACTTTTCAAATTACCATGCGGGTAACTTCATAGTGAAAGGGATGTCGTCCCAACAGAAAAATAAATTCTTTAAGGATGTGAAACATTACTTCTGGGACGACCCCTACTTGTTCAAAATTTGCGCGGATCAAGTCATCAGGCGATGTGTGTATGGTCAGGAAGCGATTGACATTCTCAAAGCTTGCCATGCTGGACCCACCGGGGGCATCATAGTCCAAACTACACCGCCAAAAAGGTGTTTGATTCCGGGTTTTATTGGCCCACTATCTACAAGGATGCCCACGAATTTGTCAAAGCCTGTGACGCTTGTCAACGTCACGGGAATATCTCACAAAGAAATGAAATGCCGCAAAACGCCATTCAAGTGTGTGAGATTTTTGACATCTGGGGCATTGACTTTATGGGGTCATTTCCTTCTTCTCGCGGTAATAAGTACATACTCGTGGCCGTTGACTATTTGTCAAAATGGGTTGAAGCTAAGGCTTTGCCTACCAACGATGCCCGAGTTGTTGTGAAATTCTTTAAATCTCTCTTTGCTAGGTTTGGAACTCCACGAGCCATAATCAGTGATCGTGGTACGCATTTCTGCAATGACCAGTTTGAAAGAGTCATGCAGAAGTATGGTGTAACTCACCGTCTCTCTACTGCGTATCACCCCCAAACTAGTGGGCAAGTGGAAGTTTCCAACCGGGGGATTAAAAGAATTCTGGAGAGGACGGTTGGCGAAAACCGTGCCTCTTGGTCGGATAAGCTAGATGACGCACTCTGGGCCTTCCGTACAGCTTATAAAACACCCATCGGGTGTACTCCATACAAGCTTGTGTACAGAAAGGCGTGTCATCTACCGGTTGAGCTCGAACACAAGGCATACTGGGCCTTGAAGCATGCCAACTTCGATATTCAGACAGCTGGTGATCACCGGAAAGTTCAAATGAATGAATTAAATGAACTCCGTGATCAAGCTTACGAGAACTCTTTGATCTACAAAGAAAAGACAAAGAAGATTCATGACTCTAAAATCAAGAACCGCGTTTTCAACATTGGTGATCGAGTCCTTCTTTTCAATTCAAGATTGAAGATTTTCTCGGGAAAGCTTAAGTCCCGTTGGTCTGATCCATTTACTATCACTACGGTTTATCCTTATGGCACCATTGAGTTATCTCAGCCCGATGGTCCAAACTTTAAAGTGAATGGTCATCGATTGAAGCACTATTTTGGAGAGGGCATTCCTCCTGTGATTGTCCCAGATCTACAAACTTTCCCCATGAACCAATGAATGCGGGGATCGAGTCAAGCTAGCGACTCGGGAATCAAAAACAGTAGCATGCCATATGGGTTTTCACCCATATTTCTGAGCTGTCTGAAGTTTGTTACGGTTAGCCATTCACAAGTGGCTAGCTTGTGTGACAAAACTTGACAGTTTAGCTACTTCTTTCTACTTTCTACCACCCTAGTGTGGGGGAGCTCCCCCACATGTTGTGTATATATATAAGAGTTTCACAAAAAAAAAAAAAAAAAAAAAAAAAAAAAAAAAAAAAAAAATCATGCTAAATAATGGCCTTAGTATTTCCCTTTTACGTTCTATGTTTCGGCATAACAGCCGGTACTTTGAATATTGAGGGCAATATTTATTTCTAAGTGTGGGGGGGAATTCTCACGAATTTTATCATGTAATTATACCACCGAATTCCCCCGTTTTTGGCCAAAAATTTTTTTTGAAGTAAGTGTTTTGCACTTACCCATCTTATGGTTATCAGTCCGCCTTGTCTAATAAACAAAAAGGATTGGCTAATCCAGGAGCAAACGGCTCTTGGTAAAGATATCTCAAATCCGTTGACGGCTTGCAATTTGCCCAAAATTGTATGGTATTCAGCTCACCATATCCTTAAAAGTGAAGAGTTGGCTAGCCCGCAAGTTTATGGCTTGTGGTAAAGGCAGTTGGAAAACCATAATTGGTAATCAGCTCACCAAAGATATTTTATCTAAGAGTTGGCTAGTCCAGAAGCAAACGGCTTCTGGTAAAGACAAATCAAATCCGTTGGAAGCTGGTGATTTGCTCAAAATCATTTGGTTATCGGTGTACCAAGGTTCTTACTTGAACTGAAACATTTGGCTACTCCAGAAGTAATGGCTTTTGGTAAAGAGATGAAATCCATTAATTTTTCTCAAAACATTGCTAGGGACTAGCAATATCTTAGTGTGGGGGATTGATGAGTGTGTAAATACTCATCATTTTTGTACAAATTAAACTGCAAAAACATCTAAAAACACTCAGAAATGCATCAAAATGATAAAAATATCACAAATAAGTGTTTTATGTGTTTTAAATGCAAAAATATCAAAATCTGGTAAAAAAACGTATCAAGTTTGCATAATTGGCAGTTTTAGTCCCCCAAGTTTCAAAAGTTGTCAAAAACAGTCCCTGGTAAAACAAAATAAAGAAAAATGTTATTCAAGGTCCCTAAATTATTCTAAGTTGTCAAAAATGGTCCTTGAATAAATCTTTTGTTAAATGGCAGAAAAGGTCCCTCAACTTTCAAAAATGTCAAGTTTGGTCCCTGGAAAATTGAAATTGTCAAATCTAGTCCTTGTACTATTGAAGGTTGTCAGTTTTAGTCCTTGTGTTAACCTTGGAATAATGGCAGAATTGGTCCTTCAAAATTTCAGAAATTACAAGTTTAGTCCTTGTCATTTAAGCTTAAAACAAGACTTGTCAAAACCATTTGACCCCCTGCCACTTAACCCATTGTGACCCCTTGACCTCCCCATTTTGGACTGCCAAGTCAAACTAAGTCAAACTCTCAGCCTTTCCCTCCACCTGTACTGTATATCCCCTCCAAGTTGCCTGCAACAACACAGGCCCTCTCCCATCACCTTTTCTCCTTTCCCACCACCCCCTCATCATCACAAGCCACCACATTAAATGCCACCCCCCCCCTAGCAGCTAAATCAGACCCTACAGTCAAATATAGGCTTTCCCGCCAAATTGATAAAAACGGCTAAAATGGCCAAAACTCACCCATTGGTCAAGAAAAGTGGTGGGATTCTCTCAGAAGGACACGTGGATGCTTATTGGAGCATAAAAGAAGGAGGAGATAGAGAGAAGAAGGCAGTTTTTAGTTTTTTAACTTTATGAATGTCGTATTTTATTTTTATGTCTTCAATTAAGCTCTAAGCTAAAATCTTTTGTTGCAATATATCAAACTAAGTTATTTAAGTGTATTACAACTGTTTCTAAGTGCCAATTCAAATTGTGTTAACATATCATGCTCTATGGTCCACTGTTGAAAAATTGAATTTCCAACTCTTATGTTTAAGCTCCAAGAAGCTTTACTTTAGTTCAAATGTGCTTATTCAAGCTTAATATAGCTTTTAGTAAGCCTGTTATTCAGTTTCAAGCAAAATATTAAGCTGGTCAACAATAGTCAACTGTGAAGAAGAAATTGGTTCAAGCAGGTTGGAAATGGAATGGGTTGTTGCAGAGCAGTGTTTGGGTTGGTTTTGATATAGAATAAGTGGATTTGGGTTCTGTTTATGCTGCAACATAGGCTGGACAAGTTGTGAGTTTGATCTCATTTTCATATTTTTTATGCAGTTTTCAAATTGTGCTCATATTGGAATCTGTAGTCATCAAGTATTTCAATACCTGTCCACTTAGTTGTACTTAGGATAATTATAATCAGTGCTAGTGATAATATATACTAGTTAAGTAGTTTACTCAGTTTAAATTTATAAAACAGTTAATATATTGGTGTTTGGATTAGTGGTTTACAAGAGCCTAAGCTCTTGTCTATGCTTGATACCTGTCTATGCAATCTTAATATTGTCTACTTAAGTCATTTTGGTCAGTTATTTGTCACTACATTAGCTCAAAAGTCAAAAGTACCAATTAACTGTCCTAATTTCTTGTCTGATGAGATTTTGTGAAGTCAAAAACATGTTTTGTGTTTAGAATACATAGAACCAGCTTGCATTAGGTTTAATTCACTTTAATACATCACATTCAGTCATTAATTCAAGGTTAAAGTTCATATAAGTCAACAAAGCAAAACTGTTAAAGAAAGTCAAAACATGAAATTCCAGTTTTGAGGCCAAATGGAGAGATTTTTCATGAGCTCATTTCTAGGATTAATCAAGTGAGAGTTTTTGTTTTTAAAACTTCAACTGATCAAGTTACTTATTATCATTTTATTAGATTTTTGGTAATTTTCTTAAGCCTTCAAAAAAAGCTCATCAAGCAGGGCTTATTTGCCCTGCTCACACACCTCAGTCAGTGCTGAGGTTTCATAGAACCTTGCAGAGCTTGTGAAAAGCTCCTAAGAGCTTCTCTTGGTCTTATATTTGGTTTACAATTTGCCAACCAGGTCTAGTTTAAGTTCCAACCTGTGGTTTTCTGTTACAGCTTATTAATAAGCAGTTGATTAAGCTCAAAGTAGTACACTCAAATCTGTTTTAGCACATTAATCAAATCATCAAAATCTTAGCATGTTGCAATTCAGAGGATAAGTCTTGTTGTTTTTAGTTGTTGTAGATTACTTTTAGCATAAAATAGCTTCTGTGAAAGTGTGGTGCTCAGTTTGAACCTTGTGCTTATTTAAAGTGCTTATTACATAAGCACTTGTGTTGCAGTTTCAATTTCCACCAAACAAGCACATGTTTTTCTATTTTTCTTAGATTCAGTAGATTAAATTAGACTTTTCCTGAAATTTTCATAATTTTCCAACACTGTTTGCTATTTTTCTTAATTAAAAACAGTTTTTAGGCCATTTTAAATAGCTTTTAATAGAATTAATTCAGAAAAAGTTCAAAAAAATAATTTTTCATTTTTCTTAGATTAAGATAAATATAAAAAGTAAAAAAAGTAATTTTTCAGATTTTTCATAGTTTAATTTGTAATTTTTAGTAATTTAATTAGTTTTAAATAGTTTAAAATTCATAAAAAATAGAAAAATAATCAGAAAAATATAAAAATAGTTTTGAAAATTCTCTTTTGTTATTTTAGATTTTTCCAATTCATAATTTTATTTTTCTAGCTTTATTTCCTATTTTCTTGTAATTTAGGTTATTATTAAATAGTTAAAAATAGTTTTTAATTAATAATAATTAGATAAATAGTTATAAAAATAATTTTCTTTTTCTTAAAATTTTCTCATATCATTAGGTTTGTAAAAATATCATTTTCATATTTTTAGGATTAATACTGCTTCAGTTTTACATTTTCTTGTGTACGTCGCGTAGTTTTTAATTTAAGTTGTAAAAACAGAAAAATCAAAAACATCAGTTTAAAAATAGTGATAGCGTTTATTTAATATTTTTTATCTTTTTAATTCTCTTTAATTTGCATTTAAGCCCCTGTAATTTATAAATAACTCAAAATCCTTACTGATCACTATCCTTAGTGGTTATTCGACATCTGATTGTGTTAAACACCAGTCATCCTCCGTGGGACTTAACGACCCGGGAATCCACTGTATTCTCCTGATCTAAATTGCATTTGGTGTTTGAGCTGTTTTAAGTTCCTTACGGTTAGCCATTCACAAGTGGCTAGCTTGCGTGAGAAAACTTGACGGTTTTGCACCAATTAGAATGGAAACCAGGGTCAAGCAAAACCAATCAAATGTTACAACTGTGGGGGTGAGGGACACATTGCAAGGAACTGCACATCGCCAAAACGCCCTCAGAATGCAGAGTACTTCAGGGATAAGATGTTGCTTGTGCAAGCTCAGGATAATGGTGCAGCTTTGGATGAAGAGGAGTTGTTGTTTTTGGCTGAAGGAAATGCTAAGACATATGATGCAGATGTGGATGAGCAACCAATTCAGGAGATAGGCCATAATCATCAGAATGCCTTTCAAGTAGCTGATTGTGATGCATACGACTCTGATGTTGATGAAGAACCTACTGTACAAACCATTTTCATGGCTAGCATTTCTCCAATGGTCTCTCCTAAAGTCTCTTCATCATCACAAGCTAGTCCATCCAAAGACAAAATCATTTCTGAGGTATTAAAATTATACGATGAAGTTGATGAGCAAAAGATACATTACGAAGTACAATCAACTGTAATTATTGAGTCAGATATTGAAAATATGGGTAATATCTATGTTGTCCCATATGATCAATATGTGAAACAAAGTGAAAGTGAGATTGTACCAAGTGATGCATCTTCTGCAGTCAACAATGATTATGTTTTTGATGAATTCACTGCATGTGCCCCTGTTGATTTTGTCATCTCTGAACTGAATGCCTATAAAGAACGTGTTGCTATTTATGAACAACGTGCAAAATTTGAGTTGACCACCCATGAGCAGGAAATGGATGACCAAATGCGTACAACTATTAGAAAAAGTAGGTTTAGAGAAGAAGTATTAAAACAAGAGTTAAACTCCTTACAAGAAAAGCTTTCTAAAACTGCTAAGCAAAAACAAGAACTTCAAGAAAATGTTAAAATGCTTAAGCAAGAATTCAGTGCTAAGGAATCAAAACTTTTGAATGATTTTTCTAATCTAAAAACCTTGAAAAACAAGCTTGAAAATAAGTTGTACGTACAAGGAAATACCATTCAGACTGCTCACTTAATCACTAAGCATAGAGTCTTAAGCGATAAGCATAGCATTCCCCTTGTTGAGGAACCAAATCCAGAGGTCATTAAAAAGGCTAGAAATGCTCATAAGGTTCTTTATGATGGCAATGAAATCCTTAAGCCTAGACAGAAACCTAGTTGCGTTGAGTGCACTGAGGAAGATAAGAAATCAGATGAAGTCACTAGGGAAAAGATGAACAAGAAACTAGATGATCCTAAATGTAAAGAGAAGAAAATAAATATTACACCCCATGATTACAAGAAGGAGAATTGGATTTCCTTGAACATGTTTAAGCCTCAGACGTTGTTAACACCCGAACAAGTGTTCTGGAAAAAGGATTTAGATAAGCAAAAAGCAGAGAATCTTGTTGTACCAAACCCCCCTTTAGGAAAATGCCTTCAGCGACTGTGTATCCTCCCAATACACCAATGCATTTAGTTCCTAGGACTATTGCCACTAAAAGCAAGACCTTAATCAGTCAATATGTTATTTTTCAACTATTTATCGATTTTGAGAAAACTTGTAAGAAAAGGATCACACCCACTGGTATAACTGAAGGGAAAAGGGGTTTTGAGCAAACGAAAGAATGTTATTTAACTGAAGTCATGCCTTTCTTTAAACAACTAAAAGATCATTTTGAAAGTCTTAAAAAGGGAATGAATTTAGACATTAAAGAAATGGAAAAGGAATTTGATGCAATGATAGTTGAGGTTAGTGACTATGAGCGAGCACTAAAATATAATGAGATTGAGAGGAAGAACTTGCATACATTGAATGAGACTCTTATTACTGAATGTGTTGCTCAAGATGTATTTTTCACTGCTACAAATTGTTCCATTAATGCTTATCAATTTCATGAATTATCTGTTGCCCTGAAAGTCTCCCATGATCGTGTCATTGAGCTTGAAAAGACTAATTCTAAACTAAATGAGAAAATTGAACTGGATGATCACGACAATTTGGTTAAACATTTTTCTAAACTAGAGGTTGAGCATTTTAATTTACAACTAAAATATCAACATCTTAAAGAAAATGTCAAAACTTCAAATATCAAGACATCCTCAGATGCTCCAAAGTTTGATGCAGTTTTTCAAATTAACAAACGTGATGAACAAATTCAAGCTCATTGTAACACGATCAGAAAGTTGAAAGCCCAAATCTCTCAATTAAAGGGTCAAAAGAATAATGTGACTGGCTCCCAAATGCCTCCTCCTTTAGATTCTCAGAATTCTCAAACGTTTCATCTTCAAAACTTAGTAAATGCATTACAAAAGGAAAACGAAAGTTTTCTAGAAGAAAATGAAAAGGTTAAACGTCATTTCAATGAGTTATTTGAATCAATAAAGGTCACTCGTAACAAAAATAACAAACAAATAGCTTCATTGCAAAAGAAAATTGAGAATCTGAAGAGCCAGGTAAAAGGGAAAATGCCAATGACCAATGGGGAGAATGGTGTATCATAGGTTCACTCTTGTAATAAATATGCTTTGTCTGTGAAATATGTTCCCCCTCATCTTAGGAATAACAAATTTGAAATTCAAACATATTTCTCATACCTTAAGGATTGTCTAGAATGTCTCCGTGAGATTGTTGAAGAGGATAAGTTAGAGAAACCACTTGATAATGCAATTGGGCATGCATGCTTATATGCTGAACGATCTCAAGAACTTCTAGAATGCTTAATCACAATTTGCCCTAAGTCCTTAGGTGAGAGAGTTAATCCTTTGATTCCTTGTTCTATGCCTAGTGCCAAGCATGAAATCCATTCAATGCCCAATGTTATGAATGTGAACCTTAGTGTGCCTTCAAGTAGTTCAGATTCCAGATCTGTTAGTGCTAAGAAAGCGAACTCTAGTGTGCCTTCTAGGAGTACAAATCCCAGCACTTCTAGCGTTAAGAAAGTGAACCTTAGTGTGCCTGCATGTAGTTCAGATCCCAGCACATCTAAACAGGAGATGCAAAGAGTAGCAAAACCAACTAATGTTCCCATTCCCTCTACAGGAGTAATCAGTGACATTAAAGCGAGCAGGTCAAAGTCTCAAGACAATACAAGGAATGATAGGACCTCGCAAGCTAAGAATGTGCATTGGAAGAGAGTAGAAGACCAACCTAGGAACTTTAAGTTTGAGCCGAATAAAACGAATCATGTTGATTCTAGTATTTGCCATAGGCGTACTGTAATTAATTCGAATTCTGATACTATTTGCAAACCTTGTAATGATGTCTGCTTGAATTTTGTTACTAATCATGAATGTGGTGTGAATGTTTTGTCTAAAGCTGTCAAATCTCCAGTTAACATTGTTAAAGCAAAATATCATGCTAAGAAGGCAAAAAGGCAAAGGCTAAAAAAAGTTAGAAAACAGTGGAAGCCCACAGGAAGAACATTTAGTAAGATAGGTTATCAATGGATACCTGTTGGCCATAAGGTTAATCAGACAATGCCCACTAGAAAATGGGTGCCTACTGGTAGAACTATTCCCTTAAGAAGTGAACATACTTTAAATAGGGCAAATACAGACACTAGTACTACATCTATTCATAATAACTCCATTGATTCAATTTCTGATATGAATGTTTCTATTTCTGATGTGGGTGTTCCAATCACTGTTACTAACCAAATGGAACCCATTCTTGCATGGGGATCCCAATTATCCAATTATCCATTCTTGTCTGTGTTCAACTGCAGATCGTTCAAATCGTTCTGTGGTACCTGGACTCAGGCTATTCCAAGCATATGACTGGAGACCGGTCGCGGCTCATGAACTTTGTGAGTAAATTCATCGGGACAGTTAGATTCGGGAACGACCATTTTGGAACTATTATGGGTTATGGAGATTATGTGGTTGGTAAAAGTGTGATTTCCAGGGTATATTATGTGGAAGGTCTTGGTCACAATCTGTTCTCTGTTGGTCAATTCTGTGATTCCGATCTAGAAGTGGCTTTTAGAAAACATACTTGCTTCGTTAGAGAACTTGATGGTGTAGAATTATTAAGAGGTACTCGAGGTTCTAACCTATACACCATCTCTACCAATGACATGATGAAGTCCTCTCCAATCTGCTTGCTATCAAAGGCTTCTAAAACAAAGTCTTGGTTATGGCATCGTCGTCTCAATCACTTGAACTTCGGCACCATAAACAACCTTTCCAGAAAGGATCTTGTTAGAGGCTTACCCAGATTAAAATATGAAAAAGATCATCTTTGTTTAGCTTGCCAATTGGGTAAAAGCACGAAATATGCCCACAAACCAAAACCCACAAATTCTGTAATGGAAGTTCTTCATACCCTTCATATGGATCTGTGCGGACCAATGAGAGTGCAAACGATAAATGGGAAGAAATACATTCTAGTAGTTGTTGATGACTATTCTCGATTTACTTGGGTAAAGTTTTTGAGGACAAAGTATGAAACTCCAGTTGTCATCATCAAACTAATCAAACAGCTTCAGGTTCGACTCAACAATACAGTCAGAATTGTTCGAACAGACAATGGCACAGAGTTTGTCAACAAAGACTTAATTCAGTTTTATGAAAGTGTTGGAATCAGTCATCAAAGAAGTGTTCCACGAACTCCTCAACAGAACGGTGTAGTTGAAAGACGAAATCGAACTCTTGTAGAAGCTGCAAGAACAATGCTTATTTATTCGAAGGTTCCAATGTTTCTATGGGCTGAAGCCATTTCCACTGCATGCTACACCCAAAATCGTTCCCTTATACACACCTCTCATGGAAAAACTCCATATGAACTTGTTCATAAACGAAAACCTGATCTCTCCTACCTTCGTGTGTTTGGTGCTTTGTGTTATCCAACAAATGACGGTCAAGATTTAGGCAAATTAAGAGCAAAGGCAGATATTGGAGTTTTTGTTGGGTATGCACCTAACAAGAAGGGTTACCGAATCTACAACAAGAGAACCCGAAATATCATGGAAACAATTCACGTTATGTTCGATGAGCTGACCGGTCAAATGGCTCCTGGACAACCCAGTTCTGGACCCGCACTTCAAAAACAGTCCCATTGGTTCATCCCTTGTACCAAATTCCTCTCCAGCTACTCCATATGTACCTCCAACTGAAGATGATTTGAAGAAATTGTTTGATCCGATGTTTGATTAACACTATGAGCCAAGTGCTAATGAACTGTCAATTCCCACAACAGAGGCTGCTCATATCCCTGAGAATGAAGTCAATCCTTCAGTCTCAATATCATTTAGTCAACAAGCGCCTGTTGCTGATAACTCAGTCTCATCAACAAATCATCAATCTTCGAATGTACATCATGGAACTGTTTCTGGCATCAATGATGAAGTTAATCCCTTTGCTACTCCTGAAGATGCTCCATTTGAAAACATATTTGCTCCTGAATCATCATCAGAACCATCTTCTTCAGGAGACATCGACTCTGCTACCTCAGTCCCTCAACAACTGCCACATGAACACCTTAGAAAATGGGCTCACGATCATCCATTAGACAACATCATTGGAAATCCCTCTCGTCCAGTATCAACAAAGAAACAACTTGCAACTGATGCCTTATGGTGCTTCTTCAACTCCGTACTCTCTAAGATCGAACCAAAAGATGTTAAAACTGCCATGAATGAAGACAGCTGGTTCAATGCCATGCAAGAAGAAATTCATGAGTTTGATCGACTTGATGTATGGGAATTAGTACCTGCTCCAGATTGTGCTATGATCATTGCTCTAAAATGGATCTTCAAAGTGAAACTTGATGAGCATGGTGATGTCTTAAAGAACAAGGCTCGATTGGTTGCTAAAGGATACCGTCAAGAGGAGGGTATTGACTTTGAAGAATCATTTGCTCCTGTTGCTCGTATCGAGGCAATCGTAATCTTCTTGGCTAATGTTGCTAGTAAGAAAATGGTAGTCTATCAGATGGATGTAAAGACGGCATTTCTGAACGGAGATCTAAAAGAAGTCGTCTACGTCAGCCAACCTGAAGGCTTTGTGAATCCAGAGCATCCTACTCATGTCTATCGTTTGAAGAAGGCTCTTTACGGTTTAAAGCAAGCTCCAAGGGCATGGTATGATACGCTATCAAAGTTTCTTCTATTTACCGGATTCAGCAAAGGTGCAGTTGATCCAACATTGTTCACCAGGAAGTCATGCAAACATTTAATTCATGTTCAAATTTATGTTGATGATATCATCTTTGCCTCGACTGACCCCAATGAGTGTGACCGTTTTTCAAATGAAATGGGTTCTAAATTTCAAATGTCAATGATGGGACAAATGTCATTTTTCTTAGGATTACAAATTTCACAAAGTCCCGGAGGCATTTTCATAAATCAATCTAAATATGCAAATGAGATTTTAAAGAAATTTGGATTCGATTCTAGTGACCCTGTTGACACTCACATGATTGAATGTACCAAACTAGATGAGGACCACTCAGGGATCATGGTAGACCAAACGAAATATCGTAGTATGATTGGATCCCTGATGTACCTCACAGCTAGTAGACCAGACATCTTGTTCGCTGTTTGCATGTGTGCTAGATACCAGGCTAAGCCTACTAAAAAGCACCTTGAAGTGGTTAAACGGGTCTTTCGGTATCTCCAAGGAACCATCAATATAGGACTTTGGTACCCGAAGGACACCGGTATGTCACTAACAGCCTATGCAGATGCTGATCATGCAGGATGTCAAGATACTCGTCGAAGTACGTCTGGAGGTGCTCAGTTTTTGGGTGATAAGCTTGTGAGCTGGTCTTCAAAGAAGCAAATGAGTACTTCTATTTCCTCTACAGAGGCGGAATACATAGCCATGTCATCTTGTTGTGCTCAAATCCTATGGATGAGATCCCAATTATCGGACTATGGCTTTGAATTCAATAAAATCCCTTTGTACTGTGATAATAAAAGTGCTATTGCTCTCTCATGCAACAACGTACAACACTCAAGAGCAAAGCACATCGACATTCGACATCATTTCATCAGGGAGCAAGTTGAAAACGGTGTGGTGGAACTTTACTTTGTGAGGACTGAATACCAGTTAGCAGACATCTTCACCAAAGCTCTTCCTAGAGAACGTTTTGAGTTTATTCTTCCACGACTTAAGAGCCTACAACCAGAAACACTCAAACGTCTTCAAGAGGAAGAAGAGGAGTAAAAGGTTTCCTTCATTTATTCCCTGTAAATATTTTTTCGAAAAACAAAATACAAAATTATAAAACCTTAAAAAATCAAATAGAAAAATATAAAACTTTCAAAATCCATAAAAATTTTGAAAAATTCGAAAAATCTTCAAAAAATATTGTCATTTTGTCATGTTTCTCTCGATTCGATAATATCTAGGGTCTTAATGTTGTCATTCAAAGAATGACACGGGACTTTAGATGTTGTTCGAATTTAAAAAAAATATATATATATATATATATATATATATATATATATATATATATATATATATATATATATAGAGTGAGGATCAGGTGCGGATTTTTTTAATTCGTGCGGATGTGCGGATGGATCTGGACCGCCCATTCCAGATCTGATCTTGACTTTTTGTAAAAAAGTCAAGATCTGCGCTAATTTCACGGTAGCAATTGACCATGTAAACGATTTTTTTAATTTTTTTCCTTTTGAGGGATCGTTACTATTGTTATCTTCTTTCATTTTTTAATTTTTTCAGATTTTTCTGAGCAATTTTTGTTTTTTTGATTATGAGTTCTATCGTGATATTAACGATATTATGAGTCCTACTGTGATATTAACAATTTTACTTAATATCACTGCCTTTTTTATTACGATATTAAGAAAACTTACGGTGATATTAAAAAAATTAACTTTGATATTAAGAAAACATGTAAAAAGTAACTGGGATATTAACAATTTTACTTAAAAAGTTACTTTGATATTAGAAAAAAACTTAATATCACTGCTAGTTTAGAAACTACTGCTATCCTTAGTGAAACTACTGCTAGCCTTAGTTAGTAGTGATATTAAGAAAGCTTGATAATTACGGTGATATTAACAAAATTCATAATATCATTGTACCTTTTAACCATGAAAATGATTTTTTTTCTGAATTTTTTTTCAGCGATTCTTAATAAATTGTTGTCCTCTTTCTTTTTTTCTTTTTTCATATTTTTTTGAATTAATTTTTTTTTAATGTTACTGTGATATTATCCGCACCATCCCTACTTAAAATGTAATCCGCACCCGATCCCTTCCCTATATATATATATATATATATATATATATATTTGGGAGAAAGAGAAAAAATGGTTTATTGTAATTTCAGACAGTAACCCGCTTTTCAAAGAAAGAACAGAGCCATGCTTTATCTTGGTTTTCAAATCTCATGCTCTGATTCTTTAAACAAAAACCCTACTATTTTATAAAAACTAATTGCTTTGAAAAAATAACTCGGACTCTATTTTTGGAAATCATTTGGACTTAAAGTGTGTCAAACTATCTATCTCGCAATCCACAACTTAGGTCATTGATTGAGGGGGGGAATGATTTCAATTAAATTAAAAGGTTATTTGTCATTCAATTGTTTTCACAATATAATCATGCATGTTTATTCAATGGAGGTTAAAGTCTTAAAATCCGATCCTTATCAGTTAAAACGCTTTCACAATCAAGTCACAATTCTCCTTAAAAAAAAGCTTTCAAAATCAATTTAAATCTACAGAGATCACAAATCTCAAATGATTTGATAATTGTGATCGGGGGAGAATTTGTGATTTAAATTGGATTTAAACTGATAATTCGGTAAATGGTTTTATAAGGATGTACAAGCTCTCCTTCCCACATGTGCCAAACGATTTCAAATTTTCCATGCACATGTTGAGGGGGAGCATCTATCTTAAACCACAAAGATCTGAAACGTGATCAATTTTTATCAATGTGCAGGTTCCCTCTTGTATGTGCAAAACTCTTTCAAACCTCAAGGCATATATTGAGGGGGAGCAAGTTTATGAAAACTCATCCTTCCCTTATATGCTTTATCTACTTGTTTTGATCAGGGAAATGATGTTGATATCTTTTAGAAAATGGTAATCAAAGAAGTTAATTCTTTCTCTTGCCTCCATGTGCAAAACGATTTTAAACACTTGATGCACATGTTGAGGGGGAGCTCTTGTTCTAAAAATATCAAAACAATTCAGGTACAAAATGCTTTGATAATATATCACAAGTATCTGGATTGATTTTCAAATGGTTTTCAATTGGTTCCAATGGCAGATGAACAATACCAAATAGACCGACCAACTTTACTTTATGTATGGTGATATAAGGATGGTTAGGTTAGGTATTAGTTCCCACGATCCGCCAGAACCAGAGGGGTCTACCCAGGGACAATCCACTAGATAGTGTAGAAGTCCTTAGGTATATTGAAAAAAAAAGGAGAAAAATGAGATATGAGAAGAGTGCGGACTGAGACTGAGCTAGTACTGGAATAAACCCAACAAGGTTCTAGCTATGAAGTCTCGGTAAGCACTGAAGGGGTTGAAGAATGAAAAAGAATTAAATGAGAAAAGGGTGAAAACAAATAGCCCTCCAATTATTCAACCTTAGGGCAGAAACCGGGTTCAATTCATTTGCTACTGGTGGTTACCAAGGTAACATCGGTATTGAAGACAAGACGTCATGGACCCAGTGACGCACTGCACTTCAACTTCCCAAACCACTCAAGTTCCTCTTAAAAGGACTTTTTTCATTCTCACGGGGAACCAACATTATCTATCGACTTTCTCTTAGAGATTGTTGATATTGAAAAAGGAGACCCTCTCCCTAGTCTCCGATATAGGATCCAAATATGCACAAATTGAGTCTAGAGCCACGAGATCATCAATAAATCTCATTAGGACACTTTCAATGAAGACTCTCTGTTTCACACAATGTGGAAAGAGAGATTATATCTTGAGTCCTACGTATTATCCTTGTGGTACTGCCAGAACATCTGAGTGATATGCAAACATATTCACAATGAAGATGGAAAGCCTTCTGGAGCCAACATCAAACAAGCTCCTGGTAGGTGGCATGTGAGATCTATTCAATAGATCAACCATGTGACAACTGAACAGAAACAATGAGGTGATTCAATCTTTTGAATCAATCCTGGTTCAGGTTATGGATTAACGGATACCTTTGAAAAACCGGTCATTGTGCTTAAAAACTCTTTTCTTTAGCACATCGACCGTGTTCGAATATTTCAAATCAAAAGGTGTTTATGATTGATAATTGATTTTCATTAAAACCTTCGTTGTATTGCAAAAACAATTTCTATTGAGCGATACACGATTGTTTTTCAAATCTCTTTTCATCAATCAGTGAATCTCTATTCGCCGGTTCACTCACTCCGTGTTGTCTTCTTTGAGACGTTCCGGTTTGAGAACAGCTAGAGCAGCTGCGAAACCCTGTCAAGGAAATTCTTCAGAATTATACCTGATCACAGGCAGTACTTGTACTGATCAACGGGGAACCGTGGGCCGTGTACCTCAATTCAACGAAAGTGATCAAAGACACTTTCGTGTGATTTATTGCTAACTGTTGTATGCAGGTACGCCCTACGTTTGCAGCTGATCAGAATGAAGCGGTCAATCCATAGCCGCATGCTCACTCAAAACATTCATCTCAAAAGAAATCATAATTAGTGCATCAATGACTCTGATATTTTCACTCCATGCTTCTGCTACGTTGCTGCCAATATCATGAATCAACGAAAGCTTTCGCTACTCTGATAAGAATATATCATGATCCAGAATGTGAGCATGTCGGTCCATCTGTCACAACATCACATAATACCAACACCACAATGGATGTCTCAGAGATTTTTGTTAGCTGATGATCTCAGCAGCTGGCTCAAAATTATTATCACGTCGATCAGTAAAAGACCTCCACTTGGGTTATCCAAACATGCATCAATGAAGAATCAATGACTACGGGCTTCAGAGCAAAGAACAGTAACAAGAATTCAAGAACAATCTTTATGTAAAACCTGTTTATATTCAATGTATATTTGAGGTGATCTTGAGGTGACCTCCCTTAGGGGGAGATTGTTAGGATTTAGTAAATCCATGTATTAAAGAGTCGGTCACCTCAAGTATATGTAATCGTTAGAAAGCTCGTAGTCGTAGATTATTATAAGTTAAGTAGTATTTAGTTTAAGTAACACTGTGGAGGACGGACGGGTCTTTACCCACTGTATGCCTGATCCACAGCCCGATAGGTGGCGATTTATGTAATGACTATAAATACTCTCTACCTCCCAAGGTAGAGAGTTGGAGCTCATAATAAGACTTTTCTTTCTCTCACTAAAGTTCCCTAAACCTCTAACTTTCTCTCTCTAGAACTCATAATACGCCTATTTGATCTTATGGTTTAGTGTGTTTGTGAAATCCAATATGTTACATTAACATCGATGACCTTACTCTTGAGGAATATTTGGCATTGACAAGGGAAGAACAAGGACCAGGGATTGTTAGGTCGTCTATCGCAGAAGACGCTCAATTCGAAATCAAACCTCAATTCATGAGGGAATTACGTGCAAATCCCTTCTCTGGAAGCATCACCGATGATGCCCATGAACATATAAACAACGTAGAATACATTGTCAGCCTATTCAAAATTCCCAGAGTCTCAAATGATGTTGTCATGTTACGAGTATTCCCTATTTCTCTTACGGGAGCTGCTAAATGATGGGTTGATCAATTACCTGCCGTAACAGTCAACACCTGGCCTATCCTAAAAAGGTATTTTATTCAGAGATATTGCCTTCCATCAAAGACTGCTAAGCAATTAGAAGAAATCTGTAACTTCAAGCAGGATGGTGATGAAACGTTATACCAAGCTTGGGAAAGGTACAACGAATTATTATACAAATGCCCTACTCATGACCTCAATAGCCAACAAAAGGTGAATGTCTTCTACAAAGGTCTGAACATCTCCTCAAGGCAAATGGTTGACTTTCAGGGACCGATTCCTGGTATGACACCCACTTTGGCTTTAGAAACTATTCAAAAGATGGCAGACCACTCTCACAAATGGCACTATGGAGGGAGCAACTGAAGTAAAGATATGGAAGGTCTTGCAGCAATAAATAACTAATTAGAAAGTCTTGGAAGAGACATGAAGAAGCTCAAGGAAAATGTGCATTCCATTCAAGTAGAGCAAAATGGAACTCCTCCTACTAAGGAACGTTCCTCCAACGAGGAAGTTAAAAGGATCGGAGAATTTAAATATGGAAGTGTGAACCCTTTCAACAATTACAATAATAACGGGCCCAGATTTAGAGAAAAATCCCCAGGATTCTACACAAGAATCAACAACAATCCTCCTAGACCAAGCCTTGAAGAAATAATGCATAGGCACATCGAAGAATCTACAAAAAAGGGAGATAAACTCAAGGAGTGGATGGTCAAGGTGAAAGAAGACACCAATATGAACCTGTGAAACCAAGATGCTGCAATTAAAAACCTTGAAATACAAATTGGGAAATTAGCTAAAAACCTTGAGACGGGTAATGCTAAAGCTATTGTCTGCAAAGCCATATTTGCGCAAGAGAAAGCAAAGAAAGAGCAGTGCACATCCTCTATCACAAATGATCTGTCCGGGATTAACTACCTAAGAGAAGATGATAAATCGGAAGACGACGAGGTCTTGCCAAGCCAACTTCCTGAGAAACAGCAATACCAGGAAAGTTTTCTTCTTCCATGCACTATTGGTAATATTAAGATTCCCGCATTAGCTGATTTGGGGGCCGGGGTAAACCTTATCTCTACCTCTTTTTTTGATAAATTAAAACTTACCAATTTAAAAGAAACAACAATGATGATAGAAATGGTTGATTCCTCTAAAGCTGTACCAAGGGGAATAGTAAATAATGTGCTTTTAAAAATTAGAAAGTTCTTTTTCCCCACTGATTTTGTGGTAATTGACATGGGGAAGCGGGAAGCTTACAACTTAATTGTTGGAAGACCTTTTCTGGCCACTTGTGGGGCCCAAATTAAGGTTTTTGAAAAATAAATTTCTTTAGGAACTGAAAATGAACGAATAACTTTTAGTATGAAAGAGCATTTAAAACCAAAAGTTGAAATTTCAAATAATGTTGATGTTGTTAATGTTCAATCACTAGACCCCCCTCTACATTTTGATCCCAGTACTAATAATAGTGGAGAGAATGTTGATAATTGCAAGCAGAAACAGGGAAAGACTGTCCAAGGCATTGAGGAAGCTCCAATTCCAAACAAACATTTCCGCCACCCAATATTAACCAAGGATAACGAATTGATGACAGCATGGCCCTCGTATAGTCCTTTTCAAGAATGTGAAAGAAAGGCGAATAAATGGATATACCCTCACAAGGGTGAAAGACATGATATTGAATTAGCATTCGAAGATTGGTACAAAATAAGATTTGGGAACTCAAAAATCAATAAGGGATTGGTTAAGCAGTACAAGTACAATCATCTTACTGACACAATAACTAACGGTGAAAGATCACGCATAAGTATAACAAGTAGTCTTATTAGTGAAGATGATGACCGGGGAAAATCATGTGATGAATGGCTTTCACAAAAATTTGGAACAGGTGGCATCAATAATACTGCAAGAAAAAAAGGGATTTAACAAATGGATGAATGAGTGCCAACGAGTGGTGGAAGTCGGGCAAGTCCAAAGGCCGCCATGAAGCCCCACGGCTCTGAGTCTAACTTAAAGACTCGTAAATAAAGCAAAGTGCTTTTTCGGGAGACAACCCGAATTATCCATTTCTTTTATTTTATTTCCATTTCTGTAGGGTTTTGTGTTTTCTAACCATTTTTGCAGGAAGCGAGGAAGTGATTGTTGTTGCAGTTTGCTTATCTAACCATAGTTATGGCGTAACTCATCCCTGTGATTACGCCGTAACCAACCTTTTGCAGCAGAATTTTTGACGCATTACCAATTACGGCGTAATACCATCTCAATTGTTACACCGTAACCACTCGCTTTGCAGCTTATGTCAGGTTTTGCCAGTTACGGCGTAACTCCCTAAAAGAGTTACGACGTAACCTTCCTCTGCTTTAATTCTTTCATTTTAAAACACAATAACCTTGTATTAGTATTTTAAATGAACTTTGTGGGTGTGTTCCCTGTAGACCCTCACGAGACTTCACTCGTCCACTTGGGACACCAAGTGGTTTAAAAGGCTTGTTGCATATGCTAAATGCAACCGTGATTCCTACGAAAGTGAGTTAGGTTTGTTTTTCATTTTTCATTTTTTCTTTTTAGAATTATGCTTGTCGGTAGTGTGATTTCAGAGATTGAAGTTTTTTCATGATGCTTATACGAAGGCACGTCTCTTTTTGTAGGCCTATTTTCTTTTTGGAGCAAATTTCAGGGAAGTTCTCGCTCTAATTCTACTTTTCTCTTCACCTTTATTTAATGCTTAGTACAAAAGGGACTTTGTACAATTCAAGTGGGGGGACGGGAGTAGAATTATCTCTTGAACATTATTTTGCCCTCATTTTTCTAGTTTATTTTGAAAAATTATGCCATTTTTAAAATTTTGACATGTTTTTCTTAACCTAACTAGATTAGACCTTAGTCGAGCACATACAACCCTTGATATTATATGGTGAGATTAGCCTTATCCGTTTCCAATATTTTACCTCAAATCCACCGAATTATGAGTGTGCCGGTAGCTTGTAAACTTTAGAACTTGGCCTTTGCATCATTTCAAGACCATAGATGGGAGATAATAGGTTTACCATGGGGTGACCAATGTGTAGTTAATGTTGTAGAAAAGTCTTGTACTTGCAGAAGATGGGAGATAACAGGTTTACCATGTAAACATGTTGTTGCTACCAATTGGAATATGGCTTTAAATGGACAACAAGTAGGAGCTGCAGAAACATGGGCTCATCCTTGTTACTATCTTATCACTTGGGAAGCAACCCACAAATATCATGTCCAGCCTATAACTAGCAACAAACATTGAGAAAAATTAAGCAACCCACAAATACCATGTCCAGCCTATAACTAGCAACAAACATTGAGAAAAATCAACTATGCCAACAACAATTGTTCCACCGAAAGCCGAAACAACTCTGGCTAGGTCAAAAGGTAGAAAAAGAGTTAGGATAGCTCCTAAAAGTGAAGAGATTGTGAAGAATGGTAAGCTATCAAGGGCTTGGAAGAGTATTAAATATAGTATTTATGGCATTGCTGGACACAACAGGAAAACATGTCTAGGGCATGGTGGAGCTCAAAGTAGTCAAACTGGCCCTAAGAGAAATGTCAAACAAGTGCCTCAAAAGGCTACAACAAATAAGACACATCCTAAAGGTAACAAAGTAGCAGCAGATAAAGAAGCCTAAGGTACATGTGTTGTTGAAAGTCAAGTTAGTGCAGTTCAAGGAAGTGGTGTTCAATCTGAAAATCAAGATCAAGCAACTGAAGATCCCATCATACACGATGCATCCCTGTCTCAATCCCAACAACATCAAGATGAAGCAACTGAAGATCCCGGGATACAATATGAATCCCTGTCTCAATCCCAGCAACATCAAGATGAAGCAATTGAAGATCATATCATACATGAGCAATCCCAGTCTCAATCCTAGCAACATGATCTATCACAGTCTGATTCTCAGCTGCAGTCAAGTGATGTGCAAGTAGTTTCTACTTCAACCCAGCCTACTACAAGAAGAATGACTAGGCAGCAGGCTGCACTGGAAAGAATGATGGCCTCACCATATGTCAATTCTGTTATGCTAATTAGCTAGACAATTTTTCATCTAGTTTATTTCCTATGGACAAGTTGTGTACTCTAAAAACATATGTGTGTGTCTAACTCTAATTCTCATGCTTCGAAAAGTATGCAATTTTATGCATTTGGAATTATATCCATTTGCATTAACTATGGAAGCATGTCATGTTTGTGTATTTTTATAGATTGACTAAGCTTGATGTGTGAATAATTTGCATCAAGTGTGGATTGTCTATTATTGCAAAGTCTATGACTGCATCACCTTCAACTACAACCTTTGTCTTTGGTGATGTAGAAGAAGTTGTGTCTTCTATAGTAAGCATGTGCAGAAAGGCAAAAGTAACCAAAGTCAAAACCCCATAAGAATGTTGACAATTAAAAGTCGAACCTAAACAAATTGCTAACCATCTACATAACCATCAGGCATTAAAAGTCAAAAACAAACCAAACTAAATACTTCATAACAATGTTGACAATTAAAAGTCAAATTTAATATCTTAACCATGTGCATAAACATATGATAAACTGACCATAATAACAAGATTCATAACCTTTTGGGACACAACGTTACTACAATTCAAGATAATCAACATTAACCATCTGCCCTCATACATAAAAGCTAAACAGTTATCGCTATGCATAAACAATCAAGAACAATATTCAACTGAGTACCAGGTAAATTTTCCACTTTCACACATCACCTTGAGCAGCTTCTAATCTTGCCTCAAGCTCATTTCTCCCCCTCAAAAGGCCTAGTATGATCATTCTTGAACGAGCACAGATTTCAGGATCATACCATCGTATCCACCGACAAGAAGACCCCTATTCATGATTATGGCAAGTCATTAAACAACAACCATTGTTATAATGTAGTTTGCTACTTAATTGTGAGAAAAAAATGATACAACAAATATTAAAAGATACTTACTTCAACAGGACAACCAAAAAATCGATGCCCTGGGTTGGCAAAGGTCCACGAAGTGCGAATTATAGCTTGCTTACCACACCAGCAACGTACCATGTTGAAAGGATTATTGTTTTGTAGAAGACAGTTTTTGTAGGATAGCTTAAGGATTATAAGGGACGCCAAATCTGTGTAACACAGACATATATGAACTACAAACAATTTACAACGGTCATAATAATGTAAGCTACAGTAAAAGACAGTTTTGCCCTCAACAACAAAACATTGACCTGGGCATTAATGGTAAAGGGACTGGTTTAGTCTAAAAAACCAATACTTTGGACTACTCACGACGAAAAAGGCAAGTTTCGGTTCAGCGTGATGTTTTCGGACAAGATTATGGACCAACGGTGTATTTTAGTCTAATTTTTATATCCAAGAAACGCAATATTGAATTGGTAATATTGGTAGGGTCGATTGTTCCTCTTTTTAAAATATTGAGCTTTTGAACTATATTATAGTACACTTATTGGGTTAGTTGGGAAAAGCCTAGCACCCACTAGTCTCCTCATTGCCTCCGCCCCTGCGACTCTAGACGAGTTAACCGTCGGGATGATTTTTAACGAAGTATGATTGAGCCCAAGCCATTATCTTAAATAAGTCATATTTCAGGTGTAAGTTTACGAAACAAAAACAAATAGTACTCCGTATATATATTATGGTAGAGGCAATTTATTTTGCGTACTCAAAAATCCTTGCATACTAAGGGATAAATCTTCACCTTCCATCTAGTTTGATCTAATGGTGAGGATTAACCTAAGATTTAATATGTCTAAACCTAAGTCCATTTTTTTTCTTGTCTTTTTCCTGTCTTTTTATCTTTCTTATTTTTTTTCTCATTATTTGTAATTTTTTTATCACTTTTTTTAATTTCACGTTTTTTTGTTTTTTTTTCGTTTTCGTTTTCGTAAGTTTTCATATGTTTTTGTCCGGTTTTTTCGCTTTTTATACGTTTTCGTCTGTTTTCATATGTTTTCGTCCGTTTTCTTACGTTTTCGTCCGTTTTCGTCTGTTTTCTTACGTTTTCGTCCGTTTTCATTCGTTTTCGTCCGTTTTGTTACGTTTTCGTCAGTCTTGTTACATTTTCGTCTGTTTTCTTACGTTTTCGTCCGTTTTCATACGTTTTCGTCCGTTTTCTTACGTTTTTGTCTGTTTTCATACATTTTAGTCCGTTTTCATCCTTTTTCTTACGTTTTCGCCTGTTTTCTTACATTTTCGTCCGTTTTCATACGTTTTTGTCTGTTTTCTTATGTTTTCATTCGTTTTCTTACGTTTTCTTCTGTTTTCTTACCTTTTCTTCTGTTTTCGTACGTTTTGTCCGTTTTCTTATGTTTTCGTCCGTTTTCTTACGTTTCGTCCGTTTTCATACGTTTCCATCCGTTTTCATACGTTTTCGTCCGTTTTCATACGTTTTCTTAGGTTTTCGCCTGTTTTCTTACATTTTCGTCCGTTTTCCTATGTTTTCGTTCGTTTTCGTCCGTTTTCATATGTTTTCGTCTGTTTTCTTACGTTTTCGTCCGTTTTAATACGTATTCGTCTATTTTCTTAGGTTTTTGTTCGTTTTCTTACATTTACATCGTTTTTCATAGTTTTATATACGCTTTCGTCCGTTTTTTTACGTTTTCGTCCATTTTTAGACGCTTTCGTCTGTTTTTAGACCTTTTCGTCCGTTTTCGTCCATTTTTCTCCATTTTTATACGTTTTCGTCCGTTGTCATATGCTTTTTTCCGTTTTCATACGTTTTTATATGCTTTTCATTCGTTTTTATACGTTTTTGTTCGTTTTCATACGTTTTCGTTCGTTTTTTGCAGTTTTTATACGTTTTCGTCTATTTTCATATGTTTTCAAGCTTATTATTAAATTTATTATATTACATGTCTAATATCAATTGTGATATTTTATTATAAAAAAGTTAATGTCTAATATCACTTGTGATATTTCATAGACAAACAAGTATGTTTTTTAACCTTTAATATCACCTGAGATATTTCATTGCTCTGTATATTTTTATATATTATCACCTATGTATTTTCTAATATTTTTATAATTTTCAGTTACAAGATAGTTTTTGTGCCTTTTATCGCAATTGGCAAGCGCATATTTTGTTAATGCAATCAATGTATTATACTCTTAGTAGAAATAAAAGGGTTAAAGTCTCTTTAGGTGAATTCTTATTTTGTTCAAAAAATGCTAATTTAATGCAACACTTGTTTGATTTTGAGAATATGTCAAGTCTCTATTTTCATAGTTTGCTTCCTTTTTATTCATTTTGATATTTTTAAGTGACACTTATTTATCTCTTGTGATATAACACTGTAAGAAAGATGAAGAGTATTACACTATTCATCATATATGTGTTATCAGTTGTGATACTCAACTAATAATGTGAAATATTAAATTCATACAAAGTGTGATAAGAATTTAGTATTTTACCAAGTATATATGAAAGAAATGATAATAAACATCACTTATTATATTACTGTGATGATTCCGTTCATTTTTTTATTTGTGTTTTTGAAACTATTTATGAAGATTTTTATGTTTTATGATAATATGAAATATTAGAAAATGTGTTTAACTGAAAACAAAAGATGTTATGAAACTTTTGTTAGACTTGTGGTGGATTTTTCTATTTAATGGATACATTGTGCATGTTTCGATAGGTTTTATAGCGGAATTTAAAAATATCTATGGTTGAATCAGCAAACTAAAGAAGTTATGGTTGAAGAAAGCACACATCTTTATAAACAAATTGAGTAAGCTCAAACACCTGTGATATCACACATGATATCACACATGATATCACATGATATCACAGGTGATATCATTGGTGATATCACAAGTGATATAAACTATGATATCACAGATGCTATCACCGGTAATATCACATGTGATATCAACGGTGTTATCACACATGATATCACGTGTGATATCACAAGTGAGGTGATATCACCTGTGATATCACAAGTGTTTGAGCTTCTTCAATTTGTTTATAAAGATGTGTGTTATCTTCAACCATAGCTTATTTAGTTTGCTGATTCAACCATAGATATTTTTAAATCTCGCTATAAAACTTATCGAAACATGCACAATGTATCCATTAAATAGAAAAATTCACCACAAGTCTAACAAAAGTATCATAGCATCTCTTGTTTCCAGTCGAACAACTTTTATAATATTTCATAATATCATAAAACACAAAAATCTTCCTAAATATTTTTAAAAACACAACCATCACATTCTTAGTTGAGTATAACAACTGATAACACATACATGATGAAGAATGTAATACTTTTCATCTTCCTTACAGTGTTATAGCACAAAAGATAAATAAGTGTCACTTACAAATATCAAATTGAAATCGTCTGAAAACGGACAAAAACGTATAAAATCGAATGAAAAACGTATGAAAACGGACAAAAACGTCTGAAAACGAACAAAACGTATATAAATATACAAAAACGAATAAAAACGGAAGAAAGTGTATGAAAACGGACGAAAACGTATAAAAACGGATGAAAGCGTCTGAAAACAGACGAAAACGTCTGAAAATGGATGAAAACGTAAAAAAAACGGATGACAACGTATGAAAACGTCTAAAAATGGACGAAAACGTATAAAAACGGACGAAAATACATGAAAACGTAAAAATACAGACAAAAACGTCTAAAAACGGACGAAAATACATGAAAACCTAAAAAAAACAGACAAAAACGTATGAAAATGGATGAAAATGGCCGAAAACGTAAGAAAACGGACGAAAACGTATAAAAGCGTAAAAACACGTCTAAAAACGTATGAAAAATGGACGAAAACGAAATAAACGGACGAAAATGTATGAAAACGAACGAAAACGTAAGAAAACAAACGAAAACGTATGAAAACGGACGTAAACGGGCGAAAACATACGAAAACGTATGAAAACAGACGAAAACGTATATAAACGAACGAAAACGTCTGAAAACAGACGAAAATATCTAAAAACGGACGAAACGTATGAAAACGGAAAAAAAAGGTCTAAAAACATATGAAAACGTATATAAACGTATGAAAACGTACAAAAACGTATGAAAATGTCATAAAACGGACGGAAACGTCAGAAAACGGATGTAAACGTACGAAAACGGATGAAAACAAACGAAAACGTCTGAAATCAGACGAAAACGTAAAAAAATTGACGAAAACATATGAACACGAACGAAAACGTATAAAAACGAACGAAAAAGTATGAATACAGATGAAAACGTATGAAAGCGAAAAAAAACTTGAAAAAAAACGTGAATTTAAAATATAAAAAAAATAATGAAAAAAATGTGAACTAAAAAAAACGTCAATTCCAAAAAAATAAATAAATAAATAAATCCAAAATAGTTACGTGAATTCCAAAAAAAAAAAAAAAAAAAGTGTTAATAAATAAGAGTAACAAAAAGACAAAGAAAAAGGATAAAAAAACATGGACTTAGGTTTCTATATTAAATCTTAGGTTTATCCTCACCATTAGATCAAACTAGATGGATGGTGGGGATTTGTCCATTGGTAAACACCAAAATAAGAGTAAGCATTTGAAAATTCCTCTATTATGGTAATCAATCAGATTTTATCTTCTTTGAAATGAAACAGATTTAGTAGTCTGGCTATCTGCTGATAGTAACATGCAACAAATTTGATCTGATCTCTCAACGTACTCATGAACGATAAAAACTTGCACAAGACTTGTAGATTTTGACAAAAAAGTTAACACCGAATTTAACAAGACTCGGTGTTGTTCAATCTGATCTACCTTGAATTACACAAAACTTTGAATCGTATTTGCATCTATGGCAGAAGCCCACGTGGGTACAAACATGTTTACATTCATATTTATTGGGATGGTTGCCTATTAATCTGCGAGCATAACACATACATTTCTTCGCAGTGAATATTTCAATAAAAATAGAGTAGTGATAGAGAGAGACCTAACTCATGTGTCTAAAATCATGTCTAAAACATTCATTATGTGGCACATGGAACATGCATTTTCTCTCTCATAATTTTTACTTTTGATTTTAACACATGTCACGATCTTAAAGTTAGTCATGAATTTAGGTACAAGTTTTAGTTATGCATATCATTTTTCATAAAAATATACTTATACTTGAAGGCTAATATCATAAAGCAAAACAATACATCTTTCCAAAGAAATTTCTAACATGTAACTGTAAGTTTGTATTTGGATTTCACTTGAGGAATCAATAATATATAGAGTAAACTACACCATTCGTCCTTGTGGTATACGTTGACCATCAAGTATCGTCCTTTGACCAAAAAAATTGCACCGTTGGTCCTTAACTGCGAAACGTTACTCAGTGTTGGTCCCTCACCCTAACTGGCGTGAGTAACGGGCGTTAAGCCTATTTAAGTCGAGGGTATATTTGTCATTTCACACTACATCTTCTTTCTTTATACATATCATCTTTACCAAATTCATTACCACTTTTCTTTTACACAAACCACAACCAAAACCCACCATCTCCTCTCCATTCACCTCCTCCCTCCTCCTTCTTCTCTCTTGATAAACACTTTCATAAGCCAACTCTATTTTCACAGGTTTCTCCACAACATAGCAACAACAATTTTATTTCTGAAAAAGTACATATATACGATTGGCTAAACATAACCAAAAGAACATGTATATTCGACCATATATATTTGATCAGATTCATTAGTGACAACAAGGTTCAATCCCAAACATTATAATTGATTGATTTAATGTTAACAAAGTAACTAAACATAAATCAATTACAAGAACAAAATCGAATCAAATAGAACCTTAACCAGATGATTATGAATCGATTGAACCAGAAGGAAACAATAAGTAATCAAATTACAATATGCCAAATCCGAATCCAAGCAAGAACCCACACCCAATCTTCAACGCAACCCTTATGAGATTAGCTTTTTATGATAAATTTGAGTTTGTGGGATTCTTGAGTACTGGTGGCTGTTTAAAAAGGAGAAGAAGAAGAGAGCTTGACCGATAACTTTCTTGGTCTCGAGCTTGAGGAGCAACACTCTTGGAAAACGTCCTTATCCCTACCCTTCTCCAAAACTTACCCGTGATGTTGACTATGGAAAAGGGAGAAAGGAGATAGTGATGGGTTTGGCCCTTAACATTGATGGTCTTGCGTTGGGGATGCAACAAGAGAAAGTGGAGGCGCAATACTCCATTTTTATCCTTCCTGTCTTGATGGTTGATCTAGGAAATGGAAGATGGGGATTTGGAAAGGGATGGATCTGAGTTTTGCGTGTGGATACGAGAAAGAGAGAAAAAAAATATAGATCTGGGAGAAGTTTATCAAGAGAGAAGAAGGAGGAGGGAGGAGGTGAATGGAATGGAGAGGAGTGTGAAATGACAAATATACCCTCGACTTAAATAGGCTTAACGCCCGTTACTCACGCCAGTTAGGGTGAGGGACCAACGCTGAGTAACGTTTCGCAGTTAAGGACCAACGGTGCAATTTTTTTAGTCAAAGGACGATACTTGATGGTCAACGTATACCACAAAGACGAATGGTGTAGTTTACTCTAATATATATAACTTGTGAATTAACCAACTGAAACTAGTTAGAAATTTTGACATTTACTCATCATTTGAAATGATATGAATGATGTCTTGGTTCAAGATTATCAATCTTGTTTCTCAAAACTAAATCATTGTACTATTATAAAACTTTATAAATTATTTCTTTATGCTACATCAATAAGTATTAGAGCACACGGTGTGGGAGTTTCGTCGCTCGCCGTCGTCCTACGTGGAGCTTCGCCGTGGCTCGTTGCCACACCGGCCCCCCTTGTCATGGCTCGCCGTCGTGTGGTTCGTCTTCACCACGATGAGCTTGAAATTTTGACAAAGCAACAGGTTTGTGTGTGTGTGTAGGAGGGGTTTGGTGTGGTTAGTTGTGGAAAAGTGGGATGTTGATGTGGCGCTGAGGTGGCACGACGACGAACCTAGTGCTCGTTTTGACACCTAGTGCTCTTAGATACTTTAAGTTAAGACTTAAGAAACCTAGTTCTACTACAGTATAAATAGCATTTGGTATCCCACTATGGGAATAAATCTATAACTTTGAAAGTGATTAATATTGTTTGGTTGGTTATGGGCCCCACCACAATGGAATGAGGATACCCATGATATATGGGTTTCCTCATAGGAGTATGATTTGGTGGGTATGTGGATACCCATGAAAAGTGATATCTACATACCCATTTCCATTCCACTTTATTCTCAAACCTATACCTATAGTGATTCCATCAAGCATACCAAACGCACCCTAAACAATTTTTATTTTTTTTTACTTTGGTACCCAATCCCTACCACCTCATAACAAACGCCTTCTAAGACTTGGTGGTTTTTGAATTTCATTTATTGTATAAAAGCTTTTGATTAGCTTTTTTGCATCGAAGAACTTTTATAAGCACAAGTTTTTGGATGATAAATTTAATAAGAAATGTTGTGGCAACACCAAAAAGTCATTTTGAGATAGAAGCATTGTGGATGCTTTTATAATTGTTTCACACAATACGTGCATTAAATGTCTTGAAATTATGAAAATATACTCCTTCCGTCCTAAAATAATTGTATACCATCAAAAAACACATAGTTTAAGAAAAACACCATCATTTTAGTTTTCTATTTCTTAATTTTTGCAAAATGATAGTTTTACCTTTAATGAATTAATTTAAAACTTCTTTAATGTTTGTAATAATAACTTCAAGCGAAGGTAATATGGTAAACTCGAACTAAATTCTCTACCTATTTTTAGAAGTAGACAATTAATTTGAGACAACCGAATATAAAAATATGTCTACAATTATGGCACGAAAGTAGTATAACATTTAGGACATTTTTCATGTCATATATTTATAAAATGAAACTCCAGTGTAACTAAAATAAAACATAAATATTTTCAAATTTTTTGAATCAATTTTTAGACCTCTGATGCTAAGTCTTAAATCCAGACTCTTGAACCAAATGTCTTTCAATTAAGATTAAGTGATCAAAGTATATGGTAAATTAAAAAAAGATTTGATCTTTGGTCTGGTCTTTGGTGGTAAAGTGAAAGTGACGGGAAACCCACACGCAAATTGCAATATTAGCGGAAGTCCACATGCAAAAGAGTTCACATTTATGGGGATGGATGCAATTATTTTACGAGTACTATTTTTTTGTAAAATATATACTAGTAGTTTTTATTTTATTTCTTTTTTTGGAGAAAAGAATATATGCTTTTCTTCCACTCCATATAGCTTACCTCTTCAACAATCATTCATGAGATAAAATGAAAACAGCCGTTTGTTAATAAAGCGAGAGATTTTCATTGAGAAGAGAAAAAAAAAAGAAAAAAAATGTATTTGCAGTACATAAAATATCAATATTTCTGTAAAATGTTTAGAGAATATTATCAAGAATAAACCTTTTTCCAAAAAAAAAAAAAAGAATAAACCTTTTTATATTTCTGAACAATATATGTTTAAGAGCAATGTATACATTTGATTTTAGTTATTCCAAAGCGATTTACATTAGGTTAGTCTAAATACACCAACATAATTATCTAATCATTGGGCTATTAATTAATCATTGATTTATTTTTAATTTTGGTTTTTAGTCATAACTATACTAATCATTGATTTTTTTTTTTCCTTATATTCTTTCCTTTTAGTCATCATTATTTAATCATTATTCACTTTTATAATTTTTTTTTCTTCTTTGGTCCATCTATTTATTTTATAGCCATTCTTACTTTTGCCATATATAGATGAACTAAAGAATGATTACAAAAATTACTTTATTATACATTTATCATAAAAAACGACGCCGTTTACGACAAATATCAAACTTAAATTAGCCCTGTCGCAACTCGCAACTGTCACATTTCTCGTTTTACCAACAAATTTGAAATGATGTTTAGATTGGTTCTTAGAGGCTTCTCACGTCATTAATATGTTTTTTAAGTAATTATTGTTAACCTTTTAGATTTTTTATTTCCCTTTTTACTTGTCTAACGTGATTAAAACATATTTTTTTAATTTTCTAACACAAAATATAAATTATGTTAATTTCAGTTACATAGATGGCTATGAAACAAAAAAAAAAATGTTAAATATGTTTATCAACAAAATTATGTTACATAAAATAAAGAGTAAATTACACCGTTCGTCCTTGTGGTTTGCGTTGACCGCAGGGTTTCGTCCTTTGGCCAAAAAAGTTGCACCGTCCGTCCTTAAGTGGGAAACGTTATGCACCGTTCGTCCCTCCATCCAACTGGGCCCACCAATTCCCACTAACGTCAGTTAATTCACTTAACCCATGAGGGCATATCCGTCATTTCCAAACCCACCACAAGGACGAACGGTGTAATTTACTCTTATTATTATAAAACCCAATTCAATTTCTGCAAACAAATCAATCACCATCTCATTTTCAGCCAACAAAAACCCAATTCATTTTCTTCAAACTCTTTCAAACACCAAAAAAAAACACAAGTCAAGCAAATCATCATCTTTAACTTTTTCTTTACAAACCAAAATTATTATCATCATCTAAGAAAAAAAAAATATATAGCACAAAAAAAATCAACTCTTTACAAAAATCATTATCAATAAGAACCAAAAAAATCTACACAAACCCATTTCATGATAAGGAACAAAAAAGCTAATACAAACCCAATAAATCTGATTCTCTTAAACCAGATAATCTCACCTGGATCAATAATATTACCACAAATGAATCCCAATCAACCCGTGACCCCATCATTTTATACACTCGACTCGAAAATGGACGCGTCACAAACCAACACCCTACATAGGTTATGTTCAAACAGTCGTTTTCTTCTTTTCTTTTCCTTACCAACACGCAGCCAACAACAAATCGCCAACCAAACAACCCTTTAATGATATAATCTTCACAAAAACCCAAATGAAACACAATCAAGATTGAATCTTTATCCCTCAAATGAGCGCTTCAACGAACCCCAAACACAACCTTTTTCTTTTATTTGACCAAATATGGATAGATCAAACTGACATGAGTTTTCTTGATTAATCGAACAATGGAAGCTTGAATTTGAAAATTAACACCTTGAATTACAAAACCCCTAACCTAATTTCAAAAACCCCTTTGATTCTATGAAACCTAATTTCTGAAATTTGAGTAGAAGATGATGATGGAAAGCTCTTGTCGTTGTGAAACCTTAAATAGAAGATAGAAAAGAGCACTTTCGCCAATCCTTTCTTAATCTCGAGTTGGATGAAACCCACTCTTGGCAGTCGTCCTTTTCATCTCAGGCACGCCTTGCCATCTTGTGACTTTTCTTGAAAATGACAATCTGAAACAAGGAAGGATCGGCTATGATATCTTTTTCCTTGCTTTTTGAGTTGACCTAAGAGATAGTGATAGATGATAAGGTGAATTTTGATTATCACTAAAAGGAGATGATGTATGTTTTTAGATGGAAAGGTGTGATAGAGATTACCCGAAGAAGAAGAATTTGAGGGAGGCGTGGGTTCTTTTAGGAAGCAGAAAAAGATGAAAGGGATAGCAGATAGGAAAAAAAAATGGGGCGTGTGTGGTTTTTGGGGAATGGCTGGGTTTTAATTTTATTTATTGGTATAATTATTATTGGTGTTGAAATGACGATTATACGCTCAGGTTAACAAGACTTAACGACCGTTAGTGGGCCCAGTTGGATGAGGGACGAATGGTGCATAACGTTTTCCACTTAAGGACGGACAGTGCAATTTTTTTGGTCAAAGGACGAAACCCTGCGGTCAACGCAAACCACAAGAACGAACGGTGTAATTTACTCTAAAATAAATCTCTATTTAAAAAGAAAGAGAAAAAACTTTATGAGTTTTTAATTATTAGTAGTAGAAGTAATTAACTATTTGATGTAGTATTACCAGAAAAAAAAAATAAAAAAAAGAAAAGCACAATTATCAAAGTTTTGATGTAACAATTTGAACAACTTTATTTCAAAATTTTCCAAATATAATTCTATCATTGCGTGTTTATAATGTTTGCTTAACAAAGAAAAAGACAAAAAATCATGGTCAACTTTACTTTAATTTTAGATCACATTTATTTAGTGTCATGAATTATATAGTAACATTTCTCTCTCATGAATAACATTTTAAACATCCTATTTTTCAAAGCAATAATTCATCTATGTGTATTTTATCTTCTCACTTATAAGAGTAAATTAAAATGTCTTAAAGAGTACATTATTAGAATGTCTTAGAGAGCACATTAAAATGTCTTAAAAATTACGAGGTACAAATTTGAATGCATATAAGTATATGTCAACAATTTTTAATACAATGTAAATTTAAAGTTAGTCAAAACGAGTGAGGAAAACCCGCGCGTTGCAGCGGGATTGCTTTTGTAGACGTGAATTTGGAACTGATGAATGACCGGAAAATTTGTTTGGACCGGCTTTGCAAATACAATTAAAACCTTAGGGACTATTTTCGCGGCTACAAAGGACTTACTTTGTAACGACACTTAAACCTTAGGGACTATTTTTGCCAAATTGCAACAGATAACAATTAATGCTAAAGGACTTACTTTGCAACGACACTTAAACCTCAGGGGCTGTTTTTTCCAAATTGCTAAAGATAGCAATTAATGCTAAAGGACTTGTTTCGCAACGACACTTGAACCTCAGGGGCTGTTTTTGCCAATTTGCCAAAGTTGGCATTAAATGCGGGCTTGGTTACTGTTTTCCTCCCCGCCTAATAGTATATACGAGTGTGGAAACCCGCGCGATGCATCGGGATTGGCTTCAAAGGACTTACTTTGCAGCGACACTCAAACCTTAGGGACTATTTTTGCCAAGTTGTGAAACTTTGCATTTAATGTTTGGACTTACTTTGCAATGACGCTTAAACCTCAAGGACTGTTTTTGCCAAGTTGTGAAACTTTGCATTTAATGTTTGGACTTACTTTGCAGCGCCACTTAAACCCCAGGGACTATTTCTGCCAAGTTGTGAAAGTTGGCAATTAATGCACTTGCTTTTGCATACAAAAATGTACGCTATTTAGTATTACTAGACGAGTACCCGCGCCTAGCGGCAGCTATTTCTAGCGTCAAATAATTAATGATTTGTGATATTGTAGTGAGTGTTTTGTGTAGCGTTTAAAATAGAACGTGAACCGATGAAAGTGCAATTGCAAACGGTTGTACTATACGATAATTAAAGTCTAGACAAAATTCTTAACATCTATCAAACAACATATAAAATCATTTAATGAAAATGAAAGTAAACATTACATAAGTTATGGGATAAAAACTAACAACACACGTTATTTGTCGCGTAAAAACTAACAAAGATTGGATTAATGGTGACCAAAATTAGCGTGAATATGATTAGCCCAAAATAAAATAAAAATTGGCTAATTTGGCTATTTTGTAAAAGATTTGGGCACATTTAGCCCCATTTTTTTTAAATGAGCGTATTTAGCCTATTGAAAAGTTAAATGTGCACTAACGGGCACATATTTCTCATAATTGTAAATCATTATAATCATTTTTGAAGAAAAACTTGTAGATAATATATTTATATAGCGACAGATCGTTTTGTGTTAAAAAAAAGTTTATGGGTTCTAAACGAAAAATAATAAAAGTTTGAAGATTTGGGGATTAAACATAACGTTTTGAAACCCGGTTCGACCCGGGTGGTTCAACCGGTTGAACCATTCCCGTCAAAAAACGGGTCGATTTAAACCGAGTCAATATGACATGTTGGGTCAAAACGGGTCAAATTAAACAGGGTCAACCCACCGGGTTTGAAGCGTACTGGGTCAACCCGGTTTTCGATATGTGTTAATAGTTTCAATTTTTTACTTTTTATTTTTTGGTTTTTCCTTTATATATAATATAGCAGGGTACCCACGCGTTGCGGCGGCGAGTACCCTGTGACGATTAACCAGAGAAATAGATCTCGATGAGACCTGATTCACCAGTTTGTATCGGTTTTAACGGGTCCTCTCTAGTTCATTTTCAGATGGCTGTTATTGGTTAGCCGAACCGATGGCGACACCGGTTTCCGGTTGAACCGTTGGCCCGGTCCGATTTTTAAAACTATATGTACCATCAACTTGTTAGCTTGTATGAAGCTTTGTGTGTTTTATTAATTTGTATAATGTGTATAATAACACGTACTTTTCATTTTAGGGTGTTTTAAAAATAACATTAATTAGTGTGTTTAATTATTTTATATTTAGAATTATGTTGTAGCTTGTTTAAATTGTACATTGTGAAATTTTCATTGGACTTTTTAATAAGGTGTGTTTTAATTGGTTGTTTTTAATTTGGTAGATATGCTTTTAATTTGGTAGTACAATGTGAATAAATTATTGTACTTTTAAGTAATAGGGTGTTTTAATAAGAGTATTAATTACACAAATATATTTCTCTCTCATTTGACCATTAAACTTTTTCACTTTTCCATTTTTTCACTTTAACTATTTTTCCATTATATGTTGTATAGATATACAAATATAATCACTTAAATCATTCAAACTGAAAACTATTGAAAGAAAGTCAAATACATACAACCACGAATAAATTTAAACTGAAAACTATTGAAAGAAAGTCAAATACATACAACCACGAATAAATTTAGGTTACGAACAAGTGAAATATGTAAATTAGGGTAATTTTTCTTAACATAATAGTAAGTGTGTCTACAATAAAAATAATAATAGAACAAGGTTATATGACTTGACACAATACAAACTATGCTAAACACTAATAATAGTCTAATAACAGTAAATGCACATTAAAATGTCGTTTATGCATTCTTGAGTATAATAATGGTAATTTAGGATGGTCAATTTTGAAATGTTGATAATAGAGTTTGTTAAAGAGGTGATCGAGAAAAGAAATGTTGTCTCGAGACGATGAATTCATGCTTATATAAAACGAAAATATCATGCTATAACATCTATATAAGTGCATTCTTACTGACTATTATCATCGATAAATATTTTTCACTTTCTAATGACGCTGCAATGCTGCATAACGCGAACATTCTACTATTAACTCACACAGAGTAAACAATTAACTATCCGGCTCACAAATTTTTATAATTTTGATTTATCTTAAAAATGTATAAGTCAAATTATTTAGATGATAAAAGCAAATACTAATTGACTAGTTCATGTTATTCTTAAGAGAAAAGTTCAATTGGTACTTATATTAACCTGTATACTAAAAGACAATTTTTAGCCACTCATTTTACAAAAGAAAAAAAAAAATGAAACACTCAGTTGATATTTTCAATTAAATTCCCGTTCAACCCTCATTTTTTTTAAATTACATATCTCAAGAATCGTAAATCGTTAACCTATATAGATTACACCATCGCGATAAGCATATAATTATCTTTCAATAGAGGGACATTTTCATATACTTTCGATAATTTATTTTTATTATTATTTATCTTTTTGGAGGGGGGATGGTGGTTTTATTCAATAAACACTAATTTAAGTCCGAATACTCATCATGCTATTGTAAAAGGCATAAGTTATACATGTAAAACTTCAAATGGTTCATTGTTTTGTTATTGAGAAATACACATCCTTAACTCTTCAAGTTTCAACCATATATCACCAAGGTTGCAAAAATCGCTAGGCGGTAGCTGGGTGGCCGGGTAGGGCCTAGCGATTAATCGGTTAGGCGGGGATTAATCTGATTAGATTTTTTATATATAAAATTCTAAAAATTTGAAACTATATGTCCGATTTGGCCGATCTAGCTGATTTTTTTCGATTTGGCAGATTTTTTCCGATTTTGCCGATTTTTTTCCGATTTTAACCCGTAACTGATTTTACCGATTTATCCGATTTTCTCTGATTTGGCCGATTAATCGGCCGCCTAGGCCAATTAATCCGATTTTTATCCGATTTTTGACAGTAACCGATTAATAAGGCCGATTAATGAAAATCGGAACGGCTAATCACCGCCCAGCGATTAATCGGCCGCCTAGACCGATTTTTGCAACAGAGTATATCACACATAATTTTTAAACCTCCAAATAATACAGTTTATTCATAACAGTTTGAGAAAATAGAAGAATTTATTTTTTTGAAATTCAATTTCGTTTGATGTATCATAGGTGATATAACACTAATCTGTAAGTTCGAACACTCAATATACTCTTGTAAAATGAGCATAAAAAATTGGTATAGAACTTCAAAAGATTCATCCATTTTTTCATTAAAAAATATAAATTCTTAGCTTTCCAACCATATATCACACATAATATTTTAACCTCTAAATCAATACGTTTTATTCATATAAGTTGGTGAAAATCGAAAAAAAATTGATATTCAAACTCATTTGATATATTACTGGTGATATAACACTAATATGTAGGCATGTACACTCAACATGTTGTCGTAAAATGAGCGTAAGTATTTGTATACAACCCCAAAAGATTCACCTTTATTTGCACACAAATATATATATATATATATATATATATATATATATATATATATATATATATATATATATATATATATATATATATATATATATATATATATATATATATATATATATATATATATATATATATATATATATATATAATACTTATGTCCATTTTATGACGTAGGTTCTGTCTGAGAATCTACAAATTAGTCTTAATCACATGTGATATATCAAACAAGTCTGAATATCAAAAAGAGAATTTCATATATTTTTTTCCAACTTTTATGAAAAAACTGTAACGGTTTGAAAGTTCAAAAATTCTCTTTGATGTATGGCTAGAAATCTAAAGATTTATACTTTTAAATGCAGAACACGGTAAATCATTTAGAGTTCTATACAAATACTTATGATAATTTTACAACAATATGTTGAGTGTTCGAACTTACAAATTAGTACTATATCACATGTGATATATCATACAAACTTTTGTATCAAGAAAAAATCTAAAAAAAACTAAAAATAATATTTGCCTAAAATATATGAAACCAGCCCTTTATTGAAAGAAAATTAAATGCTTATTTTATTCGTGTAATGCGTTAACAATTAACGGTTCTAAAGTTATTATTTTTAAAAATAGATAGTGAAAGTTAGTTTTAATATGAAAAAGAGAGTGAGAGAAGTGGATGTAATCAATTAAGTGTTTTATTTTAGTTAAAAATAAATTACTATGATTCTTCATGACTTTTATAATATCTAATATCTCGCCTCTAGTTTTTAAAACTATATATCTTGTACCGCTAAATTGATTATTATTTTGAAACGAGTGACCATCAAATTACTACTAGTGTAAAGAGATAATTATTTAAAAATATATGTAATTTGCATTTTTTTTTTAATTATATGTAGCTATTTATTTTTTGACTATTATAAGACAAAAGTTTTTTTTTTTTTTTTTTTTTTTTTTTTTTTATTTTGCTCACATACAAAGGCCGGTCGTGTTATCCTTTGCTGTTAATAAGGTATTAAAAACAATATACAAATGATTAATTTATAAATACACAAAAAAGTTAAAATTCAAAACTTTAATACGTAGTACATAATAAAATAACACTCCAGCATGTTAAAAGTTGGTTAAATTTCAGATATCCTTACCGTATCACTTTCACACAAATATCAAATTACTAAAAGTAACGTTTGTAAAAGTTTGCAAGGGTAAACATACCATACTCTAAAACCTTCAAAAAGAAAAACCAATAATGTCTTCCACCACCATATCACCACAATCACCATCACCACCACCATATCCATATCCATCTACTGTTAACATCAGCAACTTCATATCAGTCAAACTCACAGGACACAACAACTACCATATATGGAAAACACAGTTCTTATGTCTCATACAAGGACACGACATGTCTGGTTTCATAGACAACACATTTCCACCACCTTTACAAGAACCCGAAGAAAACATGCGTTCATGGAAAAGATCTGATGCACTTTTACGTGGCTGGATACTATCTTCATTAACTGAAGATATCTTAACCAAAACCATAACCTTAAACACAGCTAAAGATGTTTGGCACTTTCTTGAAGATTCTTATAGTATTTTAACTTTAGAATCTGCACATGCTAGATCAGTATCACTGTCTGAGTCAGAAGATGTGTCTGTTTTGAATGATGATGATCATTGGAAATTTGACAGTGGACATGTGATGATGAAGAGGTTTACTACGCCACATTCGAGGTCTTTGCCTGTGCCGTTAAGAGGCGTGTCGCAGCAGATTGATTTAAAAGGTGATTCGGTTACTTCGGGTGTGGATGGAAGGATGAGTGGCAGGTCTATCAAGCTGTTGAGAGGATTGGAGGAGAGTTATTCTTTGGAGTTGGATGAGATCTCTGATTTCTTACATGGTATATTTATTGCGAAACTTTTGTTTTTTCGAGTTATGGTTATTTGAATTGATGGATTGAGTTATAAATTTATGTGATATATGGTTTAGTTGATGAGGATATGGATCTATAGTTTGTGCATTTGAAATCTTTAAATGGCTTTTGAGTGAAGGAGATGATTAGCTTATTGTAAACAACTTATTTCGTCCCGATGATAAACTTTTAGTTTTGGATCAATTAAGAACTATCAGATTGAAATAAGGGATTTCAAACTACTTATGTCTGCCCGATGATGCATATCTATTGTTAAGAAACACATTAACAGATACGCAGTTCTAGAGGGGGTACATGATTGCTTATTCAAACTACTTATCTGCTTAATTATTAGTGATATAAGCTCTTTAGATAAAGATGTTGGAAGTATTTATTTTAATATTGAATATATATAATAATAATTACCAAACACCCCTGAAATCTGCAACTAGTGTATCGGTTTTGTTTTATCAAGTGGCTGATCTCTGTTTAGATAATCAACGTGTCCACTTTGGTCCATTAGATTCCCTGATTAGTGTTCAACTTTAGTATGACAGAGTTTAGGGAAAAAGTTGTGACATGTGCAGGACGAAATACTAATGTTTTGGTTTTTATTATGTTCCATGTGGCTCCTAATTCTGTTTTGTCCGAATTTAAAGTAGCTTTTGTTTGATATGAGTGTATGACGAATATAAACTCATTTATAACAAATTTTGGTTTCACTTGTTTTATGAAGATTATCCAAGTTTTGTTACATATATGGTTGTAACATATCTTGAACAATTGTTTGACAGAACCATCTATGAACACAAGTGCATACCTGCCACTATATAAAGCTGCTCTTAGAGGTCATTGGGACGATGCACAATATATTATTGATCAAGATGAAGAAGCAGCCACTGCTAATATCAACAAATACGGCTTTACTGCTCTTCACATTGCAGTTGGGACTGGAAAGCAAGGCATTACATTTGTCGAGAAATTAGTGGAAACGCTTTCACCAAACGCACTATTGAAAATGCTAACTTTATCAGAAAAATACACACCTCTGCATATTGCAGCTGTTGTTGGCAACACCGCAGCTGTGAAGATCTTGGTGAATAAAAACCCAAAATTGCTGTATGCTGAGGATGTCGACGGGCTATTGCCAATCCATAGAGCTCTTATAAATTCTCATAGAGATACATTTTTGTATTTATTGAGTGTCACGAAAGGCGACCAATATCCTAGTACATTCACCGGCAACATGGGGGTTACGCTTCTTTCTAATGTTATTTTTGCAGGGTATTTTGGTGAGCTATACTTCTATACTTGTTGCGGTTATAAGCATTAGTAGGAAACTAACATGAATAATGTGTTAAATTTTTTTTCTGTATTTTTGTTTTGACAGATATAGCACTCGATTTATGCATTCGATATCCTGAATTGGCTACAACGATACCGTCTGATAATGCTGATACCCCTTTGATGGCTATAGCAAGAAAAGCAGATGCCTTTGAGAGTGGATGCCGCCTCAATTTCTTTGATAGCTTGATCTATAAACGTAAGGTTCTATTTTGGTTTTGTTATATTCCGTATATGATACAAGGAAAAACATTGATGTGCTTCTTGATTTGGGTGATGTTTTATTTGTAACGGTTAAAACAAAATAAAAAATTACATGAAAGGAAATGTGTTGAATTTCTCCCAAAAGTGTAATTTAGTGCATCAATCCTCTTAAATTATGTTATCTAAAAACTTAGATTCTTCTTGAAGTAACACAATTCTCTTCTTGAAGTAGCATAATCTTGGTAATCATAGGACCCACCACAGATTTATGAGATTATCACTAATATTTTTGGACAAAAAGTTCATTTGAGCCAACCCAACCTGTTTCGACCCGTTTACAAAATTTACCCACTTTGACCCGTATTCCAATCTGCCCATTTTGCCACCTCTAGATGTTATCGTTGGTCTCATGTGAGTATTAGTAGGTTACAAAAGGGATAAATATAGTGTAAGTGAATATCATCTGTGTTATTAACAAACCACATTCTGCTATATTCACAAAAGATTTTTTATGTTTATCAAAATATGTCATCTAATATCGAAATTACACATTGATATCTTTTCACTTCAAGTGAATCAGAACCACATAATGACATTTGACAAATTTTAAAAGGTCAAAGTGAATACATCTTTTACGTTTTGTTCCATTTAACAGACGTTCCGTTGAAGTGGGAGAATCTCGACTCGAACAAGGAGCATGGGAAGATGAACTTCTTCAGTTCAGGTTTGCTACATACTTTTCTACAATTGATATTGCTCATTTTCACCATCTGTTTTATGGGTCTGATTTGATCACACATCAAAGTGAGTAAATTGTTATCCTTTTCTGACAAAATAAAAGTTTCTATATGGTGTAGTTCTTCAAGGGACCGGTTCGGTTATCTGGAAAGTTCTGGGTAAGATTGGTGAGTATCAGTTTTTTGTTCTGGTCCAATATTCAACTTTAAAATTGTCAAAAAACTTATTCTTGAATCATTATTTGACTTTAGTGCCACATATTACACACATTCAGAAGCTAAAGCTAGTCCATCATCAAGCTGTTGCACTCGTGAAATTGCTATGCCAGGAAATCAGCGACCTGAATCTCCAATCAAACAGTATACATTATGCTAATCCCATTATCGAGGCGGCAAGCAATGGTGCATATGAGGTTATTCAGGAGATTGTTGATACATTTCCGCAAGCAATTTGGTATAGTGATAAAAATGGTCATTACATGATCCAATTGGCCATACTTCATAGATGTGAAAGGGTGTATAATCTGACATATCAAATGAGTGACCATAAACATTTCCACAAGACTCTTAAAGACTCTCACAATAATAATCTATTGCATCTCGCGGGAAAATTGGCACCTTTACACAAACTTAATCTTGTTTCTGGAGCAGCATTACAAATGCAGCGGGCACTGCAATGGTTCAAGGTAACATTGTATTTTATTTTCCCATAATATGATCATGGTGACTTATTAGCACTACTTTACATCCCATGAAAATGGCAATCTTTTGTATATGGTAAAATTTTCATGCCTATAATTGGCAAAATGGGTCGCTGGGGTGGGTTGGGTTATGGGCCAAAATGGGTTCTGGTAGAAAGGTGGTAATTTTTTCGGTACCGCTCATGTTGGTTACCTGTAAGGCCGTAACACATTTTATCCGAAGACGCGTAGTTTTTTTTTATATACTTCCTAAATAATTAGTTCACCAAACATGATCACAAAAATATATTATGTCACTAACTAATTAAAGTTTTTTAGTACAATGATTTGAGAGGTTTCATGCAATAAAAGTACACGTTGGACAAGCAAATGTCACCAACTTGCTCGAACCACTCTCTTTGAATGCGTCTAATGATGATATTTAGCATCACTAGTGTTTATTTTGTTGGTTCAGGAAGTTGAGGCATTCGTTCATCCAAAATACAGAACCGAAAAGAATGCATCTGAGCAGACACCCGAGATGCTATTCAGCAAAGAACACAAAAAACTCGTGAGAGATGGTGAAGAATGGATGAAAAAGACTGCTGATTCATACACAGTAACAGCAGGACTTATTACCACAATAGTTTTTGCAGCAGCCATTACAGTACCAGGTGGTAACAGTGGCGAGACAGGCCACCCGATATATGCAAAAGAGTTATCCTTCCTGATATTTGCTGTAGCAGATGCAATTTCACTCTTCACATCCACAACTTCATTGTTACTATTCCTATCAATCCTCACTGCTCGTTACGCGGAAGAAGATTTTCTCTTCACATTACCATCAAGACTAATAATGGGCCTCTCGATGTTGTTTCTATCCACATGCTCGATGATGATAGCTTTTGGTGCATCCTTGTATCTTCTGTTTGGTCAAGGGAAAGATTGGATACTGATCCCAATAGCTGCATTGTCGTGTTTGCCGATTACTTGTTTCGTCACTTTACAATATCCACTTCTTGTAGAACTAATTTCGTGTACTTATGGTCGAGGACTTTTCGGTAAGCAAAGCAATCGACCATTTTATTGAATGTTTCGTATCGTTAATTGAAGATAACAAACTAGATATTAAGAACTTTGATTTTTATTGTGCAATATTTGTTGTTTGCAACATCATTTGAAAAGGCACTAAGCAAGTCTACGTAACATTTTCTTATGAATGTTCACATCTTCTATGCTTATGAACTTTATAAACAATTGACGATATAAAGTTCTACTTCGGGTAAAGTGTGACTATCTACATTCTACTCCTCATACCTTGATTGGGCATGATTGACTATAGTTGGTGATGTTGTTGTTCCCGTCGTCATTGTTGTATAAAGATATATTGTAGTTCTCAAATCTTTGACTTAAAATGAAACAATGTATAAAAGAGTTTATAAGCAAACACAAAATTTAACTTTTCAATCATGTAAGTGTCCGTTTGTTATGCGGGTATAGGAATGAGGGTATAGGTGTAAAAATGATTACAAATGTTTGGTTTGATGGAATATAATAAGTAGGGCCCACTTGATTTTATTTAATAAAGTTTTCACAAGAGGTGACTTTTATTGATATTAGCGGGTCCCACTCTCCATCTCTCTATATTTACTCTTTTTTTTATTATAATAATAATTTAATTTTAAAATAAAACAAATATTATTATATAAAACAAACAACTTTATAAATTTATCATTCTTTTCTCTCTCTTCTATTTCTTTCAAACCAATACCATATCCAAATTTTATTCCAAACCTACTAACAAACCAAACGGGCCAATCTTTATTGATTCTTTAAAGAATTACAAAGTGTTTGGAAATAACACTTAATTGAATGACAATAAGATAACTCTTTGATCAAGCAAACTTAAACAAAGTATAAGTTTGCAAGTGAACTCTTTAGGTCGCTGATAGGATCAAGGACCAATTGTGAGTTCAAAGAGAGTAAATGCACTTCTTAAATGACTACAATAAATATGAAGTGGTGAGCATTTACTGCGACCAACATTCTCTTTGTATAAGGGAGTACAAGGATATCACGTGTGGGGTAGTTGGAGACGTGTTAAGCATTTAGTGAAAAAGTACATCTTTCATTAAATGTTTCAATTCTTTAAACCCAACAACATTACTTTAGTGAACATTACTGCCAACTGTTCACTACCCTTACCAATTGTACTTGATTTGACTTTATTCAAAATGCACTTTATCCCCTTTTTTTGCATTCTTGAAAAGTTACACCTAAATATCTTAAGAGATATTTCGAGCTATGCTATCTTGGTTAATTAGAGAGCTAATATGTTCATCAGGGTATTGTTAACCCCTGATGAACCTTCTTCCTTCAACTTCAGTTCCTTCTACATACTAGTTGACTCCTTATCAACTAGCGAGTATGTCTTCAAGTAATCTTCGTCTTCCTTGACGATGTCTCTGACTTGAAATTCATTGAGGTTGCTTGCTGACATCAATATCAACAAGTCTTCGTAACTTAGAATAATTTATGTTTAAATCTTAGTCAGAGACCATTGGGCATTGAATTGGCGCAACAATATCCTTCTATTTGAATATAAATTAATCTAAGTTAAATTATTGTAAGTGAGCACACAACTTCTTCTTATCAATAATTTTCAGAGACATAAATAAACAAAAGTGATATTTTATTATGGATACATATTACATCAACCCTATGCTTCTATATCTTTAAGTTTCCTTTTTGCCTCCTCTGTATCAACCCTGGTCTCAATTGCATAATGTTGTTTCACCGATAGTTCCTTATCTATTTGAGAATCCAACTTGATATCTTGATAGAGTATGACTAGCTGAGTTGTGGATGCCAAGTGGAAATCACTTTCTCTTTGAAAGCACCATTGGTTATATATGTTGATGAAGAACAACTCAGATTTAGGTTCAACTATAACCAAACCATCTTTTCTAGCTATTCCCAAATATGGAGTTAGGTTTTTCCTAATGCCATCTATTCTGGGTACTTTATTGACAAAAATTGTTCAATCGGAAATCCCTTCTTTTTCTTCTTTTTTGCCTGAGCTAGTTGCTTCTTCTTTTGAGTAGGAAGATCAACTTGAAGTGGTTCAAGGGTGTTGGGATGTTAAGCTTGGCAACAATGTTCCAAACCGAAGTGAACTTCTGGGAGATATTGGAGAGTAGCTGAAGAGTATCCTTAAGTTTCAGATGCTTGGTAATGTCATGTATTTCAACACATTCAGAGAACCCAAGCTTGTTCAGAGTGAAGTTACTATAAGTTACAAAATTCCTAACTTCATTATTTATTGTTAAGGTCATTGTTGCTTGCTTGTTTCTCTCAACATTTTAGGATATAGAAATGATGGGTTGAGGGTTTGCTCTGAAGGATATGATTCTATTATATTCAAATATGATCTTTTCCATTTCAGCTTTCTTCATGGAATTATATGCTTCAATCATTCTTCTTTGCTCAATGACTTATGAAAGCTTAATTGTATCCAGAGCCTCTGCATCAACTTTCTCTGCTACACTCAAGTTAGCTAATCTTTTTTGCCCCGTAAGCATTAGCTGAACTTTTTCAACAAAGTGATAGACTGGTACTCCCTTTTCTATATAGACAGGCACTTGTGGAGGTTTTTAGGCAGATCCACTCTGATCCATGAAAGGAATTAATTCCTTTATTGAAGATTCCTCTGAGAAAATTCCTTTACCTTTGTTTAAGGACGGACTTCTGTTCAAGGAATGATGTTCTGTCTCTTGGTTGTCATTAGAGTGCTATGGGCCAAAAATTTGTTCAGTAAACTTTTCAAAGGCATGCTCAGGGTGAATAGAGCTGATGGGAGTAGACATAGGGATGTTGACCTTGATCTTTTTAAGTTCACGTTCATACTCTAGTTGTGCCACATAAACCAAGGCCATTTGATGCTCCCCCACAGTTAATGGAGAGGATTTGACTTCTTTAGAGGAAGCATTAGTGACAATGAGATACGCTCCATGTTTGTTGCATAGATAATTTTACTTTGCTTCTCCCCCTCAATAGGAACACTGTAAAGGGTTGGTGCTGAAGCATAGATGAAGTTCCCGTAAAGTTCTTATAGATCCCTCAAGATGTCATTTGTAATGTTGACCCTTGAATCAATACCTGTGAGGGAAGCAGGAACCCTGAGTAATGCATCAGGGATTAATATTGTCTTATTGATGCACTCCTCATACATGCTTATATGCTTGTGAAGGAGGGCGTTGGTGGTTTCGATCTTGGATGAAGTATTTGCCCATCACTGATAAACATAGTATTAAACAGAGACTCAAAGGCCAGTTTCTGATCTGCTTGATAGGTTTGAAGATTCTTGATGTAAAACCCTTAATCCAGAATCATGAAATTTGCATCAAATTAAATTTTTTTTTCTAAGTATATTAATTAAATTAAACTTATGTTATGTGAACTAATTAAAATCCTAAGTAAGATAACTATGTAATATACAAGTTCCTAAATTAAATAAAACCCCTAAACTACCTAAAGTAATTACTACACTATATTTGCTACACTAATTAAATTTTATACACTACTAATAAAAAATATAAGGAACCGATTTTTCTCCCATCCTCATTTAAACGTTTGATTTTTTTTATAGAGGCCCAACCCATTTGAAAAATAAATAAACAAACTAGTCAACCACACTCCTTTAGACTCGGCATCACAACCCCCCCTCTCCACAAATAAATCAGATCCCTCTCCTCCGTTATAACCGAATACACACACAACCCTAAATAAACATTACGACATCCAAAACTCTCCCAAAAAAAATCATATAAACCCTAAGATTGTATTGGTTTTCGGCTAGAGGAATCAAGAAAGAGTACTCGGTGGTTATTGGTATGATCTCGTGGGTGTTCTTCATCTCATGTTTTCGGTTCTATTTTGGTATCCTTAAACCCTCTTTGTTTCTTGATTTTAATTCGACAAATATGCATAATATATATATCAAAACGAATAGTAATTGTTTGTAATATAATTATATGTGTTAAAAGGGTTGTTGAAAGTATTAAAACCTAAGTTAAAACCTGTGTTTTCGAATTAAGATATGGGGAAGAATTTAGATTCGGTTAGGGTTTTGTTTGGTTGGGTGTTCGGTATTTGGAAAGTTGTCTTTAAAAATAACGTGTAGTGTTTTATTTTTCCTGTAAAATCTATAAGGAATTAGAGGTTCTCCTTCGACAGGCTTAATATATAAGATTTTTGTGAACTCTGTGATTTTTGGTGGATTTTTATGAAGTGTCGAAAAGGGGTAAACATGTGTGTACTTTTAGGGTGTTTTAGCAGGTCAAAACCTGGACAGGTCCGAGTAAATGATTTTTGAAACCATTATACTATTGGAAATAAAATCTGAGAAAATTCATGGGCTAACTTAACAAATGAGGGTATCACATATATTTAATTTGGAATTTTTAGAGACTTATAACCGAGATAGAAAATTACAAACTTTCTGGTCTAAATCGGTTAATTAAAACCGGAGACATATAAAGAGTATAACTTGTGATTACATGTGATTAAATGATTGGTTGGTTTGTGTGATTACATGCTATGTGTTATGAGTTATATGAACATTATTAGTGATTTAAGTGATGAGATTATGCATGTTTAAATAGCTTTCAATGTGATTATTAATAGTTGCTATTCTACGATTTTATGTGAGGATTATATGCATGCTTTGCTTCATAAATGTTTTATTAACATGTGATATGATGAAGGTGAATTATTGTGATGTTTAAGGTATTGAAATATGCATGAAAATGGTCTTAATATGCTTATTTCCATGTTTGTATGAAACTAGATGGATTAGGAGTTTAATATGCATGATTGGATGTGTAAATTGATAGTTATGATTTCATGAAATGCTTGTTATGCCTTGTCTTGCTAATGTGTTATTGATAGACATGAATGTATGCATGATTAAAGGGATTGAAACACATGTAATTATGGTCTTGACATGTTTATATGAAAAGGATTTACATGATTATAAAGGTGATATGAAATTAGGGCTTGTAACTACTTAATTGCAAGTGTTTATGATGTTATGATGCCTTGAATGATCTTGTCTATGTTTCTATGAGTAAATTGATATGGCTACTGATGTCTTGATGAGATTATGACCCAAACATGAAATGCATGAAGTATGGGAATGAATGGGTAAGTAGAATGGTGAATTTGGGTATGTTAACTAGTCGGGATATTTTGCATGCTTTGTTGTCTAGATTTTAGGTCACATTAATAGGAGTGTATTTTGATGATGCCTAAGTGTTTTAAATTGGTTCTTGAGTCTAAATGCAATTATTTTCTGAATATGTATGGTATGTGCTTATTTGAGGCCTGGAGGTATGATTTTTTATTTTTGCAAGATAAGTTGTTGAACCTGATAATCTAGAACTGAATTTAAGTCAGGGTGTTTTCAAACCATTAAGAGTTTATACCTATCCTTCTCCAGTTATGATGTTTAGGGTATGTGAGACCTCTGTGATTTTTTGTGGAATTTCTTGAAACGCTTTGATAAGGTAGTTAAGTCCAAACTTTTAGAGTATACCTCTTGTACACTATCTGAACATGTCTAGAAAGATGAATTTTAAAACCATACTTATGCTTTGAAATAAAATCTGCAAAAATTTGTAAACTTATTTAACGGATGTGGGAATACATGGGAATTTTTTCATATGTATTGGAGTTCTTTTGATGAGCCATTAAATTCGTATAAAAAAGGTACAGATTTGAAGTTTGAAAGATAACAGATATTATAAGTATAGTAATAAGTACAATACTTATAAAGTCAAGAAAAGCTTATAAATTAAACATGTTTGTGATATATGATTATATTCTTCTGTAGATATTGTGAAGAAAGAGAAGTGAGTGTCTTGTGTGCTTACCTCCCTTGCACACACTTTGAAGTACAAATATTCAGTCATTTCAGTAATGACGTTTCTTTCTCTCACGACTCTTTTTCTTATTCGATATTCGATTCGTATTCGCTTTTCTTTGATTTGATATAATTGCCATGATATGGTTCGACATTTGATATGATATGGCATGACTCTCTATGATATGATCCAACTCTTTGATTATTTAAATTGCCATGCTTTGATCTTATTCATTTGATTTGATTCTTTACTTAATTAGATGTTCATTTCCTTTCTGCTCTGCCCGAGCTATATTTGTAACTAGTTATGGAGGTACCATGACCATGTCACTGATGCACCAGTGGCATGAAACTATCTGTGGCGGTGTGATTAGTCCACGGCGTTCCCTATTATGTATGCATGCTTGGCCACTTATGATGATTATTACATGAATACGTATGTACAGTCTTGAACTGGCATATGCATATTTGATTTTATTTGCAGGAGCGTATGGATGCATCCTAGGTACTTTGTTTTGATTTGGTGATGTGGTGAGTGTGTGCGATACCCCCCCCCCCTTTACATTTGGTACATTGGAGCTAGCTACTTCATATACAAGTTATGATTTGACGGATTATGACATGTGATTTGATATGTGGCTATTGGAGTATCTCCTTTAGTATTTGAGCTTGTGGCAGTATTCTGATTATGTGACAATGTGATTTCTGACATTCTTATTCATTTGTTTGTTATGCCATACTTTATTCAGTTATTCATTTGATTACACATTCACTCAGTATCCTTATATGATTCATCCGACTACCATACTATACTCCAGTTCATTTGATTTGCTATACTCTCACTCCATTTCGGTTGGTTTCCGAGCTTATAGTTCAGACTACAACGCCATTTGTTTACCATGCTATCATGTGACTATTTGATTCATTTGTTTGCCATGCTATCATGTGATTATTTGATTCATCTGTTTACCATGCTATTATATGATTAATGATTCATCCTTTTGCTATGTTATTATATGACCAATTGAATCATTCGTTTTCCATGCTATTATGTGATTAATTTATTCATCCGTTTACCATGTTATACCTTTGTTCAGTTAGTTCTGTTGGCTATGGTTCTCATTCAGTATTTATATCTGCTATTTGTGACTACCATGCTTGTACTTTTGTTTGGTATTTTCCATTGCCTATGATATTGGTTCGGCATAGTAATTGATGATTACCTGACTTGTTGACCTGCCTTGCTTACACTCATGCTCATGTTACCGTTTGATGATGCGATTTGGTTCAACTTATGTTATCTGTTTATTTGACTTGTTTAGTTTGTCATGCTATATTCTTGTTCAGTTACTTCATTTAATTATGATATTCGTTCAGTATTCCTACCTGATACAAAATCATAAATAGCATACTAGGAGAAAACCGTTAGGAAAATCTCCAAATCCGCGTCTCTAAGCTCCAATGCTCATATTTTACCTGAAAGTGAAATATAAATGAATACAAGCATAAATCCATATAAATGATGTAAAATAAGAGTATAATCGGGGGAAATTGACACTAAAAATTTAGGACTATTTGATGTTATCAAAGTTTGAATTCTTTTTCTTCAAATACTTGAAGTGGAGGACGTCGAGCACTGCTTAGACTTGAAACGGTGGAAATGCCTTACTCTTGGATTGAGCGATTCACCTTCCATTTGAAGTGGCATAACAAATGTGTTGAGTTTCTTTGTATATGTTATGTATACATAAATGTGTGTTGAGGTTTCATTTTTTTTTATATGTTTGAAGAACTCGGAAAGAATAAAAAGTGTGATTACTTTCTTTGCTTTTAATAATGTGTATATTTTCAGGTTGTATTTCCTATTTAGTTTTTATGCTATTCTTGGATTTGTAGGTATCTTTTTTTTTGTTCATGATCATGTGTTAATTTTTGTTATGTCCATAAGTTTTAGACACGGATTATTAGTATTCATTGTATTTAAGAAAAAGAAAAAAAAATAATAAAAATAAAAAAAATCTTAGAACACGTAGAGTGATATTGAGTCGCAGCAAAACTGATCTTTATTATGCAATTCATCGTACACAAACAATTTGTCGCACCGTGTGAAAAATACTATCGCATACAAACACTCCGTACATGTAAAGTTATCGTATACTGACACTTTGCGGCAACATGCGGTGGAAAACTTTGTTATTATCGGTCAACTTTACTTTAATGTAGAGGAGTACATGTATTTGGTGCAAGTTATCTCTGACAAGAACATTAAAAATAAAGCAAATGCACTAGTTATCTTTGACAAGCATTATTTTTGCACAAGGACGTTTACTTCATTTTTTGCACAAATTAAAATTTGGTATTACACTGTTCAACACAAGATGTTCCAAGTTCACATATTTATTAGAAAACTTGACATAAAACGTGAACATATAATCTGTAATTTGTGAGATGAAATGTATATGTTCAAACTTCAAAGAGGTGAATAGGTGAAAAGCATATTTTTGTTTTTAATTTGCAAACATCAATATTGTGTTCGGTAATATGCTAACATATATAGTCAAAGATTTACAATGTCTTCCACCACCGTAACATCATCACCACCACCATATCCGTATACCGTCAACATCGCCAACTTCATCTCCGTAAAGCTATCCGGCCACGAAAACTACTATGTTCGTTAAGTTTATATTTCATTAAATTAAGAACCGAAGTGCACCAGACAGCCCTATGTGTTTTCCAAATTTCCAGTACATAAAATATTTATATTTCATCAAATTTAGTTTATAGGAAATGATGTACCAAAGTCAATGTCTTATAGTCTTAAACAATAGCAGTTAAACAAGAATGCGTAAACATGGTTGTTACACCTTCGTGAACAACCAAATGGTATTGATGTATTATTGCCTGTTTATAATATAAAGACTTGTGGTCAACATTACTTTAATATCCATGCTGCCCCTCCAGAAAAGGAAAAGGTTTTACAGTTTAAATCCCGTGAATTAGTCAACCAAAAGATTAAAAACTACTATAGTTAACAAAAAAAACATATACTTTAAATCAGATTACATGTATTTGGTGCAAGTTATCTGACAAGAACATTTATTCGTGAACAACCAAATGTTATAGATGTATTATTGATTGTCTATATAATATAAAGACTAAAAATATATTATGGTCAACTTTACCTTAATATTAGATTACATGCATGCAAGTTATCTGACAAGAACATTTAAAACAATGCAAACATTTTATGCAACGACCGTTTACTACATTATTTTGCGCAAAATTTGGTATTACAGTATTCATATTCAATACATCATGTTCAATGTTCACACCTTTATTAAATGGAAAATGCTTTGTATCCCTGATACAAGAACCTAAATTTATATTTAAAGATTTGATTGATGTATTTTAAAAAGTGATTGGTGAAAAATGATTGAGAGAAAATAAGTGTTATATATTTGTCATGTAATGAATGGATTAATTAGGTCTAACTTTAAGTTTTCTTGTTAGGCGTAAATATGAATGCTCTTATTAAATAACTTGACATGTGAACATGTATTTTGTAATTTGTGACGAAAATGTATACATCATGTTCATGGCTCACATCTTAATTAAATAACTTGACATGTGAACATGTATTTTGTAATTTGTGACAAAAATGTATAAGCCTAAAGAAGTGATTTGCACTTTTTAATTTGCACAGGTTAATAGACAAGCAGTTAGAGCATTTTGTAAATAAATTCCATATAACGTATGTTTGGTAATAATATTATAAAGTTTACATGATCTTGAGCTCTTGAAATAAGCTTCGTTATCACGTAAGCCATTAAAATCTTGTATAAGTTATATGTACGAAAGTATAGGCAACAGTAGATAAACAACAGAACCTTTATTCAGATCTAAGCTGCAATAGTCAGCTTAGATTAATAGTATCCAAATGTTACAAGATTAGATTAATGTCAATGAGACAATAATCATATGAATGTAAAGACAAGACAAGATCAGTGAAATGATCTAAGAGAAGAGAAGAGAGTGATACAAAAGACTTCACACTCAAGTGTATGTAACCCTAGATAAATGGACTTATTAAATAGGAGATTAAGTTACACTAAGACCCCTCTAACGGCTAGTAGAGACTCATCAGCAGAAACGAAGAAAGGCTTCAGCAGAAATGAGCTTCTTGGAACTATAAATCTTTTATCTTTTGTCCAGGTTAAACCCCTGTAATTAATCCTGCAATAAGCCACACCTTAAAAGTCATTAGTAATTGATAGAATGATATGTTTGCCACAGATTACCAACCCAAAATTTAACATTCCCCCTTAATCTGATGAGCAAACATATCAAACAATATCAATTTTTCACACAAAAATTTATGCTGATAGACAGGGAGGTTCTTTGTGAGTATGTCTGCAGTTTGGTTTGAAGAGCCAATCTTTTTAGCATTTATAACACCTCTAGCAATTTTTTCCCTGATGAAGTGAACATCAATTTCAAGTGTTTTGATCTTTCATGAAAAACAGGGTTGACAGCAAGTTGTAAAGCAGATTTGTTATCACAAAAAAGATCGACAGGAAGATTGATATCAACTTTTAGGTCTTTTAGGATTTTTTGAATCCAAATGATTTCACAGGCAGCAGTAGACATAGATCTATATTCTGCTTCTGTGGAAGATTTTGAAAGGGTATTTTGTTTTTTACTTTTCCATGAGATTAAACAATTATTAAAGAAAACACAATAACCTGTGACAGATTTTCTGGTTTTTTTGCATTTGGCCCAATCAGCATCACTATATCCTTCAAGATGATTTTCAGAGTTGCTGAAATTGTACCTTAGACCTTTTCCTGGAGCTCCTTTTAGATATCTCAGAACATTGAGGGCACATTCCAGATGAGACTTTAAGGGAGAATGCATGTATTGTGCCAGACAATGAACTGAGTATGAGATGTCAGGTCTTGTATGGGTGAGATAGATAAGTTTCCCAAGTAACTTCTGATAACCAGTGATGTTGACAAGCAAGGGGTCATCAGCAGTGGGAATGTAAGGAAGCACAGAGTTGGGTTCCATAGGAGTGGACACAGGTTTGCACCCAAGAAGACCAAATTCTTTGAGGAGTTCAAGACAGTATTTTCTTTGAGAAAGGCAAATGTCATTCCCAGTTTTTAAAACCTCAATGCCAAGAAAATATTTTAGATTTCCCAAGTCTTTGATATGAAATTTGGATTTTAGAAACTCTTTAAATTTATTTATTTCATCAATACAGTTTCCAGTAAGAACAATATCATCCACATAGACAAGCAGAGCAATAAACTTGTTATTCTCTGTTTTGGTAAACAGGGAGTGATCATTAACAGATTGAACAAAGTTATTTTCTTTTAAAACACTGACAAGTTTTTCATTCCATTTCCTGGGAGCTTGTTTTAGGCCATATAGAGACTTGACAAGTTTACAGACTTTATTGTTATTGTTCTCATTACAGAACCCCTTGGGAATGGTCATATAGATATCCTCATCAAGATCTCCATACAAGAAAGCATTGTTAACATCAAGTTGAAAAAGAGGCCATTTGTTTTTTACAGCTAAGGCAATAAGACATCTAACAGTAGACATTTTCACAACAGGGGAAAAAGTTTCATCATAGTCTATTCCTTCCCTTTGGTTGTAGCCTTTAACAACTAATCTAGCCTTGTATCTATCAACTTCACCATTGGCTTTGTATTTGATTTTAAAAATCCATTTGTAACCAATGGGAGTTCTATTAGGAGGTAGACCAGTTATATCCCAAGCATGGTTTTCATTTAGGGCCTCAATTTCAGAATTCATAGCATCTACCCAATTGCTATCAAGGATAGCTTCTTCATAACAGGTAGGTTCAATACTTTTATTAAGACTAGAAGCAAAGCAATAGTTATCCTTGTTAAGATTAGAGTAATTAACAACTTTTTCAACCCCATATTTGACTTTTCCTTCAACAATAAAGTCATTTAGATTACTGGGCAACTTAGAAACTCTAGTTGACCTTCTAGCAGTAGTGGCTGGCAAGCCTTTTTCTTGTTCAGCAGAATCGGATGATGTATCAGCAGAATCAGAAGATGCATCAGCCGAATGTGATTCATGTGATATGTTGCCCTCAGGGTGTGTATTATCATCTATAGATGTTGCAACTGGTTCATCAATCCTAGTAGGATGACTTACCACTGTGCTATCATCATAGGATGTCACTCTCCCTTCATCATTGGGACTTGTTTGTGAGTCAAAGAAATTTTTGTGGTTTAAATCTTTAGGCACATAAGTTTCAACAAAAGGTTTTGACACAGAGTTTTTCATTTTGAATGGAAACACAGTTTCATAAAATTTGACATCTCTGGAATAAAATATATTTTTTGTTTCTAGGCTCAAGAGTTTATAACCTTTTTTTTCATTTGAGTAACCAATAAGAACACTTTTTTCAGACCTACTACCAAATTTGTCAGAGATGTTGAGAATAGTGGCATAGCATAAGCAGCCAAAGACTCTAAGGAGAGAGAGTGAAGGGTCATGCCCATACACAAAGAAGAAGGGGGACTTGCCAGACAGAACTGAAGAGGGCAACCTGTTTATGACATAAGCAGCAGTTAGAACACATTCAGGCCAAAGATATAGAGGTAATTCCCCCTGAAACATAAGGGATCTAGCAACATTAAGGAGATGCCTATGTTTCCTTTCTGCAATGCCATTTTGTTGTGGTGTATAAACACAAGAGGTTTGATGTAGAATTCCTTTTTCATGAAAGAATTGTTGAAGTTTATTATTGACAAATTCTGTCCCATTATCACTTCTAAAAACTTTGACATTGTGTTCAAATTGATTTGAAAGCATATGAGTAAAGTTAACAATGGAAACATAAACATCATCCTTCCCCTTAAGCATATAGACCCACACTGCCCTGGAATAGTCATCAACTATGGTTAAAAAATATTTATAACCATCTCTGCTAGTGATTTTATATGGTCCCCAAACATCAAGGTGAACAAGTTGACCAATTTTAGTGGATTTATGTTCACTTAAAGGAAATGGTTCTCTGGTTTGTTTAGCTTTATTACAAGTATCACAGAGATGATCAGTTTCAGATGAACTATTAAATTTAAGAGTGGGTTTAAGTATGTGTAGGACTTGGTCAGAGGGATGACCAAGTCTTTGATGCCAGAGATTCTTAGAGACATGACAAATAGATATGCAGTTGTTAGAAGTAATCTTACATGTAGAATCTATATCAAATATATATAATCCATTGTATTGTTTACCAATCCCCACAATCCTTTTTTGATGTAAATCCTGTATATAGCAATTAGATTCATTAAACCCAACAAACATCTTATTGTCTCTAGCAATCTTATGAACAGATAGTAAACTAACATTGTATTCAGGAACAACAAGAACATCAAAAAGAGTTAGGTCATTATTGACCTTTAAATCACCAATTTGAGTAATTAAGGCCTGAGTACCATTGGGATGTCCAACAGTTAAGCCAAGATTTGAAATGTTAACAACATTGATTAAAAAATTTTCAGACACAGTCATGTGCTGATTTGCACTAGAATCAACAATTCAACCCAGACTGATGTTTCCAGATAAGGTTTTAGTGTTGTTGTTAAAAAACTTGTTGAAGTTTACATTAAACTTGACACTGCCATTAAAGAAGGTTCCTGAAAATTTTTTACCTGCCAAGTTGGCATTTGCAGATGACACATTGTTGTCATTGAGGAGACTCATAAGTCTCGAGAGCTGTTCATTAGACAAGGAGACAGGAGAGTTGCTAGCACTATTATCAGTGACACAATTGGTTTCAGCAGAAACATTGTTACTGCTGAAAGATTTACCATTAAAATTTCTTTTAACATATCCAGCAGGATACCCAACAAGGTCATAACATCTATCAACAGTATGACCAGGTTTTTTGCAATTAGTACATTTGAGGTTCATGTTTGGTCCTCTGCTATTAGAGCTGTTACCATTATTAAAACCAGACACTTTGTTATTAAAACCTCTTTTGTTATCAAAAATTTTTCCACCATCAGAAGTTTTTGCAGCAAAAGCTGTAGCATTTGGTTTAGCAGAGCTATTCCCAGATGAGACGTTTCTGTGAGATTCTTCTCCAGAGACAACAGAGAAAGCAGTTTTGACATTAGGTAAAGGATCTCTGGTTAAAATATTGCTTCTGATGGGAACATAGGAGTCATCAAGACCCATAAGAAATTGCATTAACTTGATTAGCTGATTGTGTCTTTCAAAATGTTTTGCAGCCTCACAAGTGCAGGGAGGCAAGCTAATCATACAATCAAATTGTTTCCATAAAGAGTTAAGATTGTTATAGTAATCAGCAAGAGAGGACCCATTTTGACTAAGGGAGTTTATGTTTTTGTGCAAATTAAAAATAGTTGAACCATCAACTTTATCACAGGTATCTTTAAGATCATTCCACATTTCATAAGCAATTTTAGAGTAAATAGCACCAGCAAATAATTCAGGGCTGAGAGAGTTGAGGATCCAAGTGACCACAACAGAATTACAAGTATCCCACTGATTAGCAAGACTGGGGTTAGAATCATTTCTTATGCAAGTACTATCAATAAACCCCAACTTGTTATGGTTCCTTAAGGCAAATGTCATGGCCATATTCCATAATTAATAATTTTCAGTTCCAGTGAGTTTAATAGAAATAATGGGAGTACCATTGGTGTTATTGGGGTGTAAATACAAAGCATCACCAAAGGATAAGCTTTTCTCAGTGGAACCACCACCACCAATATTATCATCACTAATAGCCATAATATAAACAATAAGACAGAGATAATAAGACAGACAGAGAACCCAGACAGATATAATAATAAGAGTAAATAGACAAGTAAATAAGACTTAGAAATAAGAACCAACAAGCACCAAGCCTGTGGACTAGGGTAAACCAGAGCAGGTATTCGTACCACTCAAGGTGGTAGATCAAGATGTTAGTCTACCCGTTTGCACCCACAGAGACTTAAGTATTGTATGTTTAAAGAGAAGATAAGACTTAGACTTACAGAGAAATATGCAGCGGAAGAACAGATCACAATCACCCTAGATTCACTTAGTCTAGGGTAAATTGTAAACAGAAGATAACCAGTGATTACGCCAATAGCAATAACCCCAAACCACACCTTTGTTGCCAAGGAGAATCAATGAGCCTGAAGCTCTGATACCATGTACGAAAGTATAGGCAACAGTAGATAAACAACAGAACCTTTATTCAGATCTAAGCTGCAATAGTCAGCTTAGATTAATAGTATCCAAATGTTACAAGATTAGATTAATGTCAATGAGACAATAATCATATGAATGTAAAGACAAGACAAGATCAGTGAAATGATCTAAGAGAAGAGAAGAGAGTGATACAAAAGACTGCACACTCAAGTGTATGTAACCCTAGATAAAGGGACTTATTAAATAGGAGATTAAGTTACACTAAGACCCCTCTAACGGCTAGTAGAGACTCATCAGCAGAAACGAAGAAAGGCTTCAGCAGAAATGAGCTTCTTGGAACTATAAATCTTTTATCTTTTGTCCAGGTTAAACCCCTGTAATTAATCCTGCAATAAGCCACACCTTGAAAGTCATTAGTAATTGATAGAATGATATGTTTGCCACAGATTACCAACCCAAAATTTAACATTATAAGTTCCTATTAGCTCAAGTTAATTGAAATGAGCTTTCAAAAATGAGTAAAGCATATAAATAGTCAAACTACTTATTGGTTGGTTTTTGTTATGCGGTTTATGTGGTTTTTGTTGCATGTGGTTTGATTCGAATGGTGCTTGGAAACTTGTTTTGATGCGTGGTTGATGCGGTTGTGATTGTGTTTTAAGCCTATGTCGAATGTGGTGTTACTGGTTTTATGGGTGTTATCAGTTTGAGCATGTTAACAGTTTCATTTGAATCCTTAACACTTAAAATGGTCTAATTGGTTGAGCATGTTATAAATTGTTATTTGTCTTTACTGGTTCTTAACCGTATCAAAGCAGTGTTATGTTTTATGGTGATCACTATTTTCAGGATTTCAAATCTGTTGGTCACATGTGAAGTTTTGAACGCGTTTTTGGTCAAGTTTCATCATAGCGAGTTGCCTAATTTATCTATGTGAGGTGACAGTTTTGACTGCGATTATGTCCAGATTCAATGTGTAAGAAGCGAGTTGTCAATGTTATTGGTCAAATGCGAGTTAATATTCATGTTTCATCAATGCGACATGTCATATCATGTCCAGATTCGGTTAACCAGGAAGCGAGTTGGGTACTAGCATAAAGGATGCGGGTTGACTATTTAGTCAACTGCGAGTTGCTTACTAATGTCAGTATGCGAGTTGTGTAATATAAACATGATGCGAGTTGTGTTATTCATGAGTTTTGACTCATGGGTGCGGTTTGATAGCTAATTGACCTTGAATTTATCCAAAATACATGACTTCAACATATCCTGAACCTATTCTAAACTCGACATACATCATTCAAGACCAAAAACATACATCAAGATTCACAAGTATCACTATCTTAATCCATCTTCAAGACTCGTGCAACAAGACTCGAATGAAAGATAAAACCATACATCAAGAATCAACTCATCATTTAAACCTACATCAAACTCACACCATAAAAATCTTAGTTGTGGTTCAACAAGTTTTAATCTTTAAAAGATTATTTTGAACCTATAACATCATTGATCTATGTTGTAAAGACACCTTTTGAAGACCATGCTTCTTACTTAATATCCGAATATAAATCGAAGATAGATCAAAACACAAAAGTTTCAAACTACATCTAAGATTCGGTCATCAAAGGGATTCAAGCACAAAGATAATGAAACGGTTGTGGATCTCAAAAATTAATTTCGTGTATATCATATGATGTCGAGACCTTCAAAAGGATCCATATCACGAAACATTATTCATCATAGATCTATGATTGTTACAATATTCGAATAATTTGAAGAAAGAACAAAACCATAAGGGGTCTCATCCTCTCTTCATGATTCGGTCATAAGGAAAAAGTATATCAAACAAATTAAAACCTACCCGAAATCTTTTGTGATATATTGAAGCCGTTTCAACACCCCATACCATCCCTGTGGCTATGTCGTATCATGTGTCTCATGGCCATCCCTGTAGCGTTGGTTGCAAGCTCATGCCATCCCTGTGGCTTTCTCTAAGTCTGATTGTCCTCAGAACCGGGTGTGATTATACCAGAAAGAGGCGGACTGCTTTTGTGTTAGAGAGATTATTTAGGGTTTGATCAAAATTAGAGAGGTGAGAAGTGATTAGGAGGGGCGGATATATTATGTGTTTGGAAGGGAGTAGGGTTTTGAGATAATGATCTTTTATAACCTGATTTTTAGGGTTGTGTTCATCTTACAATCGGTTTAGATTATGGGCTTGGAATAATGATATGGATCGGGTGAGTTTATTAAGCTGGGCCTCGTTAATTTGGAATGGATCTCGTGAGTAGAATCAAATTGATCATGGGCCAACTGTCTATCTAAATAACTTGGGCTTTGTTGCATCCATGGAATAAGCTGGATAATGTTTAAAATGAGCCTAAATTATTTGATTATGAACCTGATCATGGACAGTTATTGTATACGAATATTGGAATTGTTTCATGGACTTGGAAGTTGACTTGGTATTTGGTATAAATGGGCGTGTGATTATATCTGGTAAGAGATTTGAGTGATTTTATTATTGGAGGTGAGTAATTTGTTTTGGATCAGATTTAATGATCTTAATGGACCGGTTGATATTGTTATGGGTTGATTTGTTTGTATATTGAAATTGGGTCGAGTGGAGTAACCATGACTGTGACCGGAAAAGGGCTTGAATTGATATCCAATGTGCGGCTTAATTTATGATTAATACCCGGATATCGAACATCTGATAAGGAGAGTTGATATATGATGAGATTTGATGATATGATCTAATGGATCATGATATTCGACTATGAGATTTGGCGTGATGATGAGAATTGTTGAGTTAGGTGTCTTAATACTTTGGTGTATACTTTTTCACGAAGAATATTATATCATGGCTTGAAGTGCTTATTGGAAAATGTTGACTACGGGGTTGTTTGGACGGTATTTCTTATTTGGATTTGAAGTGAGGGTTTTCCGGGCGCGTTTACTTATTTCGTCTTCTTTCTTTCTACCCTTTCGCGAAGATGACTTGTTTGGGCATTCAAAGAGTGTGATAAAGACTTGGCTATTTAGTTACATTTGTGATTCTTTCTCGCTTAACCCACAATGTAATTATCACTTCGGTGTCTCACGCAGATGAGGATATGTCAAGAGGTTTTGTACATTAGGTACACCGTTTCTTTTTCACAAGGATTAGTACAAGTTTAAGTAACAAATCTGGGGAATTTTACTTCATGATCAAGTTTGGTATATCGGGTTTACTTCACCAAGTGGTCACAGCAACAGCCGACAGAATATGTGGATGATGTGTTTACCAAAGTGTTTATTGGACGGTTGATGATATTGTTGATATTGAAGTAAGAACCGTTGATGAACCGCTGCATGTTCCCCTAAAACAGATATTCACCGAAACCAAATTTGTCATAACACATTCAAGTTTACATTGTGTACGGTTTTGTCTTGATTTTGTAAAATCCCGCGAAAGAATCTATTTCTCGGTTTAAATCATAGACTTATAAATTCCCGTGACAATGGAAACATCCTGGTAATAGTAAAGTGCATTTCCGGATCTATCTTACGGTTTATTCTTGGTTTTGTAAAATCCCGCGAAAGAAACTATTTTTCGGTTTAAACCATAGAATTGTAAAATCCCGTAATGATGGAACCATCCTGGAGAAAGGAAAGTGTATTCCGGGATCTTATCTGATGCTGGTGCTACGATTTCTGCTTCAAAGAAGGGATAAAAGGGTGTACTTCATGAATTGGGTGTTTGTTTGGATTGTCCTCATGGCAGTTTGGTTATTGCATGGTTTTACGGGGTAATGTGCTTTTAACCCTGGTCGGGAAGAAACCATTATCATAGTTCACTTAAAACGTCAAAGGAGGCTAGATTTGAGCTTTTAACCAGAAGATGTGACAACGAGGTTAATTCACTATTATTTATTTGAGGTTGAAGTGAAATATCACGGGCGAGTGTACTTAGTATCTGAAGGTATCGGGGATGGTTGGATGAAGATTCTTCAAGATCCTTATTCGAGCTTATTATCAAAAACGAAGACTTGGAAATCTAGTTATTGTTGGGTGACTTTTTCCTTTTCTTTTACCACGTGGGGGGATTGGGCTCTTACCACCACAAAATAACTATCACTTTAAGGAGTTACGTTGTAGTGCTCAGTGTCACATTCAATTGTGGATTTTCAAGAGGTGATGTACGTCTTATACTTGATGGTTGGTTGGTTGAAGAGTATAGAGTACTTAGAGAGTACTTAGAGATTCTAATGGAAATCGGCACCGCTCTTTGTTACATTTGTGCAAGTTTAAGTCACGAGTTCGGGTTAGTTTACTTCAGGGTCAAATTCATCATATTGGGTTTTCTCTATCAGCTGTCACGACAAAGAGCCTACTGAATGATAATGGGTTGATTATAAGTTTGCCAATAGTAGATGAAAAGAGAGAGATAATGACGTTTGAACACAACAGTTCAAGCCTCGTTCTCTAAAGAAAAGAAAAGTGTACGTCTCAGTGCGCTTTATCTTCGAAAGAAGAGAAATCTTCTTATGACGTTTGAACACAACAGTTCAAGCCTCGTACCTCAAAGAAAAGAAAAGTGTACGCTTCAGTGCACTTTATTTTCTGAAGAAGAGAAATCTTCTCTATTATGACCATTCTCATCAACATGCTTCATACCTTTTCCACTTGCTTTCACTAATCAAGTGAACTGGACTACTGTTGATTGTTCTCTTATTCCACTTGCTCGATTATAATGGCGATGGCAACATCGTTTGCTACCTTTGAGGGGGAGAAGTGTGAATAAACTACATGTGTTGAAGATATTCACTTGTTTAATCAAGAATGGCAACTCCGTATGCAATTCTTGAGGGGGATAAGAAGTGTAAATTTACTGCATGGTTGATTGATATCTGAGAATAAATGGTCAAACGGCTTCAAACTCATGTAAGAACCGAACTTATTCTTATCGGGTCATCTTCACATGGAGTTTCTTTTAAGAGCCGTTGGTTGACATCTTCACACGGGCTGATTTGATTAATGACAAAGTGCTTCTAGTTGCTAGGCTGATTTCTTCGATGAACATCTTTCTGTTCTTGTTTGATTGGGAGGGATCTTAGTTAAGGAAATTTTCTACAGTTAAGTTAATTGAAACGCATTTGGTGAGATGAAGATGCTAACTTTCTAATCCCCAATTGGACAATCTTGAAGAAGCTCGAGTCTACAGTCGGTTCTACATTTTCTGCGGCATGTTAGAAGACTAAAGACGAATTGCATTTGATAATCCAAAGACTTCTTCTTGTTCAAGGCATTTATCTAAAAGATTGTCGGTTTAGGGGAGAGCGCTAATTGGGGGAGAGTAAAATCAGATTCAATCCCAATTAGACTTGCTCATATTCGTCAGCAAGCTGATTCTCACAAGAGTTCAAGTGTTCTTCTCAACAGATTTCTAGTATATGGGCTTATTATGTGTTGCTGATTCTGAAGCATCAAAACCAGCAAGGGGGAAGGAGACACGCATCTAAACGCGAGTAAACTTGATGAACTTAATTCTTCTAAGTCATTGAAGATATCCCGGGAAGACAAATGTCATGACCGCAGAGAAACTCAAGGTTTTACTCATCAAGGCTTTTAGTGTTATTATTCCAACTACGTGGGGGAAGTAATGTAAGAGAAAGTTTCTGAAGATAAAAGAGGTACACAAGTGTGTGATGATTTCGATGTTATCGCAATCATCAGGGGAGAGAGAATTGTGTACATTGGGGGCGCTCAGCTGTTTCACTTGAGTGCTTAATCAGTGATTCAGAGATATAATCACTTATTCCAGAGTTGACATCCACAGAGATTGTCATCCGCAGAGATAATCAGTGATTCGGCCTGCTTCTTCAATGTTATCGGTTATTCTCTCTTTAGGCATTCGGGTACTTCGGGTTCTTGAGCTTCATACACTTTCTTTAGGGGAGAGAAAAGTATACATCGGGGTTATTCTTTGGCTATCGGACTTAATCTGCTACTTAGATGGTATAAGTTTCTCTGTCTTCGGGTATATGTGTATTCGGGTTCGTGAGCTCTAGTCTAAGAGACTGACTGCATCATTTCATCTACTTGGGGGAAAGTGTTCTCTTGACAACTTTTTGGTATGGATTGCTTCAGACTTCAGTGGTTATGAAATTTGAGAAGATTATTTATGAGTGGGATGATATGTTGCTGTTCTTGTTGATGATATAACCTCGGACGGAGAATCGACGATCTTTCTTAAAAGGAGCAGCAAACTCGATGATAATGGTGTGCTTCTTTGTGCATCTGGTTATGGCAAGCTTGAAAAAGAGCTTCGAATCTGCTCAGCTAAAGGATTTTCGGTTTGGGGGGAAGTTGCCAAAGTCTCTCTTTCTCAAAGGCTCATGTTCTGTCTTCTATTCTGGAACCTCGGAAGCTTTGGTAGTGGAAGTTTAAGAGATGACGAATTCTATCTTCTAAAACGGGGCTGCTCGATATCCTTATCTCGGTACTCGTATCATCATCTTCTTAAACTATATCATCTACTCTATCTGTGTATATTTATCAAAAAGCAAAATACAAAAATATAAAACCAACAAAAACAAAATAGAAAAATATAAAATCAACAAAAACCCATAAAAATCAAAAAATTTGAAAATACCAAAAATATTGTTTTTCAAGACATGTCTTCTGGTATCGATAACATCTACGGTCTTAGAAATGTCATTCAATAATGGCACGGGACCATAGATGAAGTTCGAGTAGGAGGTGTAAATATTCTTTTTCCAAAACATGTCTAAAAAAATGGCTTACAATTATTTCAGACTGTAACCCGTGCTTAAACTATGGCTTACAGTTACTTCAGACTGTAACCCATGCTTAAAACATGGTTTGCTATTATTTCAGATAGCAACCCGCTCTTAAAAGAAGGAAAGTGCTTCGCTAAACCAATTTTCAAAAATTTCGTGCACTTATCCTAAAAACAAATTGAGGAAAGTATGTCGAAGGACTGCTGTTCATACACAAATGTTTTTCCGTCTAAAATTCTTCAGAAAAATATTTGTTTTTTTCAAAAGTGGTGGTAAATGAGTTGCTTGAAAATCAATCAGATTCAGAGTTTTCGTAAAAATTGAAGACTCAATCAATGACTTCAGCGCGTTTAAACTTTTATAAAAATAAGTCATTGATTGAGGGGGAGAATGTTTTCAAATGTATATCATCTAACGAGCTTATCTAATTATCCTATATACTTAAATGTAAAACATGTTAACCTACGTTGAAGGACTAGGTACCTAGGATATGATTGTTAGGATTAGATGATTAGATGTTGATAAACACATTATTCCCATGATTTACATGATCTGATTGATATGTTGAATTGAATTTTACTAGTCGATTGCTGTTTGGGTGTTGTCGACCACCATATATCTGTTTGTGTCCACTAACGTATGCAGGTATATTGGTATATTCCCGATCCGGATCCCACATAGAAGATGATTGGATGCCGAAAGGAAAAGGTAACTATATCTTGGGTTGACAAATGAAGAAACGGAGCTTAATTTGACCTCTATGGAAAGTTGGCATGGAAAAAATGCAACGTAAGAGGTCTCACTGCATCAACAGATGGTTTTCTTCATCATCAAATGAAGAAACGGAGCTTAATTTTCCTCTATGAAGAGTTGGCATGATAAAATGCAACGTAAGAGGTCTCACAACATCAGCAGATGGTTTTCTTCCAACCCTTACAGCAAAAACAGAAGCAGCTCAACCACTTAACATATCTTTGTGCAGGAAAAAGTAGTGGATGATACCATTTTTCTTAAAAAAAAATTTGAAAATGTTGTTTTGAAAATGGAAAAATATTGTTTTGAAAATAAATTGGACTTAATTTTGGAAATCATTGGACTTCATTTTATCAAAACTTAAGTCCCTCAATCAACGACTACGGTCATGGACTGAGGGGGAGAGTGATTTCAAATAAAATATTTTCAAACAATATTTCATCAATCAAGTCAGTTTGTACAAAATAAGTGGTGATCTAAAGATTTAATGTTATGTCATGGTATGATTTTCTTTAAAACCCAAAGATCTTTCAAAATCAATTTTTTTCTGTTCTTGTTTGATTGTGAAATTGTTTTATTTTACTTAAAGATCTCTTAAAAACTATCATACCTGACACTAACAATCTTTAATGTCTATAATTGGTCCTCATAAGTCAATTTCAAAACTTAAATCAAGCCACGTCTTTCCCCAAAATTTTCCAAATGATTTAAATCAATCGGGATCCAAAATCTCAATTGGTTTGAAATTTTTGATCGGGGGAGAGATCGTGATTTAAATCTCAAATCGGTTTTAAAAGGGTGATTGTTTCAAAAGCACTCCTTCCTTCATGTGCCAAACAATTTCAAATACATAATGCACATGATTGTGGAGGAGCATTTAACCAAAAACCAGATGAGTATTTAAACCAGGCACATATTCTCCCATGTTTTCTAAACCTTATTAAATCACTTGGGATCCAAAATCTCAAAAGGTTTGATATTTTTGATCGGGGGAGAATTTGTGATTTAATAATGAAATTTGATAAATGATGATCGATATGATTCAAAAGGGCAGGCTGCTCTCTCATATGTGCAAAACGCTTTCGAATCTCGAAGCACATATTGAGGGGGAGCATTTCAAAAAGAAAATAAACTTTCAAGGTACAAAGATTTCTATGTTTCAACATAAAGTACCTTGATTGATTTTCTAAATGGTTTCTTAATGGATTTTGTGATCGTGGATGTACTTCAAAAAGAACTCTTTCCTCTATGTGATAAAATTATTTCAAATATCCTATGCACATATTGAGGGGGAGAATTTACCAAAGAAATTCAAATGGCTTTTTCTATAGAAATTGTGATCAAGAAATTATTTCTAAGAACTCTTACCTCCATGTGCTAAACAATTTCAAAATAATATGCACATGTTGAGGGGGAGCATTTCTAAATGATCAAAACAATTAAGGTACAAAATGCTTTGATATTATATCACAAGTACCTTGATTGATTTTCCAAATGATTTTTCAAGTGGTTTCAAGAAGGAAAGAAAAATACCAAAAGACCGACCAATTTACTTTATGCATGGTGTTATAAGGATGGTTAGGTTAGGTATTCGTTCCCACGATCCCGCCAGAGCCGGAGAGATCTACCCAGGGACAATCCACTAGTTAGTGTAGAAGTCCTTAGGTATGATGAAAAAAATGAGAAAATTGAGATATGGGAAGAGTGCCGACTGAGTCTGAGCTAGTACTGGAATAAACCCAACGAGGTTCTAGTTATGAAGTCTCGGTAAGCACTGAAGGGGTTGAAGAATGAAAAAGAAATGAAATGAGAAAAGGGTGAAAAGAAATAGCCCTCCAATAATTCAACCTTAGGACAGAAACCGGGTTCAATACATATGCTACTGGTGTTTACTAAGGTAACATTGGTATTGAATACAAGACGTCATGGACCCAGTGACGCATTGCACTAAACTTCCCAAGCTACTCAAGTTCCTCTTAAAAGGGCTTGTTTCATTCTCACGGGGAACCGACATTATCTATCGACTTTCTCTTAGAGATTGTTGATATTGAAGAAAGAGACCCTCTCCCTAGTCTCCGACATAGGAACCAAATGTGCACAATTGAGTCTAGAGCCAAGAGATCATCCACAATATCTCATTAGGACACTGTCAATGAAGACTTGCTGTTTCACACAATGTGGAAAGTAAGTATATATTAAGAGTCCTACGCATTATCCTTGTGGTACTGCCAGAACATCCGAGTGATATGAAAATATTCATGATGAAGATGGAAATCCTTCTAGAGCCAAAATCAAACAAGCTCTTGGTGGGTGACATGTGAGATCTTTTCAAAAGATCAAGCTTGTGACAACTGGATAGAAACAATGGGGAGATTCAATCTTGAATCAACCTTGGTCCAGGAAATGAATTGACGAATACTTTTGGAAAAACCGTTCGATGTGCAAATCTTCTTTTCTCTAGCACATCGAATGTGTATTCATATTTCAAATTCAAAAAGTATCTCTGATTGAAAAAAAATACTTTTGGAAAAACCGTTCGATGTGTATATTTCTTCTTTTCTTTAGCACATCGAATGTGTACTCATTTCAAATACAAAAAGTATTTATGATTGAAAATTGATCTTTCTCATAAAACCTTCGTCGTATTGCAAAACTCTTTCTTCTAAGCAATACGCGATTGTTTTCAAATCAATTTTTCATCAATCAGTGAATCTCAATTCGCTGGTTCACTCACTCCGTGTTGTCTTCTTTGAGACGTTCCGGTTTGAGAACAGCTAGAGCAGCTGCGAAACCCTGTCAAGGAGATTCTTCGGAATTCTACTTGATCACAGGCAGTACTTTTACTGATCAACGGGGAACCGTGGGTCGTGTACCTCAATTCAACGAAAGTGATCAAAGACACTTTCGTGTGTTTTATTGCTAACTGTTGTTTGCAGGTACATTTGGACGGTTGCAGTTGATCAGAATTGAGAAGTCAATCCAAAGCCGCATGCTCACAGCATCCACACTTAATTGAAGAAATCATGACTTGTGCATAACTACAGAACCTGGCTCTGATATTCTTATACTATGTTTCCACTACGCTGCTGCAAATATCATGAACCAGTAAAGCTTCCGCTACTCTGATGGAAAGATGTCATGATCCTAAAAGTGTGAGCATGTCGGTCCAAAAGTCACAACATCACATGAAGGCAACACAATAAAGGGTGATCCAGAGATTTACTGTGGCTGATGATCTCGAAGAAAGCTCGAAGATCATCAAAGATGTGGATCAGTTCAAAGCCTCCACTGAAAGTACAAAGTAATCGGACTTTGAAGAATCACTGCTAAAGCACAAAGATGCAGATGTTGAAGAATTAAAGTCTACGAGCTCAAGACTGAAGATTAAATAGAATGCTAGGATTCAAAATGTAAAACATGGGTGACCTCCCTTAGGGGGAGATTGTTAGGAATTGGAAATTCCATTGTGAAGAGTCGGTCACCCCAAATATTATCTAGCATAAGTTGGCTCGTAGACTTGTAGTTATTTACGTTGTTTTGTAGTTTATTAGTTAGTTTGTAGCGTAGATTAGTTTAGTGTAACACTGTGGAGGAAGGATGGGTCTTCACCCACTGTATGCCTGATCCACAGTCCGTCAGGAGGACGTATTATTTTGTAACTATAAATACCCTTCCCTCTAAGGGAACGGTGTTGCTTTTTGAAATCTAACCTTTCATTTTTGTTAAACAACTCTCTTTCAAGAACCTCCTCTCAACTCTCTTCATCTCTCTAATGGCTTTCTTATATCATCACAATCCTAGACCACCCGAATCATCAAACAACATAATATTCACGATCCTACACTTAACAAACAAATTATTTATATATTTACATAAATAAGCAAATGTATGATTATTTACATTTGAAAAAAGACATGCATAATATTGTTGGCCCAAACTAGCGCGCTTATAGGATGTCCTTTCTATAATGAATCCTCTCTGACAATTACACAAGAAAGGATTTTTTTCGTTCCATCTGGCCAAAGAATTTGTATAACTATTTACAACATAAATCAGTAATGTTATTATTAATTTAAATAACTTTTTAATCATTTACTATGTTTTATCGGTGTTAGAATACAAATAGTTATTTACAACATCAATCAGTAATCATTTACTATTTTTGTCGGTATAATTATTTACAACATAAATCAATAATCATTTGCTGCATTTGTCTTCTTCTATTCTCAATAATTTCAGTATACACGCGTTGTCGATCGGAATATAGAGTTGCCCATGCGGATGCCTCGCCATATCTGTTAATCCCCCATTGTGACTATCCGGGAGTGGTGAATTTCCGTCTAGCATAACATAAATGAAGTGAGCACCGTCCCCGTCCCCCACACAGGCAATCACAAGGGGGCCACTTTCGTGTGATAAGTCTGGACCGGAAAAAAGCAAAAAACATGTAAAACTTTGTCGCGGGGATATAGATATAACTGGCCGGTTAATTAGTGAAGCAATAGCCAACCCCGTGCTTGGAATACTCATCCAGTAGTCCTACGGTGCAAATCCAAGATGTAAACATTCTACCGAGTCCCTAATATGGTTAAAGCCATCATTCAACCACATACTTGTGTAATATTCCCTGTGACTGTCTAACTCTTGCATTAAAAGAGCTCAAATATCGGACCACCTATCTTCGTGTTGACCAATACTGATGGCAACACACCAAAACCCACAATTTCCATCACCTTCCACATTATAAATACTTATGATGTATCGATGGAAAAGCTCTGGAATATGCTCCATCAAATATTCACTAATATCATCTCGAACGTATAACCTATGTCTTCTACTTTGTTCAACTCTAGGACCCATGTATGAACTATGTCAGTTTCACAAGAAGGATCATCTTCAGGCGTAGAAGTATTGATACTAGGCCATGGAACAACTATCCAAAAAATATCAACTCTCTTTATTAGAATGGCCATTTCTGCATTCATTAAAAGTGACTCATATAAATTATTGATATTAATGGGAAAAAAAAACTTGATAGTCCTAAATTTAATATACTTACTATGAATTCAAAAGTAAAGCAGTTCATGAAAGCATGATAGCCCATAAATTGACCGAAACTGATGATCACATTCTTCTGCGGTGATCGACCGTTGGAGTTCTTTGAAAATGAGTTCCAAAGCATAATTGGAAACTTTATACCACAATTCTGCAAATAGTGGTATATTACATATATGCAATTTCTCGTTTCTGCTTTTATTAAAAGTTTCTTTTATCGCAGTTTCTTACGCAATGATAATCTTATCGATCGAACTCAACAACGTGTCTAAGTTGGACTGTGTGGTGCCCAAGTATAATTTCAACAACGCGTGTTGACTTTCAACTCTGCATGTTGTTGACTCGCCGTAGTTGCGATATTGATTGGTAATGAATGCGAGAAACATGTCTGAATAACCTTGCACCTAGTTATTCATATACGAAGAAATATCTGAAAAAACAATGAACTAATAAAAATTCATTCTGGTCTTATTTATTAAATAATAAAAACAATGAATTAATAAGTAAGTACACGTGTGTTCGACCAATAACTATTGTAGGTGATCATAATAATGCTTGAATATGTCGCGTGTTGGAGCTTTAACCATCCGATCCCATGTTCCTTTAATGGACTCATACTCCTTCAGTGTACTGCATCTATTTCTGCAATACTGAAGCACATTTTGTGAAAATATGCCATCAACAAAGTAATTTGTTAACGTTCGAGAATTCTTCTCTGCATGCCCCAACCAACGCTAAATCTCTGTCAGTGACGATAACACGCGGATAATATTCTTCGTCTATCACCTCCTTCACACATTGCAATACCCATTAAAAATTAGGCCATTTTTTTTCTAAAAGGCAAAACGCCATTGAAAATGTTCTGTTTGTTGAAGTTACTCCGACAATTTCAAAAAATGGCAATTTAAACAACGTGGTATTGTATGTGGAGTCCATTAGCATGATTTCAGGGAATGTACACCATAAAGCATATGACATGGGGTGAACAAAGAATAGTTCCTCAAGCTCATTAGTGACCTCGTTTACCCTCGGGTAATATGTATAACCTGAAAGCATCAAATGTGACAGAAGGACTTCGATTGGATTTCTATCACCTATTATGGCTCCACGGATCTTATTTTGTGCGTTATATATTGTTCTTATGCTAGACACGTTATCCGAATTACGCTCCTTTATTGACGAAAGTATATGACGTGGTTTTATGTGATACTCTATCAGTTGTTGCACCAAACTGAACTCATCATCATTTAATCGCATTACATATGGGAAACCATGCAACGGATCGGAAAAAGCATAATTATGCCTATCACACTTCACCCTCAACCTCCAAAAATTTTGTGTTTTAATATATTTTGCCACTAATTTGAATGGACAATCGGTTTTAGAGGTACTGGTTTGCCGTTGAAATTCATCTTCTAAACCTTCACGTTTACACTTCCTACATTTTGAACACACACAATTGATTTCGTACAAATGCCCCTTCTCTGATTTGCTTCTTCATTTAACAATAATAAAACCGATCCCTCGAGCTATATTTTGCACCCAATCAGTTAGTTGCTCGGGAGAAGTGAACTCCTAAAAATATGCAAAATAAAGTAACGTAACAAGTATTTCATAAACAAAAGTCATAATAAGTAAATAATATCCTCGTGAGAATTGAACGCCTGAAAATAAATAACAGCTTTTACAAAAAATTATCTGAATCAAACCATGACCACCCGTACTAAATATAACAACTAATGATTTTTTTATAAAAAAATTACAACTTTTATTTTTTTTTACAAAACTTTTATTTTTTTACAAAAAAATTACTGCTTTTATTATTTAAAAAAAATGTACAACTTTTACTAGTTTTCTTAACAAATAATAACAACTATTTAAAAAAAAATACAACTTTTTTTTAACAAACCGCTTATACAAACCAGGCATAGCCCATAGTTTTTTTTTGTTATAACCCCCACCCCCACCCCACTCTCTCATTCTCACACTCACACCACTCATTTCCTCTCTCTTAATCACTCACTCACCATATCGTACCCTTTCTCTTCTCTCTCTCAAAAGTTATATCGTCTCTATCTCAAAATGGATCTTGATAGATCTGTGTAGATCTGTGGTGTGAGTGAGTGATTGGATGGTGGTTTCTGATTGTTATGTTATGTTATGTTATCTTTCTGAGTGACAGAGAACGAGTGGGGTGGGGGTGGGGGTTATAACAAAAAAAACCATTGGTTATGATCTGTGGTGTTTATAGATCTATTGTTGTTTGGTTTATGGTATAAGCGGTTTCAAAAAAAATGTGGTTGTTTAGATCTGTGGTTTTTTTAGAAAAAAATGGTTTGGTTGAGGCCTGTGGTTAACCATAGATCTGTGGTTGTTTGTTTGTTGGTAGGTGTAGATCTGTGGTAGTTTGAAAATCGTATGGTTTATGGTTTAGATATGTGAAAAAAGTCATATAGTATTTTTTAAAAAGCGGTTATAGTTTTGTAGATCTTTGAGAAAAAAAAAAACCACAGATCTGTGGTTAGGGAGGGTCTGAATAGTATGGGGAAAGGTTATTAAGACCCTCCCTATTCTTGATGGTTTCTGGTTATGGCTTAGATCTGATATGGTTTCTGGTTATGATTTCTTGGTAAAAAAGCTTATTATGAAATTGGTTGGTTTTTTTGAAAGCTTATTAGATATGAAATCGTTGGTTTTTTTTAAAGCTTTTTGAAAACTAGTTGTTTTTGGAAATCACTGGTAAAACCATGGTTTCTTGGCTGTTTTTGGTTAGATCCGTGGTTTCTTGGTTAGAAATCGTTGGTAAAACCAATTGGTGGTTTCTTGGTAAGCAGTTGGTGGTTTCTTGCTTAAAATTTTTTATTGTTATATCTTTTTAGATCTAAAAAACTTGATGGTGATTTCTTGGTTAGAAAAGCAGTTGGTGTTCTTGGATGTTTTTTATGGTGGTTTCTTGGCTGTTCTCAGTGATTTGTGATTTGTTAGATCTTTTTTATCTATGAAAAAAACGTTGAAACTGCTTAAGTAGTTGTAATGGTTTCTTGAAACTGGTTATTATCAAATAAACAGTTGTGATAGTTTATTGAAACTGCTTATTATTAAATAAGCAGTTGTGATAGTTTCTTGAAACTGCTTATTATCAAATAAGCAGTTGTGATGGTTTCCTGAAACTGCTTATTATCAAATAAGCAATTGTTTTCTAAACTTAGTTTTTTAAAATGGTTTCTTAAAAAAACCGAGATATGGCGATAATGATAAAAAAAAAATAATAATAATAAAAAATAAAAGCCTTGTGTTGATTGGAATGACATAACCGAATGGATAGTAAAGTGAGTTTTTTTTTCACTTTGCAACCTTTAAATTTGTAGCCAAGATGATAAAACGATAATAATCTGAGCCTATTAAAAATCTCGATATGTCTTTTTTTCGTTTTTTATAAACATAACATATTTTTGCATGTAATATTGAAAAAGTGTAAAATTTATTACCTCTTGTGCGAAAATGGTGAACTCGAGATTTTCCGAAACCAAATTTATTACCTCTTATTGCTTCTTTGTCGTATGTGACTAAGAGTTATTACCTCTTGTTGCTTCTTGGTGGTCTGTGACTAAGACTTGCTTCTTTGTGGTCTGTGACTAACACTGTTGTGAATGTGAATGTGAATGTTGTGAATGTGAATGTGAATGTAATGTGAATTGTGAATGTGATATGGTTTATAACGAAGCAAAACCTGTAAATTGAGAATCTTACTATTGTGAATGTGAGCTTGTAAATTGGGAATCTTACTATTGTGAATGTGAGCTCGATGCAAATGTTGAAAATGTGAGAAATTGTTCAATGCAAAAATACTTTTGAGATAAGGCGATGATGATAACCGAATGGACGGTAAAGTGAGATTTTATCACTTTGCAACCTTCAAATCCGAGCCTATTAAAAATCTCAATATTTTTCGATTATATTTTCTTTTTCAACATAACACAAAAAATAAAACATGAAAGGGACAAAACATATAGATATATTGAAAGTGTTAGTACAGAGAGAATATATATATATATATATATATATATATATATATATATATATATATATATATATATAGTTAGGATCAAATAAGAAGTAATATTAAAATGAGAAGGATAAGAAGAAACCACAACCACATATTTCAGATGCATCTACAAAAATAGATGCATCTCCCCTTAAAATTCTCCCTCCTATTTGAAATGTGTGGCTAGAAATCCTTCTTATTATTCTCATTTTAGTTTTTCTTCTTACTGGATCCCTTCCCTATATATATATATATATATATATATATATATATATATATATATATATATAGGATCAAATAAGAAGATTACTTAAAATAAGAAGGAATAAGAAGAATTATAACCGCAAATCCAAAATGCACCGACTTAAATTATATGCATCCCTATAATCTTATATGCACTATAACGCACCATAGTGTGTTTTCTAGCTTTTAATCAGATGCATATACGTATATTAGATGCATTTCATGATTTCTCTTATTTTTTGTTCCTCCACACGTGCCGAAATCATGAAAATCAATTTGCACAATCTATACATCAAATTAACTTTCGAAACTCAAGATGTTGCATCTATATGAATAGAAATGCATCTAATGCAAGTCGTTGCATCTCAAATGCATGATTTTGGTCATTTCTCACCACTTCTTATTTTAATTTACTTCTCACTGGATCCCTACTATATATATATATATATATATATATATATATATATATATATATATATATATATAGAGTGAGGATCATGTGCGGATTTTTATTTTTAGTGCGGACGTGCGGATTGATCTGGACCGCCCATTTCAGATCTGATCTTGACTTTTTGTAAAAAAGTCAAGATCTGCGCTATCTTCACGGTAGTAATTAACCATGTAAACGATTTTTTTAATTTTTTTCCTTTTCAGCGATCCTTACTATTGTTATCTTCTTTCATTTTTTAATTTTTTCAGATTTTTCTGAGCAATTTTTGTTTTTTTGATTATGAGTTCTACCGTGATATTAACAATATTATGAGTTCTACTGTGATATTAACAATTTTACTTAATATCACTGCCTTTTTTATTACGATATTAAGATAACTTACGGTGATATTAAAAAAATTAACTTTGATATTAGGAAAACATGTAAAAAGTAACTGTGATATTAACAATTTTACTTAAAAATTTACTTTGATATTAGAAAAAAACTTAATATCACTGCTAGTTTAGAAACTACTGCTAGCTTTAGTGAAACTACTGCTAGCCTTAGTGAAACTACTGCTAGCCTTAGTTAGTAGTGATATTAAGAAAGCTTGATAATTACGGTGATATTTAACAAAATTCATAATATCATTGTACCTTTTAACCATGAAAATGATTTTTTTTTTGAATTTTTTTTCAGCGATTCTTAATAAATTGTTGTCCTCTTTCTTTTTTTAATTTTTTCAGATTTTTTTGAATTATATTTTTTTTGAATGTTACTGTGATATTATCCGCACCATCCCTACTTAAAATGCAATACGCACCCGATCCCTTCCCTATATATATATATATATATAATATATATATATATATATATATAGGTTTGGTAGGGAGGATTTTGGGTAGGGAAAGTCTTTATAACATAAAGACAAGTTATTTGAAGCCTCTTATAAAGGGTTTTGTGAAACCTTGTGCATTACAAATTTATACAATATGCATCGCAGTTTATATATTTTGATCAAAAACCCCCTATTATCACATGATATGGGTGGGCTTAATAACATAACCCGCTCAAGTGCTATTTTATAAGACTATAAGACCTTGACTTGTACACGTTTCCTCTACACTTATTTTGAAGAAATATAAATATTTTATGTTTCATTTAGTAGTAGGTATATTAACATGAAAAGAAGGTAGACGTAGACACATATGACATATCTACCCAATTACAGTACAATTTACAATGTCTTCCACCACCATAACATCACCATCACCATCTCCACCACCACCATATCCGTCCACCGTGAACATCGCCAACTTCATCTCCGTAAAGCTCACCGGCCACGAAAACTACCATATCTGGAAAATACAGTTCCTTTGTCTCATCGAAGCTCACGACATGCTCAGTTTCATCAACGAAGACACAGCCGAAGATCAAGATTCTCACGCATGGCGAAGAACCGACGTGCTTTTACGCGGCTGGATGCTATGTTCGTTATCTGAAGATGTACTTGGCAGCATCATAACACTGAAAACAGCTAAAGATGTATGGGACAGTTTAGAAAGTTTGTACAGTAATAGTCCTTTGGTATTAGAATCAGCAGGTGTGATGAAGGAAGAAATGAAGATTAAGGGTGGGTTGATGAGAAGTCCACCGATACGAGGTGTGTCGCAACAGATTGATTTAAAAGGTGACTCGGTTACACCGGGTGTTGATGGAAGGATGAGGAAGTTAAGTGGGTTCGCGGAGAGCTTTTCTTGGGAGTCAGCTGATGATTGCCGACATGGTAAAGCTACTAAAACTTGTCTTATTCAATTACATAGGCCCCCCACCTAGCTTTTTGGAGGTGTTGATTTAACCGGTGTTTCTTTTCATTTAATGAGTATTAAATGGCTTAAATCTTGGTTCACAAAAATCTATCTCTCCTAACTAAGCGGTTAATTACTTAAATTTAGTAATATCTTCAAATCACTTAATTTAGGAAGCAACTCATAGAGCATTTACACTGCATAAATGGTGCGTTTGGTAGGAGGGAATCGGAATGAGGGAATCATAGTGGATATGATTAAAGTGTTTGGTTAGTGAGCCCCGGTATCAAATATAGATATGAAATCTCAATATTGGCCGATCTCCGTACCATAGCAACTTGCCTCCTATGAAATTTGATTCCCGGGACCACCATATCCCCTCACATAATTTATACTACAATTCATCTAATTATCCTACCAAACAACATTATAATTGATACATCAACTTATAGTCATTCCTATTACACCCCTATATCAAATCCATACCGATTATCATTCCGGACAACAAACCAAACGGCACCACTGACTAAAGTTTAAAGAAAAGACTTGAAGTTCATCAAATTTGTAAAAAATATTTTTAAAAACGTTTGATGCAATGTAAAAAACCCTTTCAAAAAGCTTTTTAAATAGTGAAAAGCTTTTAACAATTTGACAGATTGTGGATCTCTAAGGGTGTTAAAAAAACCCAACTCGAACTCGAACCCGAACCTGATTAAACCTATTTAGGCGGGGTTACTCGGGTTAAAAAAATTATTCGGTTTTTTCAGGTCAACCCGACTAGTAAATAGGGTCGGGTATGTGGTTGAAAATATTTGTCTAATTCGGGTTCGGTTTGACCTGTTTGACTCGTTTGACTCGAATAAGGGTTTTAAAATTTTTTAATATATGTTTTTTATAAATTATGTATCTACCGGTAAATTAGAACAAATAGGCATTTTTATGACCAATTTACTTATATTCGGGATAGACCCAAGTGGACCTGCTCCGAGTAGACCCGAACCTGAGTACTAAATAAGGTTGGGTATCGGGTTGAAAATATTTGCCTAGCTCGGGTTCGGGTCTACCTGTTTGACCCAAATAAAGGGTTTTTTTTTTTTTAATATATGTTTTTTTTTTTTTTTTTTAAATTATGTATCTAAATTAGAACAAATAGGCTGGCAACTCCTTTTGATAACACTGTAAAAAGAGGTTGAGTGTGCAGAACCAAAGAAAATTTTTTGGTTTTATGTTCCATACAACTCTTTGTTGTTTTTTTGTTAAAATTGTTATAAAGGAAAAAAGTTATATAAAAATTTCAGAAATTTTTTGTTTGTTTGATCCAAGTGTATGACGAAAATGATACTTTTACATACATGATTATAATAGCATTTTCATAAAATGTTTGACAGAACCACCCGTGAATGTAAGTGCATACCTGCCACTATATAAAGCCGCTCTTAGAGGATACTGGGACGATGCACAATATATTATAGATCGAGATGAAGAAGCAATCACAGCCAATATCAATAAATACGGTTTCACTGCTCTCCACATTGCTGTTGGGACCGGAAAGCAAGGCATTACATTTGTTGAGAAATTGGTGGAAAGAATTTCACCAATATCATTACTAAAAATGCTTACTTCTTCAGAAAAATACACACCTCTTCATATTGCAGCTGTTGTTGGCAACACTGCAGCTGTGGAGATCTTGGTGAATAGAAACCCAATGTTGTTGGATGCTGAGGACGTTGACGGGCTATTGCCAATCCATAGAGCTCTTATTAATTCTCACAGAGAAACATTTTTATATTTGTTGGATGTCACGAAAGACAACCAGTTTCCTAGCGCTTTCACTGGTAATATGGGCGTTACGCTTCTGTCTAATGTTATTTTTGCAGGATATTTCGGTGAGTTACACTGCTACATGTTTTTGTTACAATTTCTTGTAGAGATGTAACATGTCTAAAGTGTTAAATTGTTTTCGGTATTTAATTTTTTGACAGATACAGCACTTGATTTATGCACGCGCTATCCTGAATTGGCTACAACGAAACCATCTGATAATGTTGATGCTCCTTTAATGGCTATAGCAAGAAAAGCTGATGCCTTTGAGAGTGGATGCCGCCTGAATTTGATCGATAGGTTGATCTATAAATGTAAGGTTCTATTTCATTTTCTTTTATAGTGTGATATAAAGAAAAATAACGTGGAACTTTCTCCCCTTTTGCTTATGAATGGATTGATTTCTTTTTATTAAAAAATGTGGAATGTTATTGAAGAAACAAAGTTTCTGCAATTATAGGACACACCACAATTTTATGCAAATTAATAATTTTGAACAAAAAGTTCATTGGGGTGACTCGAGTCAATCCAAACTGTTTTGAAATTACCCACTTTGACTCGTTACAATTATAAATAACTTACGACAGTTAATCAATATGCTAAATGGTTTAAATGAATTATCTTCTGTTTTGTTAACAAACTAAACATTATTCTACTATATTCACAAGAGATTTTTCAGTTCATCAAAATTGCCATCTACATCGAATTATTTATACCATTTTTCCTTCACCCCGTTTTTATGAATTTCAAATTTACGTCTTTTCACTTCAAGTTAGTGAGACCTTTAAAATAACGAATGTTATGGTCAAAATAAATAAATCTTGTACCTTTTGTTCCTTGTGACAGACGTTCCTTTGAAGTGGGAGAATCTAGACTCAAATAGGAAGCATGGGAAGATGAACTTCTACACTTCAGGTTTGCTACAGACTTTTCATCATTTAAATTTGCTCATTTTCACCATCTGTTTTGCGGCTCCGATTTTATCTCACATCATAGTTGATAACTTGTTATATAATACAGTAATATAGAATTTTCATTATATTGTAGATCTTCAAAAAACCAGTTTGGTTATCTGGAAATTTCTGGGTAAGATCGGTGAGTATCAGTGATTTCTTCTTGTCCAATAGTGAACTTAAAACAAGTTTTTGAAAAAGCTAATGTTGGATCTTATTTGAATTTAGTGCCTCATATTACACATATTCAGAGGATGAAGGTCGTCAATCATCAAGCTGTTGCACTCGTGAAATTGCTATGCCAAGAAATCAGTGCTCTTAATCTCCAATCAAATAGTATCCATTATGCTAATCCCATTATTGAGGCAGCAAGCAATGGTGCTTATGAGGTTGTTCAGGAAATTGCTGATACATTTCCACAAGCAATTTGGTACAGTGATATAAGTGGTTATTTCCTGATCCAATTGGCCATAATTCATAGATGTGAAACAGTTTACAATTTGACATATCAAATGAGTGACCATAAACATTTTCACAAGACTCTTAAAGACCCTGACAATAATAATCTCTTGCACCTTGCGGGAAGGTTAGCACCTCCACACAAACTCAATCTTGTTTCTGGAGCAGCATTACAAATGCAGCGGGAACTGCAGTGGTTTAAGGTAACATTCTTTTTCCATAATATGACCATGGGAATTTAGCAGTACTTGGCCTAAATTGGCTAAACGGGTCGCTTCGGCTGATAGGTTATGGGTCAAAACGTGTAATTTTTTTGGTACTGATCATGTTGGGTTAAGCCATAAGACTTTTTGTCTGTAAACGTGTAGTTTTTTGTGATGTAAATAATTAGCTCCCCGAATATGATCACAGAAATATATTATTTCAATAATAGTATAAATTCTTTTGGTGCAGGAAGTAGAGGCTTTCGTGCATCCAAAGTACAGAACCGAAAAGAACACATCCGGGCAGACACCCGAGATGTTATTCAGAAAAGAACACAAAAAACTCGTGAAAGCTGGAGAAGAATGGATGAAAAAGACTGCCGATTCATACACAGTAACAGCAGGACTCATCACCACAATAGTATTTGCAGCAGCCATTACAGTACCAGGTGGTAACAGTGGCGATACAGGCCACCCTATCTATGCAAAAGAATTATCCTTCCTGATATTTGCTATAGCAGATGCAATCTCTCTCTTCACATCCACAACATCATTATTACTGTTCCTATCAATCCTCACTGCCCGTTATGCTGAAGAAGATTTTCTCTTCACATTACCATCAAGACTAATAATGGGCCTCTCGACATTGTTTGTGTCCACATGCTCGATGATGATTGCTTTTGCTGCATCGTTGTATCTTCTGTTTGGCCAAGGGAAAGAGTGGATTCTGATCCCAATAGCTGCATTGTCATGTTTACCTATTACTTGTTTTGTGACATTGCAGTTTCCGCTTCTTGCTGAACTAATTTCGTGTACTTATGGTCGAGGACTTTTCGGCAAGCAAAGTAATCGGCCATTTTATTAAATCTTTCGTATCTTCATAACAAACTAGATATAAAGAACTTTGATTTTTGTTGTTAGTAACATTTCAAAAAGATCATGTATCTGAATCATGAATTTGTAACAGCATTAAGCAAGTCAATTATGTAACTTTTTATTTTGAATATTCACATCTTTTATTTGTGAACTATATTTATTATTGCCGATTCAAGAATGATTATAAAGTTATATAATCAAACGATTTAAAAGGCTGCAACAGCTTCAAATGTTTGTTATATTTACCAAAATGTTGTAAGTAATGAAATGTACATATATTTTATGTATTGCAACAGCATATGTATATGTAACTTTTTTTCCCCTCTATTTTCCTTTACTCTTTAACCAACATATATCTATATCTATATTACTTATAATGCATCTTGTACCTTCTCTCCTATTAATTTTTAAGATTTTCTAATGTAGAACTTTTAAGCAAATACAAGTAAAAAAACATAAGTTACAACTATTTGAAGCACAAATAAAACTAAAAAAACACTATTCAACATATACAATTAATATACTATTTAATTTACCCCTTCACCAAAATATACAATAATTTAACCACAATGTATAATCTAATCAACCTACTAAGCCAAGCACTTAAAAATAAAGCCATTAGGCTGCCCGCAGTGGTCGGTCGACCGATTCGGTCGCCATTGCGTCGACCGAGTCGCCGCCATTGCAGCATGAGGGTTGAACTAGGTCGGTCGGCTCCAAAATTGACGAAGGGTTCATCCCCTCGAACGATAACTCACTCGACTAAAAAACTAAAAAAGTGAACCGTTACATTATTGAAATAACATTTTTAACCAATGTTGTAAAAAGCGCGCTAGGCGGGCATACACCGCCTCGATTTTAGGCAAATCGGCCAAACTATGCGGAAAAGTCAAAATGCGGTCAAACATCCGCCTAGGCGGAGCTAGGCGGGGCTAGGCGGCCTAGGCGGTCAACAAAGTCAACAAAAAGTCAAACATTTTTTTCTTCCTGAAACACATTTTTAACTAAAAATTATGGGGTTTCTTTTCAATATACCCGACTCATATTTAATTTATCATAAAATCTCAACATTGAAGAAAAACCATGGATTGTAAACACAAAGTCATAGGTTTTTCATATGAAATTTGAAACTGATTCTCACTGATTTGAATAATATGGACAAGATGAGAATCAAGCATCAATTTAATATTCATGTTTGAAGCATTTGAAGTAATATGTTAACGTTTGAAGTTTTTAGTACTTGAATTTAGGGGTGTCAAAAGGGTTGACCCGACCCGACTCGAACCCGACCCGAACCCGATAAAGCCTTATAGGGTCGGGTTCATTCGGGTTCAACTCGGCTTATCGGGTTTATCGGGTCAACCCGACCAACCCGATAACCTTATAGGGTCGGGTTAGGGTTATATATTTTATACTTATCGGGTTCGGGTTCAACCCGATAACCCGATAAATGTATAAGCCTTCCTTGTACTTTTTTCCATTTTAAGCCTAATAGCACTTTAAACCCTACCTGATATAAGTGTTAGCTCGATATGTACGTATGTTAATGATTTTTTATTCTAAGCCTAGTGCACTCTAATGCTCATGTACATATGTTAATTTTTTTTCCTAAACCTACTGCTCATGTAGATATGTTAATGTCAGATTTGTTTTCAAAGCGTACTGCACTCTAATGACTAATGAGTCAGCCTACATGATTACTACATTTAGATATACAAATATCAACTTTTTTTTAGATTCAACACCCTAACTGAAATTAACATTTTTCGTTGATATCACATATCACATATAAATTGTGTAGACTGTAAATGATATAAATTTTAACTGCACTACTTAATTACCTAAACTTGTATAAAAGTTTGTTTGTATCTAACGTGGGCTTATTTTAAGGAAAAAGAAAGATTAATTAGTTTTAAAGATAGTATATTAAAGTAATATTGTAATATCCAAAATTGTGTTTTGTGAATCAGTAGGATAGTCAACTCACCACAACCCGATAACAACCAGACAACCCAACCCGAATCAACCCGACCCGTTTAGACCCGAAACCTGATAACCCGATAGCTTATAGGGTCGGGTTAGGGTCAAAACCCGAATCAACCCGACCCGATAAACCCGATAACCCGACAACCCGACCCGATAACACCCCTACTTGAATTGTTATGTTTATTTATCTATTTTGCAACTTCAAGGTATGTAAACTTTGAACTATTTGAAATTAGAAGAATTTTGTTATGTTATACATATTATTTATAATATTTTTATATATAAAATTCCAATCCGCCTCGAAGGTGGTCGACCGCCCGACTAGCGCCTAACGATTTTTGCAACATTGTTTTTAACTTTGTAAGATTTTTTTTTGTTTGTTAACTTTGTAAGATTTTTTTTTTTGTTTGTTAGGCTACCCAATAGTCACTCCCCAACTCACAGTAATAACAAAGATCTACCTAAACTTGAAAACGAAAAAGAAACTAAACAAGATCTCCGTTATTATTATTTCTAAATTAATTGTTAAAAAAATTATGGTCGCATAACATCACATTACCAAAAAATTTAGTCACAGGGTACCCGCTACCGCATTGCGCGAGTACCCTGCTAGTAATCATCTAAAATGTGAATGTATAAATTAAGCCTCCAGACAAATATAATACTCTCCACAAAGTAAAATACACGTCCTTTTAAAAATATGTAAGTTGTTATATGATAAACTAATAAAATTTCATTTACAAAGTAAAATACAAATATGTGTTCTTTTATATATATATATATATATATATATATATATATATATATATATATATATATATATATATATTAATCAGAACTTTTTTTTTTTTTTTTTTTTTTTTTTTTTTTTTTTTTTTTTCTTTTTTTTTTTTGTATTCAAAAAAAAAAAAAATACACGTTTTTTTTAACTGGTTGGATTTAAAAATGAATACTTATTTTAAAACAAATAGTTTAAGAAGCGGAATACAAATTGTGCGACCAACACAAAACAAGTTTGTCCCAAAACCGTCGCACAAGCCAAACTCAAGATTGAGCTAGAGACCAAAACATACATTTCAACCTAATGAACGTTCTGGATTAATAGAAAGGGTGAAGGATCAAAATACATAACAAACTTTTTCAAATTAACCAAAATACGTAATATACTTATTTTATTGTCAACATATGTGACATATTTTTAAACGCTTATCAATGTATGTAATATTGTCATACTACCACTTATAAAAGTTACAGTTTTGATCTTTGTTGTATGTGTTGACTTCTACCATTAGTTCTTTGACATTTTTTCACTTATAAAAGTTATAGGAATGACCCTTTGACTTTTGCGTTGACTTTTACCGTTAGCCCCTTGACATTTTTTCACCTAATATATGTATATTTTTTTTGTAGCTTTCGTCTGGTATTTGACCCACTAATTTTGACCCATTTCTGTTGAGGGCGTTATTTGTATACGTTTATGTACATTTTCATCTGTTATTATCAGGTTTTATCCGTTCTTGAAGTTTTTTTTTTTGTCCGTTTTGAACATTTCCTTACGTTTTCATACTTTTGTTACATTTTTCTATGTTTTTGTACGTTTTGGTACATTTTTGTAAGTTTTCATTCGTTACTATAAGGTTTAATCCGTTCTTGTAATTTTTTTCCGTTTTCGTCCGTTCTGAACGTTTCCTTACGTTTTCATATGTTTTTATACTTTTTTACGTTATTCTAAGTTTTGTATGTTTTTATACGTTTTCGTCCGTTATTATCAGGTATTATCCGTATTGTAAGTTTTTTTCGTTTTCGTCCGTTTTTATCGGTTTCTGTATGTCTTGTATCTGTTTTTGTATTTTTTTTTTCTATTTTTTTACGTTATCATATGCTTTAATACTTTTTGATACGTTTTTTTTCCTACATTTTTTTAACGTGTGAAGCATACGAAAATGTATAAAAACGTTCAAAGACGTATAGAAAGTTCAAAAACGCTAAAAGCGTATAAAAACGTACCAAAACATATAAAACAGATGAAAGTGTACAAAAACGTAAACAAAAGTATAAAAACGTAAACGTAAGGAAATGTTCAAAACAAATGGAAACGGAAAAAACTTACAAGAATGGATAAAACCTGATAATAACAGATGGAAGCGTAAGAAACGTATAAAAAGGTACAAAAACGTATAAAAACATACAAAAACGCTGAAAAACGTAAAAAAAATATAAAAACGTTCAAAACTGACAAAAACGGAACGAAATTATATGAGCGGATAAAACCTGATAATAACGGATAAAAACGTATGAAAACGTAGAAAAACGTAAACAAAAGTATAAAACCATATGAAAACGTAAGGATACATTCAAAACGAACAAAAATGAACAAAAACGGAAAAACTTATAAGAACAGATAAAACTTAATAATAATGGATGAAAGTGTATGAAACGTATAAAAATAACGCCCAAAACATAAAGGGGGTTAAAATAAATTGGTCAAATACTCGACGAAAGTTATATATATATATAATTTAAAAAGTAGAGTAAATTACACCGTTCGTCCTTGTGGTTTGCGTTGACCGCAGGGTTTCGTCCTTTGACCAAAAAAGTTGCAACGTCCGTCCTTAAGTGGGAAACGTTATGCACCTTTCGTCCCTCCATCCAACTGGGCCCACCAAATCCCACTAACGTCAGTTAACTCACTTAACCCACGAGGGTAAAATAGTAATTTAAGTCTTTTCTTCCACATCCCCCCACAAACCCATATTTTTTTTTCACTCTCTTCCATAAACACTTCTAGAAAGAGAAACAACAACAAAACACAAAACTCACTTTCATCCATTCATTGATTTTAGTGAGAGAAACAAAAAACAAAACACAAACACAAACACAAACATCAAAACACAAACACAAAAACATCATCAAAAAATGGAAACAACAATAAACTATCCAGATGACTTTAAATGTCCAATTTCATTAGAACTCATGTCTGAACCAGTGATCATATCCTCTGGTCACACCTTTTACCGTCGCTCAATCCAACGTTGGCTTGATGCTGGTCATCGTACTTGTCCTATTACCAACTTACCTTTATCAGATTCGCCCATTTTAATCCCTAACCATGCCTTGAAATCCCTCATCTCTTCTTTCAAGATTCTTCACCCTCAAAAACCCATCTCAAATCACCAACTTAATCCCCAAGTCACTCTCGTTTGATTTTCTTGTTATAACCGAATGGTTATTGACTTGTGTCTTTTTCGTGGGTTCATGTTTGTCTCGTCTGAAAACAACCGAAGCAAAACCCTAGACCAACCCTACTCACACAACTCCGATTGGAAACAATTTGACACAATTAAACTCTTGCACAACCTTCCTTATGCTTCCAATTGCAAAACCCATTTGGAAATTTTGAAAACCCCTTTACTTCTTGAAACCCTAATTTTCGAATTAATTGGAAACTGATGAACACTCTTCTGAAAATTTACCCTTTTATAGGAATTAGAACGGGAGGATGATGGTTTTCCATTTGAGGAGACAACTTTGGATCTAATTTGATGAAAGAGGGGTGTGGGTGTTGCGTTCCAGAAAGAGAGGGAGACAGGTACAGGAGGCTAGAAAAGATAAAGATAATGATAGGATTATTAGTGATGTTTTTGGTTAGATGAAAACTAAGATACATGTGATTTTGGTTGTTAAAGATAGGATCTTGGTCAAAGATAGGATCTTGTTAAAGATAAGATGATAAAATTATTAGTGATGTTTTTGGTAGATACTGGATCTTGGTTGTAAAAATGTAGAAGCAATAGAGAGAGAAAGAAAGAGATGATGAGAGAGAAAAAAAATTAGGTGAATGATAATATAGTAGATAGAGTGAATTAGGTAAAAAAGTGTAAACTACACCGTTCGTCCTTATGGTGTTGAAATGACGATTATACCCTCAGGTTAACAAGACTTAACGACCGTTAGTGGGCCCAGTTGGATGGAGGGACGAACGGTGCATAACGTTTCCCACTTAAGGACGAACGGTGCAACTTTTTTGGTCAAAAGACGAAACCCTGCGGTCAACGCAAACCACAAAGACGAACGGTGTAATTATCCTATATACTAAAAGGCAGGAAGCGAGTTTTGCAAATTCACGCATTTAATGCAAACTTTGACAACTTGGCGAAAACAGCCCCTGAGGTTTAAGTGACGTTGCAAAGTAAGTCCTTTAACATTAAATGCAAAGTTTCACAACTTGGCAAAAATAATCCCTGAGGTTTAAGTGTCGTTGCAAAGTAAGTCCTTTAAGCAATCCCGCTGCATCGCGCGGGTTTTCCAACACTCGTTTACTCTAAAAAGTATTAACGTCCGAGCCGGCGAGCCGACTAACAAAACCAAACCGGCTTTTGCCACATAGTTGAGGGATGATTTCTGTAAATCCAGTCAGCTTTATAACGTGAAAAAACCGGATAGTTTAACAGTAGCAGCTCCCAACTGAGATAACAACAACAATCACTATTACTATGTTCTTCTTCATCAGGTCCCCAAATATTCATTTCATTTCAAATAATTATTTATCACAAATCATACAATCAATATTATAATATTTTATTAATTTCCAAATTTATTTATTGGTTTTGCAGGTTGATTGAGTTAGTTTGATGCAAAGTTTATTGAGTTGTTATTATTATTTGATAATAATAATCTTTATTATACTCATGGGGTCAGTCTCTTTCTCTCTGGTTTTATTTTTTTATTGGATTTAACTGTGTTTAGTAAATTTTTGGGGTTTTTATGTTTGATTGATTGGTGGGTTAAATGGTACTTAGAATAGTAAGATCTGCTAATTTTACTATTTACTAGACAAATACCTGCGCAAAGCGACGGTAGCGGCAAATAGTTATACTTGGTGTGACCTTGCGGGTTCAATTTGTAGTCCTTGCGAGAAAGAAATTTATGGTTAAAAACGAAAATATAAAAGTTTGAGGATTAAACAATATTTAAACTATTAAATTAGTGGTAGATGTTGTTACCATTTTTAATTCGTGCTCTATATATAGTATAGATGTAAGTTAGTTATTTTAAGGTGTATTTTGGGGAATCAACTTTACTCATTTTTAATAGATTTGAAGTTTTCAAGAATAGGCAATTTTGTTTTATAAGTAGTAGAGATAATAAGCTTTTGTACTTGGGTTTTAGTCATTGTACATTTGAACCTCGTTAGGTTAACATTTTGGGATGGCGTTGGAGGGGTATGGAAAGGACCACGGTAATATCGGTTAGGTTGTGTAAGTAAGGGCCAAAAAATGCTCGACTTTCCCCGGGTAGCCATGAAATAGCCACAGGAATACTGGTTAGGTTGTGTATTATATGCGTCATTTTGTATCCCATAAATTAAACATTATATATTTGTTAAGTTAATCTTTTTGTAGAGAAAATTTTGGAGTATCTTATATATAAGGTGGTTTTAGACCTACAAAATGACCCGAAAGACAAAACATTCGTTGAATGACTAAAAGTATAAACAAGGATTACAACGACAAAAACGAGATGAATCAAAAGCTGCATTGATATTTTATGCAAAATAAAAACGAAAAAAAAAAATATAATTTTTTTTTTGTGATAACACAGAACAACAAGAGTTGGGCATTTGCATAATGTTCCCAGTTATAGCAACATGAGCTAAAAAACAATGCTATTGTTGACTAAAGAAATTAAAAGCATATTGTATGATTGAACATACATAATTGTGGTATGCTACTGTAACCGGTTAAACAGATTAAGTATGCTGCTATTCTAAGCAACAACCTGACTTCATACGGTTGTTGTTTGTTTTTCTTAAAGTAGTAATCATTACCATTATAGGGTAGTTTATAAGAGGAGGTTGGTCTCTTATATTCTTTACCTGGTTAGTTAACCTAACAACCAAACACCTTTATTTAAGTAGTTGGCTTTAAGTATAACTTTTGATTAATTTTTGGAATCTTAAGGTTTGCTTCTTGTGTAAGCGAAAATAACAATTAAACAAACAAATTGTCGTTAAGTGTTGATTCATTTTTCCGACATGATTTGCTTGTTGCGGTGAGGAGGTTTTGTTTGTATATCGTATACGTAATTGCTTTGTTCAAAATCAGAAATTATGCAAGAAAGCATGTATGCGAGGTATTGTTTGTCCTTTCGAATGCCTAGAGTCTTGGGAAAGACTTGTTTTTGTTTCGTTTCTGAAACATACTACGTTTTTATGCGGTGGGTGATGCAAAATTTGAAAGATAAACTCTGGTCTCTTGTTCATGTAAGTTTATAAAGTTTGTTAAAACAGTCAATTGCTATTATTAGTATTTATCAGGTTGTAAGGTAAGATCGTTTAAGAATCATCCCTTTTAGGTGGCGTAAGAATGTAAGATTACTACTTAGACAATCACACAAGCCAAAATGTCTGATGTACGCCTTAGTTTGAATTCTTTTGGGTAGATATGGTATACATACGATTTGTAAATGTTGGAAACTTTTGCTTTTGTGAATCTGATTATCTGAGCATTGGGTTTCAGTAATATTATCTGGTATAATATATCTTTTTTTGTATGTTTTCTTTTTTGTGGTGTAATAAGACTTCTCTTAATTGTGAATATAAAGAGTGAGTTCACTCATTTAGTGGCACATTACAGTGCACATGATAAAAGGCCTGTCACCATTAACTGCATGCTAGTGTGGCTTCATGTCACTGTGCAAACTATATAAAATCTTTTTAAATATATAATACATAGAATGAGTATTAGTCAGTTGCTGCATAGTCCAGCAACCGATGTGCTTAGCATGTTTATTCACCCTATTGTCTCTATCGTAAGTCAGTTCAAGGATTGAAACTTGCCTCTGAAGGACAACCAGGATTAGTTGTGTATTTGTAGGTCGAAGAGAACCTTACCACAGTAAGAACACCCATCTATATTCAGTTACTCCCTGTCGTCCTGTCGTCAAAGCTTCCTTCAGAACAAAAATTTATTATGTTGGATGGCTCAAGTATCACCGCCATGTTAGTAATATGTACTAATATAATATATTAAGGAAATATAGGCTTACAGATTCGAGCCTTCTACCATCACATAGGAAAGAAAAGCCCTGAACACGAGGGACTGTAAGAAGTTGAGAATATAACCTGCTCCCTTTCATCTGGAAGATATAATAATAACTTAGTCATCTCAAATGTCCATCGTCTTCCACTTCACTGGCAACTAGCCAAGTGCCTGTTGGCAGTCGTTTATTACTCTGAATGCCAAATATGTATAGTCTCGTGTACATGTAATTTGTGAATTCAAAGAGTATTCTGTCCTAGAAAATGATTATATTCAACATTATAGTCACTATCCTATAGTCAATCCTAATCATGTTTATGGTTGTAAACCTTATTTGCAACAGAGCAGAGGTTGTCTTGGATGTCCTAAGGTCCCGTTTATGACTAATGATAAAAAACCAACTGGAGTTCTTAAAAAAGATTCAGCCACAAATAAAGCTAGTGTTGTACAAGACTTTTGGAGTAGTAGCACACATGAGATGGACAATAGTGCTGGTCAGTCGCAAATAAGTGCCTCATCATTTAGCATGTCAAATCCTAACCTCGATGCCCATTCTAGTTCTGGAAGCAATCCCCCTGAATTTGTAAATCGTGGTATGTCATCTGTTGCCAATTATTCTGGTGGCAAACAAAAACATGCGTATGTATATGCACTGAATTTCTTTGTTATTGTTTACAGGTCTTCTTCTTTGGAATCAAACAAGGCAACAATGGATTGGAGATAAGGGATCCAGCCACCGCAAGAAAGGTCGAGAACCTGCTATAAGGTGTGAAATTAAACTATTTGTCAAGTGCTGTAATGGTTGATTAAAATGTGATTAAGAAGAAAATCGGATTCTGAAATTATACTAGTGATCAAAATTAATTGTTGAACCTATTAGCCCTTTAAAGTATTTCCATACTTATAAGCTATCTTCGCATGCTTTAAAAGTTTTTTTAATCAATATTTAGTTATTAGAGTATTTCTCAATTTACTTTTGAAGTAAAGCAAATACACTTGTAGATATATACATTGTGAAATAACTTTTTCCCATCTGGTGTCTTGGTAGTTAACTAACCCCAAAACTAGTGGTGATGGTATATCACAGTTCACAACTGTCTACGTATCACGTTAAAATTACATGCATAAGCAATATTAGTGACAGAACCATTAACCTGTTATTTATTTTCTCATCAAACCCCACCGCCTTTCGTATTACACACTTAACAAATGTTATGATACAGTTAAAGAACATCATCTGATTATATGTATGTGTGTGTAGTTGGAATGCAACATATGATAATTTGCTTGGGAGCAATAAGCCTTTTCCTCGGCCTATTCCTCTACCTGTAAGTCTTCCTCCTGTGTTGTATCTATGTTATGTTAGCGTTATGTTTGCCTTTAGAAAGCTTATTGAGTTGCTATTTTTAATTTTTAATTTTTGCACTGGTGGGTCATTGTACTTTTGAAAATGTTCATTTGGGTCAAACTTTTAACTCCACTGGGTTTTGAATAGGTGTGAGCATGCGTCGGTTATGACCCACAATATCAGCCTAAAGCCAAATTTTCATTTAATACAGCAACAATACCCAAATTCCTGCTAGAGCAGGGTATGTGGCAAATTTTCAATTAATGATATATTAAAGCTGCTCGATTTCGGGTAAAGTCACTTCAGATATGGGTTTAATCGCTTTTGACTAATATGCTTGGGCTTCTCAATGGTTAGGAAACTAGCGGTTTTTGGTCAAATAGTGTGGTGAAACTATATAAAACAAAAAAACTAAACAAACCTAAAACATAATATATACAAGTAGTTTAGTGGCCCATTAGCTGCTGTTGGCCAATATAGGTAAAAATATAATTTTTTTTGGAAATTACATAAAATTAACATGGGGCCTGTCAATTAATTCTGTTTTGTTGTTCACATGAAACCGGAACCGAATCTTAAATTTCAGTTTTCGAAAATACCGATGCTGAACGTTGGTTGATTATATGGGTCTGTTTTTTCTTGGGCTATGTCAGTTAATTTGGTTCTTCTGTTTATGCTCACCCCTAATTTTGAATTAACTTCCCAAAGATAATTACAAAATAAAAGTAAGCGATCAATTGATTGTTGTAAAAGAACGTTGTGTTTAGTGGCATTGCAAGAAGAATACAGTAACATGTGTTTGTACAGACTATTTTGTTTGCATCATGTTTATTTAGAAAGATGATGCTCAGTTTTCAACGAGGAACCAACTATAATAGTTTACAAACAAACTTTAACCACAAAGTTTGTGGTAAAGTAGCAAAAAAAGAATTAAACAAAACATGTATTAATCAGACATCAAGATGTTTCTGTATTGTTAGATATAGGGTAGCATTGTGTTTTCTTGTTTCTGGATGGGAATGCCCATTTCCAGTGAATGCTTCTAAAATTGTAACTTGTTTGGTATTAATAATATATATTTCACCCTTTGCACAAAAAAAAGAAAAAAAAAAGACATCAAGATGTTCAAACATAGCTTGTTCTTTGAGACTGGGCGAGTAATTAATATATATTTCACCCTTTGCACCAAAAAAAAAAAAACCATCAAGATGTTCAAACATAAGCTTGTTCTTTGAGACGGGGCGAGTAATATATCCAAGATCACTTATCTTGATTGCTAATCTTGCAGGAAATGGTGAATTTTCTTGTGGACGTATGGGAAGAAGAGGGGTTGTATGACTGAGTCGCTGCAAGACCAAGATAAGAACAAAATGGATCGATGTTTTCTGAAACTGCAACATGGTTATTTAGTCATGCAGAGTTTGCGTATGTTTCGACTGGTTTGAACCTATGAACTCAGGTTCAATTAACATCAGACCCTTACCTTTTCTCTGCAGTTTTAAGAAAATAACTCATCCTACCCGACAAATTGTAGTCCGAGTGTTGCACAAAATCTACATTGTTTCAGCTTAAACGCTTTGTTTATACAATTGGTTTGCCAATGAGGTTCGTTTGATAATTAATTTACAGTTTCACACGTAACACATTTATCTCCATTGGTGAAACTTTTGATCGGATTTTTGAACAATGGTATAAGCATGACTTGGTTTGCGTTTGTGCAACAACATGCCCTCTTTCTAAGACTCTAGTTTCTCCTTTTTCTACCTTTTGAAATTACTTTTTTCATGCTTAAACTTGTTTAGATGAACTATTTTTCGCTAGCAATGCAAAGAAGCTATTGAAGCAAACTAATATTAAAAACGAACGTGATTTATATAATCTAAACTCAAAATTGAAAATAATATTTGCTAATAGCATTAAAACCACGTGAAGTACCCTTTAAGTTTCTTTATCTTAGAAAATGTGACAACATTTCAACCCAAATTGTCTTTACAATTTTTTGTCACAAGTTTCAAAACTCATTCGTAAGGGGCAAAAATGGAATGTTGATAATGGTAATTGGTAAACAAGTAAGAATATGAGAAGACTATTGGCTTGAGGGCTATATAAAACTATACAACCACACTCAAAATCATGATTTGCATGTTGTTAATGATCTTTTGGATCCTAATAGAGAAGGGTGGAATCATAGACTATTGTTACAAGTATTTTCCAGAAAAATTGTAGAAAGGATATCATGTATACACATCAATCCCGCTGAGTGTGACTCTAAATACTGGAATGCTTCTCCGAATGGAACATTCACTTGCAAATATGCGTATTGGATTGCAATTCAAAGTATAGAATGTCTCCACGAATCACAGTCACAACAGGAAATAAATTTTTTTTAAGGCAATCTGGTTGGCTAAAATTCCTAAGAAAGTAAAAATATTTATATGGAGAGCTTGTATGAATCTCTTGCCCAATGTAAGCAATCTTGTTGCAAGAGGTTTAACACCTGGCTCTCTCACTTGTGTGCATTGTTCAGCTCCAACGAAAGACGTTAAACATGCTCTATTCCTTTGTGATTGGGCGTGGGATATTTGGGCTAGCATGGGGCTGACTGATCTTACAAACCATGTAGTAGACATATCGATTGAAGAGATGCTATGTGCTACTAATGAGCGACAAGAAAGTAAGTCTGAATTGATTCTAATGTTAATGTGGCGAATATGGTGTGTGATACGCTTACACAGCAAGTTTTTCAACACCCTAGGCAGTGAACCTAATCGTTGTAGTGTAGTATTAGGGTAAGCCACGGGAATTGATATCGTTCTCTAGGGGAATAGGAATGCTAGTGAGAAGTTACTACGCTAAGGTTGGGGTTGAGGAAGATTATTTTTTTATCTTTTTATATTTTTTAGGAAATGGAAAGGTACGAATCTCGGGGTTTGGATTTAGGGGTTGGTATTTCTACCGATTACTTCCATTTATTTAATGATCTAAACTAAGGTGAGGGTAGTCTATGTCTATTGTTGTGTGCTCGTATGATAGTTAAAAATGTATTTGCTTAGGCTTTATTACTCTCTAGTTATCTCCTATTGATGGTTGAATTGTCACGTCCTTATTCTTAATCGCGTTGTGTTTCTAAGGTCGTAGGGTATGCGTTTATCCCTAACCCTTTGAAGCTACCAAAGGTTAATGACTACAAAATCTCTAGGATTTATAAACTTTAACTCTAATGTATTCTTTGGATGTATAGCCTACAATTACTCTGGGTGATTATAAACTAAGGTTCAACAAAGATTAATCAAGCATTATTAGCACAACGAATGACCTATCGCCATACTAGATCAATCACAATTAAGATAAGAGACAACCAATCAATATTCAATAACTAAGTTTCATATTACCTAAGCAAACACACAAATAAATTAGCCGGACATGGGGAACATGCAAGCATACACACAATCAAAAGAAGACATAATTAAATTAATGAAGTAAAACACTTATCTTGATGTAAGATAGGGTATGTAACCCTAAAATACTGTACAAGACAGCCTTGGTTCGGTTTAGGTTTTTACTCCAAAAGACTACACACCGAAAACTAAAAAATTCGGATTCTATATATAAGATTACACATGCGACGGCGTCACCCTTTAATTTGTGACGCCGTCGGGTCGCCGTTATTAGGGTTTCGTCTTGGCCGCGTTAGTCTTGCGACGGCGTCACCTTATGCTTGTGACGTCGTCCCCTTCAGTCTCTGACGTCGTCTTGATCAAATCTAGGCCGTCTGAGCTGCGACGCCCTACTCTTTTAAAACCTGAAGCCGTCACTTGTAAATGAGCAATTTGGCTACTGAGTCGTCACAAAACTTGTCCGACGGCGTCTCTAGTTGTACCTGACGCCATCACTTGTAAATCCTGACGCCGTCCCCTTTAGTTCCAGCAGCCTGAGTGTCTCGATTCTTGACTTTGGCCATTTTCTTCTTATTTTCGCGCCTTTTCGTCCGAATAAGTGTCATTCCAGCAATTTGCGTTCAAGATACCTAAAAAGTGAAAAGGAACGATATTAAGTAATAACGATATTAAGTAATGACGTATGTTAATCCTTAAAATGGAGATGCGAACAACATATTAAAAATATTTATTCATGTGATTCTATCAAGACACTTTAATGTGCATTTCACTGACTCAATAAGCTTAAGTGATGTGATCATTAGAGGGAGAGAAAATACACGTTACACTTTTTTTTCGCTGTCTTCAAGGTACAAAAGATATGGGTTTGTATTTTACTAACTCATCCGAAAGAAATCTAGTTGGTTTCTACAGATGCAGGATATATGTCTAATCCCCAGACTAGTCAGTCCCAAACTTGATACGTTTTCACAAGTTCCATTACTTCCATTCCAGGGCATTTTGTAAAGTAGACAATGAGTGTAAATTCATCGAATCACACAGAGATCTTGCCATCCATGAAGCAAGTCGGGAATGTGTATGGTTGAGAAGTGTGATAGAACATATTTGAGAATCATGTAGGGTTTCTTTAGGCCAGAGGCTCCAACAGTTGCACATGAAGATAATCAAGAGTAGCAAAACCAAGCATATTCTACCGAAGTTCCTTTTCACCCATGACTTGTAGAAGAGTGGTGATATTATTCGTTCAAGCAAAAACCTAGCAGACTTATTTACCAAGGCATTTCCTACTGCAACATTTAAGAAGTTGGTTTAATGCTGAATGCGAAGACTCAGTAAACTTAATTTAATCATCAGAGGGAGAATATAATCGTTGCACTCTTTTTTCCTTAGCTATGGTTTTGTCCCACGAGGTTTTCCAGGCAAGGTTTTTAACGAGGCAACATAACTAAGTGTATGAGACCTAATGATGGATAGCCAAGATAAAGTGTTATGAATATTTATGATTGTGGCTATCCATATAGCTCAACCTAACATTTCATCTTTTGTACCTCTTTATGATTGTATTAAATATTATGATTATGAAAGCCCTATAAATTGAGTTTCATTTGTAGTTTTATCATATCAATCTCAATTAAATATATTGGTCTCGATTCTCTCTATTTTCTTCTTTCATGCATTGGTTACGTGTTGTTGCTATTAGGCCGTTGTTTCACAACAGTTATACATTTTGCTTTAGTATTTTTATTCATAAATTAAAGATGGAAATGTAATTTTTGTAATTTTAGGTATCGTTTGTTTTTTCAGAGCTTTTACCTCTTCATCTGCAAACCATGTCAGCAGAAGAAGAGGTACATTTAAGCTCTTCATCTACAGGAAGAAGACCGTTTGTTTTTTGTCCCATTGAAGTACTTATTTCATTTTTCCTCTTATGTCTGCATTGGTGTAAAGGAAAGAAGTGGAAAAAAGACCTAAATTATGTCTGCATTGGTGAATAGGAAAGAAGTGATTATATCCTCTTATGTCTGAAAAAAAACAAACGGTCTTTAAAGATAATGTCTGCGCGCCTGCAGACAAAAGAGGAAAAAAGCTCTTCTTTGAAAAAACAAACAAGGCCTTATTGTTGTAAAATTTTGTACAATAAACTTATAGAGTTGTAAAACTTAAAATTAAGTTTGGAAAGAAGAGAGCATTTTTTTATATGTAATATATAGATAAAAAAAAGTGAAAAATATTAAACGAAAAATTTATTCAACTTTGAGTTTGAGCTAAGTAATTAGTAAGCTGAGATTGAACTCGACTCGACACAAATGATTAACGCGAATGTTCTCACAAAGTCAAGAGTCAAGACGACGAGATGTTTTGGTCTTTAATTAATTAAAGGTTAATTAAATTACACCAAATTGCAATGAGTTAACAATATTTTAATCCCCACTAGGGAAAAGGGCGGATGGGGATGGGTGGCGTGTGGGGCCACACATGATACCAAAATCCGTAGAAACATTGAACACAAACAAACACTTTTTTAATTTAATTCAACACATTCATTGAACCATTTTTCTCGTTTCTATAAACTACTCGTAATATAATATATATTCACACACCAAATCAAAACAAACCCATATTACTATTTTTGCCCTATTTCACATATTTGGGGGTTCTTTATCAATTCACATGATTTGAATCTCACAATCTCATATTAATTTTTTTTGCTCTTAATCGAGGGTTTTTAGCTCAATTCTACTCATGCAGAATCTTTTTGGTATGATATTTAATTTGATTGTCTTAATTATGATCTGATGCTGTTATTTATAGTTAAAGTTGATTAATATTTGCTGAATTGAGTTGTTAGTAGCTGTTGTAAACTGTTAAATCATATGAATATATAGGTTTCTTGATTAAAAGTGTTATTTTAAAAAAAGAAAAAAGATATAGGTTTTTTTTATGCATGTATGTTGATTGTTAGTAGTTATTTATTCTTGAGAATTAGATATTTAGACCTTTTTCTTGCTTGTTGATAAACATTTGCTAATTATTTTTATTAAAAATTATCAGGTTTTTATTTTACATTTTTTGAATAAAAATTTGTCACTTTTTTTAAGAGAATTTTTGGTTACTTAATTTACGTTTTATAGACAAAAGTTATGGTGATTGATAAGTTTTTTGAAAAAAAAAATGACTAATGTTAAAAGTTATTATTCAGATCTTGAATTTTTAGGATTTAAGTGAATAATATGTTATATGTGTTCGATTAAGTTTTTTATCTGTAGTAGGTTTAGGTGAAATTCGATGTTTTTACTGACAGTTTTTTGTGTTTGGTTTTATAGGGGAAGATGTTTTGTACCGTGGTATGTCTAAATACCAAGATTCTGAAGAGTGTAATCTCTTCTTGTCCCTTGGTCGTAGCGTCGATGTATACGTCCCGTCTCGCAAGAGGTCGAGAGTTACCGCTCCGTTTGTGTTTTGTGAACAAGTGTTTAAGAAGCAGCGAACAACCATTGATGTTCTTCCTGATGAATGTCTCTTCGAGATTTTGAGACGTGTTTCTGATGGGCAAGAGAAGTATTCATGTGGTTTGGTTTCGAAGAAATGGCTTATGCTTTTGAGCACGATTCACAGGGATGAGCAAAAGAAGGCGGAGGAGTTTGATAAAAGTGGTGGGAGTCTTACGAGGTGTTTGAAAGGGAAGAAGGCGACGGATGTTAGACTTGCTGCTATTGGTCTTGGAACTGGTAGTCGTGGTGGATTAGGTGAACTTGCGGTTCTTGGAACCGGTGCTAGTAAAGTGACGGATTTTGGACTTAAGGCGGTTGCTCGTTGTAGTCCATCTCTTACGTCTCTTACTCTATGGAAGCTACCTTCCATTGGCGATGAAGGGGTTGCGGAAATTGCTAACAACTGTCAGCTATTAGAAAAGCTTGAACTCTCTGAATGCTCTGCAGTTACCGACAAGTCTTTAATCTCCATTGCAAACAACTGTCCTAACCTGACATCACTAGCATTAGAATCCTGCTCAAACATCGGTAACGAAGGCCTTCAAGCTATTGGGAAAAGGTGTCCCAACTTGAAGTCAATCTCGATTAAAAACTGCCCATTAGTTGGCGATCAAGGGATTGCTAGTTTGGTTTCGTCAACACCTTGTTCTTTGATGAAAATTAGTCTCTGTAGTTTAAACGTCACTGATGTGTCTCTTGCTGTTATTGGACACTATGGTATGTCATTGACTGACCTAAGTGTAAGCGATCTTCATAATGTAACCGAGAAGGGTTTCTGGGTTATGGGCAATGGTCAAGGGCTGCAAAAGTTGAGGTCATTTGTTGTTACTGCTTGCACTGGTGTTACTAATTTAGGGCTTGAAGCAGTGGGCAAAGGTTGCCCGAATTTGAAGCAATTCTCGGTTCAGAAGTCTGATTACGTATCAGATAAAGGTGTCGTGGCATTTGCTAAAGCCGCATTGTCTCTTGAGACCCTTATGCTAGAAGAATGCCACACGGTTACGCAGCTCGGTATCTTTGGCTTGCTTGTAAACTGTGGTAAATTGAAGAGACTTTCTTTGACAAAATGTTTCGGAATTAAGGATTTGCCTATGATGATTCCTTCGGGTTTATCTCCTTGCAATTCTTTGAAATCTTTATCTGTCCGTAACTGCCCGGGTTTTGGTAACTTTAGCATGGCTCTGTTGAGTCAGCTTTGCCACCAGATTCAAGAAGTTGTTTTAACCGGCCGTAATGGGATTACAGATGGTGGGTTCATCTCACTCATTAAGAATAGTGAGGCTGGTCTTACCAAGGTGGATCTTAGCGGTTGTTTGAGTTTTACTGATAAGGTGGTTTCTGAAATCTCGATGGCTCATGGTGCGACACTTGAGGTGTTGAATCTCGATGGTTGCACATCAATCACCGATGCAAGCATGGTCACTATTACACAGAACTGTAAAGTTCTGAGGGAGCTTGATGTTTCTAAATCTGCGATAACAGATTTCTCGATTGCCGCTTTGGCTTGTGCAGAACAACTGAATCTTGAGGTTCTTTCAATCTCGGGATGCCGAGTTTCGAACAAAAGCTTGCCGTTTTTGAAAAAGTTGGGTGAATCACTTATGGGTTTGAACATGATGCAATGTCGTGGAGTCAGCAGTAATGCAGTTGGTCTTTTGGAAACCGAAATTTGGAAGTGTGATATCCTTGTATAAGCTACAAGTCTACAACAGCCGTATCAATAATCAGTCAGTAACGGGTACTTCTCAAGTCAATGTCAGTAGTTGTGCAGGTTTTTACGGGTCCATGCGATGGGTTCTTCTTGAAATCCGGCACCGAGCTCTTTTTTTCCAAGGGATTTGGCTGATACATCTTTTTTTTACAGTTTTACCAAACTGTTACATGAATTTTTGGCCTTTTACATGAGGTCTTCTATTCTTGTCAGCCATATCTCCTTGAGAATTGCAATGCTTGGCTTCTGGTTCTTGAAGACGGTGTTTCGTCATGGTACCTAGTCGTCGTATTAGTTATCATTTGCTGCTGTTTGTTTCAGTTTCGTGATGTTCGTGTCAAGTTTTTGTTTTCATAAGGTTACAATCGATGATAGGGCTCAAGTAGTGGTGGCTTGGTTGTTTTGTGGAATTTTGGGCATGGTAGATGATGTTTAGTATGTCTCCGCCGTGACAACCTGGTGAGGGTTGTTTTTTATTTTGCCATTTTCCGGTTTTTCTAAGCTTCACACTTATTTGTAAACTGTTGATGGTTGTAACCTTTTGTGATGGGAACTTAATAATATTTACTTCTGTTTTGTATCTAATGATTTGTGCAAGTCTCATTCGTTTGTTTTCTTATTTCCATCTTATTGGTTTTCATAGCCATCTTTGTTTCCTTAACACATTGTCAACAAAATGAATGCAAGCATTGTCTATATAGGTATGAATGTGTATTTTTACACATGAATGTTGACATCATATACTTTAGGATGAAGTTGTAACAGGGTTATGCATATGTAATTTTTAGCTTGGTAGTTTACGTATCCCAGTTAAAAACCCGAAAATTTGTTTGACATAATCAAGTTCTAGTTTGAGGCGAATTCACATCGTTTGTTAAAAATGAAATCTTTCTAGGAATTGCGTTTGATTAAAAGAGTAGGAAAACTATGTGCACAAGAAAAAGGGAGTTGCTTAAAAGTAAAGGTTTTCGAGTTCATGATATAATTCTTGGTGCATTTAGTATTTTAAGTGAATAACGTGTGAGTGAATATATTCTTGTCGGAGAAGATTGAGCATTGATAATGCCAAAGATTTTAAAGTCCAAATTAGATTCTTGTGATATAATAATATTTGATGCCTCTCGCAATATTTAACATAAAATAACCTAAGTTACTCATCGATGAGAATCAGCGAGTATGTATACTCACTAAAGAAACAATAATGTTACTTACTAAAAATTCAATGAGTGTAGTAGTAACTGAAAATTCACTCACTAAAAAAACAATAATGTTACTTGCTAAAAGTTTAATGAATCTGGTAGTAACTGAAAAATCACCGAGTAGTTTACTCTTTGATGAGAAGTCAATAAGTGTTGTATAAGACTCGATCATCAATAAACTTCAGAGATGTTAAATACTAATTGAAAAAACACTTTACTTCACTGATCCTGTATTAGTTAGTAAAGTACCCGAACTACAAACAACATTGAGATCTTACAAAATCTCCCAAACTTTAAATACTTTATCTCTTAAACAAACTTGAAATATGGGTAAAAACTAACCAAAAAAAAAAAAAAAAAAAAAAAAAGTACAGGAGTGGTTGCTAAAACCACTTGGTCTAGATAAAGTGGACACCAGGGTAACCCGAGGGTGGCGGTAGGGTGTTTCCCTTTGAGGTTTCGATTTCGAGGCTTGCCAATGGGGTTTTCCTCCTAGGTGAAGCGGGAAAAAAAATGAGTGGGGTTTATTCCCCAAAAGGCAAAGGTTCGAGAAAGTCATATTGTCCGCTTGGATGTAACTACGTGACACAAACCACTAGCTACTAACTAGTTGTTCAAAAAAAATGAAGCTACATATAAATGCATTATGTGGAGAGATGTACTCTTCCGATAGATGGTTGACACGTAATCTACCGCATACATGTGACTTCACTTTTACCCACTTATATAAACACAATGTCTATAAATAGATAGTTAGATATTCTAAACACAAAAAATAATATAAATGTATAGTGATATAATTCTCTTCTCCTTAAATCATAAGCTAAACTAACAAGTTTTGATTCATTTCTAAAAAAGTTTCATTTGACATTCAATTGGTATAGTGTTCTGCAGCTATCACTTATAATGATTTGATTTATTTCTAATAAGAATTATAAACGTTAAAAAGTATTAATGATGTTATTAATGTCAAATGAGACTTGTGCAAAACTTTTATTTATATTATCAAACATATTCATGTTTTATCCCAAAATTTGGGACCAACAAATATCTCTCTCTGCTAATGACTAATCATCACATATCCCGCTTCGGCGCATAGGGTAAGTTCATAATGCTAATGACTAAATCATTATTATAATATTGGTTTGTAGCATTTTAAGCTCGTTTAATCAGGGATTAGGTTGTAAATTAAAGGTTATATATAGCATCTAAATAAAATCTTTACTGAAATATAAAAGATGGTTATTAACACTTGGGGTAATGGTGCCTCCTTTTCTTTTGTAAAGGAAGGGAGGAAACATATATATGTGATATAATAAAAAGGTTAAATTATAATTTTTTTAAATTATATTCGACCCATAAATTTATGTCAGGCCTCTTATATTCATAAACAAGAGATCTAATGAGAAAAACAAATTTGAAATATACGATTGTAGTTTATTATCACCCATTCCATTTCACTTTTATTTCTCATTTTATCCTGACTTATACATAATAATATAATATACATATTACATTAAGGATCTAAATGGAAGAAAACCAACATTGAAACAAACTGAATACCAAGGTATGTTCAAATGCTCATACTCGCATGAGGTTAATATTATAACATTGGACAATAAGCAGCTATAGAGATTCCAACCATCACCTGCTTAGTTCCAACCAGAGAGCCGAATTCCATTAACGCATATTATAGCATCCGATATCAGCTGATAAATTTCATCTTAGAGATTTATTTATCACATAGGGAATAATGGTCTTTTTTTACCATTGGGTAGATGTCTGCAAGGACGATCATCTATGGATGACCCGAATTATGTGAATAGACGGAGCACCACCACTACCGTCTCAAGGTAGAAATATTGAGATGGCAAAGATTTACCTTGAAAAGATTCAGCCAAGTCAACCCTTTAATTACGGTAACATATTAGACAGAAACATACATGAACATGCCCTCACTGGCGTATGCAGCTCTATCATGCCCAACTTCCTATATAGAATTACAAATATAATCATAATAAGCAAATTCTTTTTACTTGTAACATTGTGACCATGGCTCCGATTAGTCCACAAGACTTGTGCAAAGAACCTCTATAACCATATTGGCATCCCAAATGATGAAAAGATCCAATTATGCTTCGGTAAGGTAGGTTTATAACTTTCTTTTTTGAAAGAAAAAGCTAATAAATTTATGGGTGTTTTGCAACAGAACTTATTGTGTTTCGATAACAGAATAAGCCAATAACTACTTAAAAGGGCTTAGTCAAACGTAAGCTTACTCAAACACTTGAAGGCCTTGGAAGAAGAATACTTTCTCGGTAATATTTATTAGCCTATTTGTGAAGAAATCATTGTTGATCTTTGAAACTAGACTAGATATGTTGTTTCAAATAAGCTAATCCAAACACGCCTAAGTGGTAAATACACTTGAAGTTACAATACTGTAGTTATTTAGGAATATGATACACTACTAATGACTTGATATCGGTCCCTTATATACCAAGATAGATATATCTGCCATCACCCTTTATCTATGTCAATACCTCTAAAACTCCTGATTACACTATATCCTATAATTAGTATTGAACTATTGATTACACAAAGAAACGTGTCTGCGTTGTTGATCAACCTGTTTTACCATGACAACAATCCGAGCCCTCCAATTTACCTTTCTACCCCTCATACACTGCTATTAAAATCTCCAACCAGTCAGTTGGATTGATGCATCCGGTTATAGTCTCCATGTGTGGGAGGTCAGGAGTTCGACTCCTGCTATTCCCCATGTGGGGGATTTTCCCTGAATTGGCAGCCGGTTTCGAATCCCAGTACGATGCCTTGAAGCCCCTTAATAGGAAACTGGATGGTTAGGCTGGGGGTGGTTGTTCTCTTCGTGAGATGATTCGAACTCGGGTCGAGAGACTTGGTGCCTTGGTGGCACGCAAGATACTCCACTGCACCAAACTGCCGTTCAAAAAAAAATGGTTGGTTTTACAGTAAACATTTAAAATTCTACAACGATTACTATTATATCAATCTGCAGCCCCAGAAGCTGTTTTAAGAAATAGATAGAAAACTCGCAAGCGTAACTGGATCCCAATTGCAAGATCACGAACATGATAAGTTCCAAATGAAAAGCTACAACGTTGATGCTTAGGTAGGTAGCAAATAATAAATAAAAATAAAACACATACCCAGAAGAGTTTAGAAGATAGGAACCACCAAAACTACATCAATGGTGACTTCAAAGTTCAAATCATCAAATAAACAAATGAAACCCAAGTTGAGATATGGGCATATGGCAGAGTGGCCGTGCAGCCAAAAGCTTCAAATAATAACAAGGAATCACATCCTGTCAGCAAGGTACCGTCCAAGTGAATGAATCGGCTTTTGGGAATTTTTATCTCCCGCTCCTCTACATTTAATCTTGATTCGAGCAAGATAATCAGCTGCAATCCACGCAAAACTCAGATTTACCATTTTGCCCTTGCTATCTGGTGCTTGCAACTTCAATGCTTTCTCTACCCAAACAGGATGATAAGTAACTTGATACCAAGCTGACGCCTTTTTCTCATAAATCACGTTTTTCTCTTCTTCAGAAATCTGGTCAAACTCGGCACCCAGATGGTCAAACACCTTCCTGAACTCTTTCCTTAATGCACTATAAGCATGTTCAATTCTTTCCTTCATCTCACGTTGTTTTTTATTGCTATGTTTTGGCATTGACCAAATATGACCCGTGACTATTTCTTCTTCACGGGACACTTGATACTGTCCAAGAAGCCCATTTAATTGTCTATCATATGATAGTTTACAACCCCACGCATCGTTTACAAAATCGGCAGCTTCGTTAACCACGAGATCTTTGTCATATGGTACAAGTAAGGGGTCGATATGAAGCTCAGAAGACGGTGTGATGTCAGTGTTGAAACAGTCTTCAATTTGTCGGTATAATTCACCGAGTATTTTATTGGATTTGTAACTTTGGAAATCTTCTTTGCCCATGAAGTCTGGGTAAAGTTTTGGTCTGAGATTAGGCGGCATGTTGACGATTTTTCCGGTTTTTGGAAAATCAACGGCGATGGCTGCGAGTTCTGCGAGTTTGATGCATTTTTCGTCAAGGGCTCCGCAATCACTCATATCAGCATGGACTACATGAGCATTGCAAATTGTACCAAGTCTGTCGTTCACCATGTTCTTCGTGAAGAAATCAATTATGTCCTGTTGGATAAAAAGGTAACAACGTATGCTTAGATACTTAAAACCAAAAACTGGAATAAAAAATCAAGCTTTTTCCATGACTTAATGGTTAAACTGTTCTACTCATGCTAAAAAATATTACTACCCATTAAGAAGATTGTGGTTTGGACTTGAAAGGGCCAAAGTGACTAGTATTCAAAGATAACTTGACAAACAATGACTTGATTATGGTGTTAAACTTCATATCAAATTAATTGAGAGACTGCTTTGTTTAACACTCAAAGTCAAAATTCAGCTCTTTTGTTGAGAAGCTGGGAACATCAGAAAGCAACAAAAAAAGAAACATAGAGCAAACTGGAAGTCTATAAAAAGATAGTTCACCATGGAAGCTTTTACAAGATTAATTGATGTTTTTTGCCTTGAAATATGTCCACAATCCCCATGAAAACATCGAATGCAACAAAAGTCTAATAATAACATTATGGTTAAGTTAATCAAACTTTTTTAAAACCCATAAAAGCATCGAGTTTTAGGTTATTTTCTTTTCTAGCGGGTCAATTTTAAAAAAGCTAATAACAGGAAATGACAAAGACATTAACAAATAAGATAATCAACCAAACTAAGGCAATAAGAAAGCAAGAAAAGAAACAGGAAATGACTTATTTGTTTTGGCACAATGCACAACCACCTGGGCCTTCCATTCTAATCATGATAACAAGGTTAAAATAGGTTGACAAAAAATGACTAAATTATAGTGTAGAACTTCATATCAAGAAACCGACTAAAATAAATTTTTCATTTTTAACAAAATTCATACTGTATCATATTAAATGTTTGGAGACCGCTTTCTTTGAACCTTAAAGTCAAAATGCATCTCTGTTTGACTTGCATCACAAAACCAAAACAAATTTCTAACATGTGTAGAACTAGGATGCAGGAGGGTTAAAATGGTCATAATGTAAATTGATTGAACGAGCCTTACCGAGTGTCGAACATCACGTGGTAACTCTTTAGCTTCAGCAGCAGTATACTCCATTGGCAGCCAGCTTTGTTTGCTAGGTGGTATAAGATGTTCATCCCACGTAACAAAATAAAGATCACCATCAAGATCACTTCCAGAAGCTTCATCCGTGTGTGGACGGTCTCCCTTCTGAGGAAATACCAAACAATCAACCAAATGCTCGAGACCTGGTACATTCATCGCCTTCAAAACCCGCACATCACCCGGATGAAGACACGGGTTCTTAGCAACCACCACATAACCCTCAATCACCGTCAAATTCCTCTTTGTTTCTAAAAATCTCGACCCGTGTTTGGCAAAACAGTTCTCAATGGATGGGTTCGATACTTGAATAAAACATTGACCCTGCTCGAGTACAGCGAGCTCATCCAAACAGCCCATCAACCACCTTCCGTCCTGCACAAATATTCTTGATTTTTCACGTAAGTCTTTGAGCTGTGCAACTCGTATGCTACTTAACATTCCCCGAAGGTGTGGCTCGGTGTGCGGTTTGAAACCTGCAGCCAACATGATAGAAGCTGTGTTCCCACTCTCGGCACACGAAGCGGTTATTACATCAAATGCCACATCAGTATCGACAAGCATTTGGTTCAGATTCATCACCATCTTCATTTGCATATCCCAAAAGATCTCATCTTTAACCTCTAATGCCGATAGCAAAGTAATAATCTGTCGATTTAAAAACCCAGGCTGTAAACGTGTCCATGAACATATCTCAAGAATTGTGTGTTCAGACTCGAACTTGTTCATGCTCGGTCTCAAAGATAGCTTAATTTTATCCCCTTTCTTATCAGGCCACCAAACGACAACACCTTTACAACCCGCATATCTGATTTGATATGCACACGGTTGGTTTTCAGTTAACTGAAGCTTTTCCGCAACTTAGAGGGCGAGTTCAGGCGACATTTTCCCGATCCCATCGGAAAAAACATAGTCGTTTCTTACTATATCTTCAAGTTTCAAATCAACTTCGTTTCTTGGGACCTCAACTGTTGCGTATGTGGACGAAAAACACTGACCCATTCTGGCAGCACATTTGGCAATGTTTTTATTATTAAATTTCCCCATCCACGAAAGTATTTGTTTGCACGTGATCTTCTCATCTTCAGCAAAAAACCACGCAGATCGGTCCCGCAATTGGTTAGCTGAAAAAGCCAAAAAGGAGTACCTTCGACCGCATACATAAATCCCTTGGCTTAATATATGTTTAACCCGTCTAAACATTGTTGTTTTTTGTGCTATAAAACTTGAAGTTATGTCTTTCACTATAGGGGCAGGGTAGAAACTGAGAACGTGGTTGTTTAATGTTTCCATACCTTCGTCCATGAATGTTACCCGTAAAAACCGGTCCGACACTTCCCGATAATGTCGAAGGACTCGGTTTGATAGCTCGACTTCGGGTGGTAAACAGTAGCCTTTAGTTGGAGTTATGATCAGTCTCCTAACTTCTATGACATCGTTTTGTTCTAACGGTTTCTCAAGAAGTTTTGGGTTGTTTAAAAACCATTTTTGAACTACTTCTAAACTGGTAAATCCGTTGGGTAACGTGTGACGGTAGTATGAATAAATGTGCTTCAAAGCCGCGACGTTGATTTCCTCAGGTTGACCTCTGAGTAAGTCAAAGACTCTTTCTGTGAATTGATGCTGGTTAATGATGCATCTATGCATAACAGAGTTGACTAAAAACAGGGTTTTAAAGTTTATGTCATCTTTGTGATGAATCGAGAATATATCATCTTGCATCGGTGTTCCGAACCCAGGTTCTTCTAGTACTTTCAGCTTTGTCTTAACATGTTCAATACGTACCCGCTGTTTTTCTAAAAGTTCTAAAGCTCTTTCAGCTTTCGGGACGTCTCGAATCCGAATCATAATCCGGTATGTGTTGCATCTCCCGATAGCGCCACTTTGCGTGAAATCAGTGGTCCGGATCCAAGGGTCATCATCATCCAACATTTGAGATGGATGCGTGATGGCAATTTCATCATCAGCGGTTCTATAAAATATCAATGGAGATGATGCTAACTGAAAAACCAGCACTTTAGGATCGTCATACTCTTTTACGTCATACTCTTTAATGACTTTAAAGTTACATTTTATCACTGCATGATTCTTAGTCTCTTTAAAAGAAAAAGGAGTTTCTTTAGTGAAAAGAAACTTACAACTATAGTCAAAGGGGTCAACAAGAAAGTCAACCCCAGATTTAGCGCCTCTCCAACCGACAACGAAATTATCAGGGTCACTCAATAACCCAGCTTCAAGAATCACATTTTCTATCCTAATCGGCATTTCCTCCTCTCTTCGTTGGTTCATTCTGTAGGGGTTTTCCGGGCCTAAATTAACTTTTAACATTTTGTTCTTAAGTACAAGTTTACCTTTTTCTTCAGCTTCTAAAACCATGTTGACCTGGTCAGGAACAACAAACTGCACAAAGGCATGTGGTTTGACTTTTTCGTAGTCATTAACTTTTTTAATTTGGTCAAGATCAGCATCGTATTCAGGATAAGTGTCAGGAGGTGTTGAAGATTTTTTTACTCTACATCTCCAAACAACTCCAAAATTTTCATGAAAGTAGTCCAACAGCTCCTTTGCTGTGACTTCATTATCGAATCCACCTACACTTACTTGGTTCACGATCAGCTTCTTATCATTTCCATCTGATTCCATCTTCTTCAAAGATTTTTAGTGTAAAGTTTGAAATTTAATAGAAAGCCGTCTTCAGTTGAGAACCAAACCTGCAAATTATCAAACCAAATCAGCAATAGTTAGTTCAACAATATTTGTACCTCCAATTTGCTTCTTTATGACATAAATTCAAAAGGAAAACAAGTTGTATACACTCAATTTCAACAATAAGTTCAGATAAACAAAATCATGCTCAGACGAAATCATAAACTTATGGTTAAAACAGAAGAACAAGTTCTTTGGCCTGAAAATTTGGTGTTAGAAAATGTTAAGGATGTGATGTTCATTCAGATGAAAAATCCGAACTTTTCAAAAGGATCTCCTTACTTGAATGAAACAAACATTTTTTTTTAAATCAAGATCCCGGCCTGTAACTATATGCGTAATAAGTATGAGAAGAGTCAGAAGACTACCAATATCATCAACATTTTATATAATATAAAACATATTTCATATAACACTTAACGGCACAATTAAAAAACTCACTCATCATAATATCATATCTAGACATCTAGTGTAATCTCCTAGGGACATCAAGCTAATTCATTTAACCCTATTATCGTCACACACTAGCATCAAACAGATAAATGATACAGCTTAAAACTTAAGTAACTAAGCTATTTGTCTACATTTTCACCTCCAAATTTACATTATCATTCATAGATTCAGTGAGCCCTAATCCTATCTGCCCACATCATATATATAATCCAAACACACTCTAACCTTGGATCAAATTGAAATGATCAATATTGTTTAATGATATTTAGCTTAAATTCTTGATAATATACGCGAACATCTTACTACCAAGACGACTAATCAAACAGACAGAACATTAATATATTCCAAGTCAACATAGTAAATAAACCCTAATTTACACAAAAATAAAAACCCACTAAAATTAACATATTCCAATACAGGAAGCAGGCTTCATTTACCACTTTTCATAATAAAAATTAAACCCTAATTTCAAGTTATTATATTCCAATGAAGTATGACACTGAAATGAAATGAAAATGGGGTTTAAAGACATAAAGAGAATGAAATTAATTTGATGTGATGGTACGAGTGGAGAACACACAAGTGTTAAAGTAGAGCAAGCGGTATCATGACGAGAGAAGTCGGTAAGTTGTGACCGGGGGTTTTAGAGCAAGGGGTATCATGAGTTCACCTTTTAGGGGCTCCGTCAATTTTACGTTTATACTCTTGAGCTAAAGCTTCCGCAATAGCATCCGATTGACTCCCTCCGGTGCTCGTTGACCACTCCACTTATCTAAATTTTTTTGCCGGACGAGGCTTGCCGGCGGGACGAGCTCTAGGATCAGGGCCGAATAATTCGACGATAGTATGTTCATTGATCCCATCTGGCGCGTCCCATTTGGGATATTCTCTCAAAACCTTCCATGCCGAAACCATACTAAACTGTTTCCCCGTCCCATTTTTTAAAGCAAGTCTTGCATTCTCAATGTGATCAACATCATTTTCCCTGGATCTACGCTGCAAATGCTTGTAAAAACCATTAAACTTTTGGCAATCACCGTTTATCCGAGTCCATTTTCCCGTGCACATACTTTTTGTACGATGAGGCTCTGGACTACGAGCCTTGAAGTCCTCCCAAATCTGAGTCCAAAACGCATCGTTTAGTCGGTCATTACCGATAGCGGCGTTTTGGGATACCTCGACCCAACACTCGGCTAATATTTTTTCCTCCTTGCTTGACCAACGAATGGTGGTTCGACCCTCTTCTTCGTCCTCATCCTCCTCGACGACGTTCTTCACGTGTTTCGGTTGGTGGTGGTTGAGGTACTTTGAATTGTGATTCAAAGTAATGTTGTTGTGACGGATAGAATTGCGGTGGTGGTGGTTGTGACGGAAAAAATTGTGGTTGTGATGGTTGTGACGGAAAAATTTGCGGTTGTGATGGATAGAATTGCGGTGGTGATTGTCTTGGATAATGAAAAGCTTGAAATCCGACTTGCGAAGAAGTGTTTGAGCTTTGAGACGATGGGGTGGATGGGTTTGACGAATACGAGTTAAGGAGATTCGTAAACGACATCTCGTTGGGATCTTGGGACATTTTTGGTTGTGGATTAAGATTATGAAGATAATATATTTTTGGTTGTGAATGAGAAGTGTGAATGTTTTTATAAAAAATGGGTATTATTTATAGAGTAAAGGGGGTAATATTTGGTTTGAAAAAGAAAAAAAAGAAAAAAAAAAAGGGACCGTTTGATTTAAAACGGTAATATCAAACGGTTTGATTTTGAAATTGTTTTGTCTTTTATCGTTTCGTTGTAACGGCGAATGGGCAAGTGGCGAGAGGCCATGGTGTCGTGGCGAAGGGTGAAACAGAGTGGCGAAGAGCCACGTCGGAATCGGTGAGAATTGAAACCTCCCACACCCCTTGCTTAAGTGGTTTGATTTGTCACGCGGGAGTTGTTTTTATTCCATTTATTATAGGGTAAATTACACCGTTCGTCTTTGAAGTTGACCCCGTTTTCCCGTTTGGTCCTTCGTTTTGATTCATTGGCGAACAGGGTATCTGAACTTCCCCAACAGTGAGCATTTGGTCCCTGGGGCCCCGTTATGGATAACGAGCGTTATCTTGGCTCGTTAGCTTATGTGGCATGCCTGGTTTTTGATCATTTCACCACTTTGTACCACATAGTTGCCTTTCCATAAGTACCACATTGTCTTTTCATAAGTACCTAACACACGATAGTTCCCATACGTCCTTCCCACTTTCCCGCCCAATCACATCACCCATCACATCTCAAAACACTCTAGTATCGTCCCTAAATTTGCAATCTGAGTAAAAAGTGAAACAAATGTGTGTCAACAATGTCGTTACCAACATGGAAGATGCGGAAAAAAGGAGCAAGTCTAACAGCGGAACAATTGGAAATGGAGTGCGAAAAGGAATATGGTAATGACTTGAAATCCTGTTGCTTTAAGATATATTTTTATATGAACTTGTGTTAATATACGTTGATTTACTAAGTAACTAACCTTTTATTGTAGAATATGCACCGCATTTATTCAACATACGAATACACCATGGTGGGTCATTCATGAGCTTTCCTGCTAGACAATACGTTGGTGGTGATGAAGATATCTTTGATACAGTTGATGCTAAAGTTTTCTCAGTGTTTGACCTAAACAAGATGGTTACACAATTAGGCTACACGGGTAAGAATGAGCCTATATTTTATCACTATTTAAGACCAATGAGTAGTCTATATGATGGGTTGTATGCACTATCATGTGATGAGGATGTTCGTTGTTTGAGTTCCCTATTGTTTAGTTTCAAGTTTATAGAGGTGTTCATAGAGCATGGTTGTACTAGGCTTAATTGTCACCAAATGTCACCTTGACAAACTAAGGCAAGAATAGAGGAAGATGTGTCTAGTGAACCTTGTACTAGTGTCTGTATGGGAAAAAAAATCTGGTAAAATGTTGTACTTGGCATAGCCTAAGAATACAGATATTTGTGTACCTTCAGCTAAGTCACCTCAAGGTCTGACATTTACACAGTTGACTGACAATGAATGTGGTGAAAACCAAAACAATGACCTTCCACATATAGATTCACAGTTTGGCAATTTAAACCTGAGTTTCACCCTAGTGGAACCAACTGTTAATGATATGGTACGAGAAAAATTAGTTGATGTCGTTAAGTTAATAGAGTTTGAGGATAATGAATTGGATAGGGGTCCAGAGTTTAGTTATTTGGATATTATGAATGTTGATAGTACTACTTCTGGTTTAAGTCATGACGAACATTTTGGAGTTGAAGACTTGGACTTAAACGTAGGCTTGAATGTTGACCTAAATGTTCCCCAAACTGAATTGTGAGAAGCTGGTAGAACTTAGGAACATGTTCATGTAGAAGCTGCATTTGTAGAGCGTAGAGGTGAGGAAGTTGGTGTGTAGGGTAATCGTGAACAGGTACAACATGTTGTGTAGGATGACATGATTGATAGTGATCATGATAGTGAATATGAAGGAGACTCTAGTGACAATGCAGATACATATAAGGAAGAATAGGGTGTTATGGATGATGAAGGACATTGTGCAGCCGAGCCTGATGTTTAAGTAAATTTGTTTCATCTAACTGGGAATAAAGCTTTTGACAGCATTGGCAACTGAAGTCAAATTGGAGATGATGTAGAAGGAATAGAAGCCGTAAGTGTAGAAGGTTTTGATAGTCAAACAGGTTCTGAGGATGAATCAGGTTATAGTAGAGCAAGGAGTTAAAGGCAATAAGAAGATGTATGCAAAATAACTTGTCAAAGAAGCCTGTTGGGGAGGAGTACTTGTTTTTCAGTGGCCAAAAATTTTCTACTCTAGAAGAGGTGAAAGAAATAGTACATGATAACATTAAATAATCCTGACTTCTAAGTGTCAATTTCCCCCGTTTATGCTCATATTTTATGTCATTTATATGGATATATACTCGTATTCCTTTATATTTCGTTTCCAGGTGATATATGAGCATTGGAGCTTAGAGATGCGAATTTGGAGATTTTCTCACTGATTTTACCTTAGTATGCTATCATTGAAGAAGCTACGACGTAACTCATATTCTCAATTACGCCGTAGCTGTGATTACATTACAGAGACCAAGTCAACTGCAGTTACGGCGTAACTCTCAACTTAAGTTCGCCATAACCATCTAGGTCATGTATAATTTCGCGCCTCCGTCAACTACGCCGTAACCTCCTAACTTGCATTACAACGTAACCTGCATTACGATACTTCTGTTTAAAGGGTATTTAAGTTACGGCGTAACTCTCGTCAACATTACGGCGGAGCTATAACTACGGCGTAACTATTCCTTAGGTTACGCCGTAGTCACCGCTACGAGTGTAGCACCTCGCATATTTCAGGTCTATATTTTACTATTTTACGTTATATAAATTACTTTTAATTATTTATATAAGTAATCTCAAAAATTAAATAGTGTGAATTGTCCTCACAACTAACACAAGACTAGGAAAAGTCTATGTGTTAAAAAAAATACTTTAGTTTCACCACTAGTCATAATTCATATGACTTATTGCCACTTTGCCAATTTTAGGTACACATTTTACCTTTAAGTAATACGCGTGCCCGAACCTACGTTATTAGGTTTTAACAACATAGAAGCACCCTATTAGACTTATCGTACTTTTAGTAGACCTAGTTGGAGTATATTGATAAGTTTTAACATTTTTAGAAGTATTACATTTTTACGTTACCCGATTTTAAGTTTCGTGATTTGAGGGCTTAACATTAGTAATTACCGGGACCAAACTACACCTCATAAACCAAATGATAGCAAAAATAACACATGCACTACCACCTCAAAAGTGAGGTGGCATGCAAATAGCTTCATCACAAGCCATGTGGCTTCTCCATACACCTCCACTCTTACACACCTCACCACCTTGTCCCCCACTAGAAGAGATATCTTCTCATTCTCATCCATTTCACATGCAAAACACACACAAATCTCTCTTGCCCTCTCCTCCTTGCCGTCCATTTCCAACACACAAAAACCAATCTACACTTTGTTTTGTACTTCAAAAATTACTAAGAAGATGGAGCTAGAGTTGGTTCCTACATGATCCTAGGGTTGTTTTGTTGATTTCAAGGGTGAATTAGAAGATATTCAAGGCATAAGGGGCGGAAGTAAAAGGGTTTATTATAAGGGTAAAAGGGTTTGTAAGCTTGGGTTAAGAGGTTGAAGACAAGAGTTGAAGATTGAAAGTATTTAGGCTTGATTGTTCTTGTAACCATTCAACCTAAGTCTTGTAAGAAGTTTGTTTAAATTTCTTGTCATTCAATATGGTTGTAATGATATTTATAATTATTTGATGTAATTTGATATAAGTAGTACATGTAATAAGGCTTGCTTGATGTTGTACATAAAATTGATGGGTAAAAACTAGTGTAGAAACTCATTAAGACAACTAGTAAGAAACTAGTGAGTTATCATGAGTTTTAACATAAAAATCGTAAACTTTGGATTTGATTAAGTTTAGGAAGTTGTTAGAGGAAGTAAAAACTAGAATTTGAGCTTTTGAATCACTTGAAATGGACTTATAGATAAAAAGTTATGGTTAAAAGAAGATGGCTAGATGAAAACTTGATATTGAGTCAAAAGTCTTCTGAAACGATTTTAAAACGCAATTTTAACCCTTTTCTGGTCCGAATCAGCAAAAGTGTAAAACACGAAAGTTGCTCGGAATGAAATTTTCTACAAAAATTCAAGAGCACATAAGCAGAAAGTGAACGAAAAGTCTTAAAAACAGCAAAAACTAAACGGACATGTTGTTGACTAGAAAACAACCATGATTAAGGAAACTTAGTTGTATTTTGATTCTTTGAGACCATAACCAAGCCAAGGTTAAGCCAAGGCTGATGTCTCAAGCTATTTTAACTCAAATATAACCACTAGATATGACCATGATTATTGTTTCAAAGTTGTTTAACCGTAACTTAGCCGCACGGCTAGTTTGGGTTTGTTAACCCGAAAATTGTTGCAAAAACTTGGTCATTAGATGAAAATTTACTAGATTTTGACAAAACTAGATAAATGACTATATGACTTATAAACTATATAAATACCTTTTTCACAAGTTTTAACTTTTATTTTAAACCATGAACTTATTAATCTAAAAACTATTTTGAAACCTTTATATTCCACACCATCATGACACGCCGTAATCACAACACTCATTGAGTGAATAACACTTACGCTAAACTACTTCACGACACACAACTCATAACACTATCACACAAGTTCAACAATAGTCTTTGACGAAACACGACACATGTTTTATACAACATTTGTCTCGTCAAATACTTACTTATAAATGATAAGTACTACAATAGTAGGGAATTTCATTATCATAAAGAGGCCTCTTCGGGGTATCGTATCGACGAGTTGTGGATTTACGATTTAAAGTGTCTTGGCTCCTCGTGCGGTTACTACACGACCTCTTGATTTTGATATCCCGAACGGTGGTACAAGGTCATTTATAAAAAGGCTACAAGCCAAACAAACACTTAAGGGATACCTTAACTTAATATCCATGCACAACATCATAAGCCAACAAGTTACATATACTTGTACACTTATATTGAAAACTATACTAAAACACGATTACTATACTTTCGTAGGTAATTACTAAAGATCGTGGTCTCGACATACACTGTTATTGCTATAAGCTACTACTGATAACCACGGTGAGTTCATAGCCCCAACTTTTGTTTAACTGTTTTATAAACTACTTGGGGGAGATACATGTTAAAATGTTTTATTATGGACAATTACTTGCAAACTGAATGCCTTGACTGTATTATTGCATGCCTAAGTTGTTTATGCCAAAAGTCCCCAACATCATGGACCACTAATCACTGGGAGTGAGCGCAAATATTGTGGATAGGCCTATCGGGATTGACGAATCCCGTTTGTGTTAGCCGGATAGGTAACCAAACGCACTTTATTTGAATTACCTAGGTATCTGGCAAAATACCTACCCGGGGCAAGTTACTTATATATTTATATATATCGTCCGGTGATATATATACAACAGTCAGTCGTGAGTTCCATGAGCTTAGAGCAATAATAACTATCAAGAAGATAATTATACACATTGCAATTATACTACAAACTACTGTCCACTATTGTTTTCAAAACTATGAATTCACTCAACCATTGTGTTGACTTTTCGGCATGTTTTATCTCAGGTCCGTAAGATATGTCTGGCACGCGAATGAAGGCACACGGAATAGGCATTTTGAAGACTATGCATATTATCATTCGAAATCTTTTAAACTTATTATGTACATTATGGGACCTCTACTCTGATATTATGAATAAATTCGAATGATAATGTATTTTAAAACGTCTCATTTTAGAGTCGTTTTCTGTAATGTGTACTTTGTGCTAATAAGTAATATCCTCGATTAGCTTCCGCTGCTATTCAAAAACTGAGGGTGTTACAGATTGGTACCAGAGCTACAGTTATAGAGAACCAGGGTGCATTATACACCTAGACTATAACTACTATCTACCGATTCACTCATTAAAGTCTTCATATTCCGTGTGCCATGCCCACTATTTGACATATCATTGTTTAAATTGCTATGAACGTTTGACTAACTATGAACATGGATACTCTTATGCAGACATTATGTCTGTATCACCATCCCCAGATCACGATCTCGTTATTCCAAATCAAGCTATACCAGCTCAAGATGAGCAAATACTTTCGGCTCCCATCCAAGCACAGAATCCCCCGGATCAAGATGATGATTATCTTGATATTGTGAACTATGGGGATGACGAGGATGAGGAACCATATGGAGATTTAGCTGATGAAAATGAACCCGAGGATGACCCGGACGAAGATCCGGAAGAAGATGAAAATATGATCTTAAATGATGATGATGATGACATGGAAGTGATTTCCGATGATGACGAAGAAGAGGAAGCCCCTCTTCAAGCGGATGTCATACTCAACGGATCTCCACCTCCACCATCACCAGTGTCACCATCTACTCCAGCAAACTCTGAAATTCCTGTTTCGGTTACTCCCGCTACTGGGGGAAGGCCTTACATCATTGGGGGCCCTTCCTCTACTTACGAAGTCGGGGGACCATCTAATGCTTTTCCAAATTTCCCAAGGTATGAAATGGGATGCCTACGACAAGATGTCACGACACTTCAAAATCATGTCCACTTTCTGAAAAGGGCAATGCATCGTCGTGAAATGGAAATCTCTTCAATAAGAGTTGAAACCGTTAATGCCCGACAACGAACTGATCTGGCAATCCTGGATATGAGAGATATCTGAGATGGCCTTACACGTGTGGAAGACTGATGAGTGTGTAAATACTCATCATTTTTGGGTCAATCTGAACTGCAAAACGTTTAAAAATGCTCAGATATGCATCAAAATACTGAAAATATTCCAAAATTGCATTTTATATGTTTCAGATGCAAAATGTTTAAAATCAGATGAAAAATGAGCAAAGTTTGCATAATTGGCAGTTTCAGTCCCCCAAGTTTCTAAAATTGTCAAAAATAGTCCCTGAGTCCTAATTTCAAAAGAAAAATCACCAAAGGTCCTTTTAAAATCATAACTTGTCAAAATTAGTCCCTTGGTGAAAAATGTAAAAAGTTTGAGAAAATTACAAAAGTGGTCCTTCAAGTTTGAAATTTGGCAAAAATGGCCCCTGGAAATTGGAAAATGGCAAGTTTGGTCCTTGTACTTTTTGAGATTGTCACTTTCAGCCCTTGGATCAACTTTGAGATATTGGCAGTTATGGTCCTTGTATTTTCAGGATTTGCAACATTGGTCCCTATGTTATTAAACCCCTTCACTACCTTTGGACCATGTCTTAAACAAATTGACCCCTGCCAATCCCTTGTGACCCTGCCATTTGGACCCCCTCTTATTAATAATCCCCAGTCAAACCCCATTTGACTTCTGTCTTCCCTCCCTCACGTGTTAACCACCTCCATCATCACTCCCCTGCACGCATGCCTGCAACGCCTCCCCCCTCCTCCACCATCATCTCCCTACTCTACCCTCCACCTCACACTCAAAGCCAAGGTGCATTTAATGCACCTTTGTACCTAACACTCAACCCAGCTGGCTTAGAACCACTTTTGGCGCCAAAACCTTTTAAACGGCTAAGATGATCCCAACACATCCAATGGTTGATATTGTTGCTGGGATCCACTCAGAGGAGAGAGAGAAGACAGTTTGGGTGTATAAAAGAGCAAGAGGGAGCAGCAAGAAGGATAGTTAGTTTATTTTTCATAAATGTATGTCGACTTTTAGATTGTCATGTCTTAAATAGTTTGTAGCTGTATTTTCAAGTTTATTTGTATCAATTATAAGTACTTTAGTGTATTACAACTTATTTCAACTATCAATTTAAGTTCATGTTCAGTTTCATTTTGTATGTCCACTGTTGAAATTTCTACTCTCAAAATCTTATGCAAAACATCTTAGTGACTTATTTTTAAGCTCAAGTAAGCTCAAACTAGCCTAGTAAAGCTTTCCATAAGCTCACATCTCAGTTTCAATCACCTTTGGACATTGGTCAACAAAAGTCAAAACGGGGCAAATATGATGCAGAATTGGAATGGGTTAAAGCAGAAATGGAAATGGGGTGATTTTTAGTCATTTGGGTTGATTTGGATAGGTTAGAGGCCCTGGTTTAACTGTTGGCAGGCCATTGTGGCTAAAGGACTATAAGTAAGTTCAAGTTCATTCATTAGCATAATCTTATTTTGTTGTTATAAGTAGTTAAATCCTGTTGGATTAGTTGTAATTAGGTCTATTTAAGTTAGTTTGATCATAATCTGTGCTTGCCCAGTGTTAGCTTAGTTTTAATTTGCTAATCAGTGAAATATAGGGGTGTTTGGATCTGCTGATCTATCTGTCTTTTAGGCTTATTCAGTGGGTAGAACCTGTTGGTTAATGATTGTTTAGTTCATTTGTGTTAGTATCAATCAATATCTTGTGTCTGCAAACACCTAAAGTCAAACATCATCAAATCTGTCAAAACTGCTTCACTGTTGTAAAATTTTGAATTGGCAAAAGGTTGATTTGTGTTTAAAAATCATTAAGCTTGCTTGCATTGTGCTTGTTCTATCATATTACATCAATAACAGTCATAAAATTGGATTCAAGGTTCATGAAAGTCAAAATGTCTCAACTGCTTTTCAAAGTCAAAACTTGAAAAACTTGTTTTGGGGCCAACTGCAAGGATTTATCATGAGCTCATCTTTGAGCCAATTTCAGTGATACTTGGCATTTTAGAAACTTCAGTTGGTGTTCTTTCTTATCACAATTTTAGTAGAATTTTACAAATTTTTTAAAAGCTCCAAACAAGCTTCTCTTTTAAGTAACAGTTGCCCTGCTCCAACACTCATCTTATACTGAGTTTTTCTCAGATATTGCATGCTTGTCTCAGGGCTCATTAGAGTTTGTCTAGGGTTGGTATTTGGCTTACATACTCTTAGCCAGGTCTAGGATAGGTACCAATTGCTTGTTTTCTGTTTTAGCTTAATGTGTGGCTTGTGCTTATGCCCAAAGTAGAGCACTGAAATCTGTTTTAGCTTAACAACTCAAAAACATCAAATCTTTGTAGCTTGTGATCCAGTGGTTAAAAACAGTTAGGATTTGTTGCATTTTAGTTATTTTAGCAGTTTAGAACTTCTGTAATCAGTTGGAGGCTTATTTTGTTCATTTGGCTTATTTGGAGTGCTTAATAATAAGCACTTGCACATCAGTTCCTTATTCCTACACATAAGCACCTGTTTTTCCATTTTTCCTAGATTCCAAATATAATTTTAGAGTTTTCCTGAAATTTTCAGATTTTTCTAAGTTGGTTTGCTATTTTTCTTAATTTAAATTAGTTTTTAAGCATTTTTAAATAGCATTTAATACAAAAAATTAAGAAAAGGTTCAAAAAAAATAATTTTTCATTTTTATTAAGTTTAGATAAATATAAAAAGTAAAAAAAGTAATTTTCCAGATTTTTCATAGTTTATTTTGTAATTTTTAGTAATTTAATTAGTTTTTAATAGTTTAATATTCATAAAAAATAGAAAAATAATCAGAAAATTACAAAAATAGTTTTGAAAATTCTGTTTTGATATTTTAGATTTTTCTAAGTCTTAATTTTATTTTTCTAGCTTTATTTCCTAATTTCTTGTAATTTAGGTAATTATTTAATAGTTAAAAATAGTTTTTAATTAATAATAATTAGATAATTAGTTATAAAAATAATTTTCTTTTTCTATAAATTTTCTTTTATCATTAGGATTGTAAAAATGTATTTTTCATATTTTTAGGATTTATATTGTATAAGTTTCACTTTTTCACTTGTACGTCGCGTAGTTTTTAAATTCAGTTTTATAAAAACATAAAAACAAAAACATCATTTTAAAAATAGTGATAGCATTTATTTAATAGTTTTTATCTTTTTAATTTCCTTTAATTTGCATTTAAGCCGTTGTAATTTGTTGGCTTTTCCTTAGTTATAATCATTATCAAATCCCTTTTTCGTTCAAATTCCTCGATCACTTTACGTTTGATAATCCATTGCATAGCTCGCTGGGACATAACGACCCGGGGAGACCCTAAACTCCTCAGATCTTCATTGCATTCGTGCTTGAGCAGTTTTAAGCTGATTACGGTCTGCCATTCACAAGTGGCAGGCTTGAGTGATTTAGCTTGACTGTTTGGCACGCATCAAAGACATTGTCTTGGATCCTATAACAGGTTTTCTAGTGGTCAAGAACAAAGTGACACGTATGGATAAAGCACAAGATGAAGATGGTGAGCAAATTAAAGAGTTGAAACGCCGCTTAGCTTCAGCGGAAACCAAGTTAGAAATTGCTCAAACTGATCGTTATAGGCTCGAGATCGATCTTTATACCGTACGAGCAGAAATGCAAGCCATGTATCAAGAACTGAGGGGCTTTAGGAAGTTTCGCCCTACTGACGCCCTTGATGTGTTGGCTGCTCAAGGGAATAATGACCAGCCCGATCCGCATCAATCTCCTGACTCTTGAAAGACTAGTGTTGTTATAATAGTTTGAAGACTTAGTAGGTTACGTAATAGCTAGTGAACAATGTAATTACTGACTGATAGTTTCGTCAGTAAATTTTGAAGAAACGATTTTGTAACCCCGATATAATGGATTAACTATATATGAATGTAACTTTTGTTGTATAAATCTATCTCGTCTTGTGTTGTGATTTAATTTCCAACGTTGTTCTTCTATCATTTCTGTTATAATCGTGCTTATTATCCAACATCATACTTATCACCACATACAATCGTCGATTCAATGAATTGACATCTTTACTTGATATTGCACCCACTACATTAGACACCGCCTTTACCATTGAGTTAGCAAATCGGAATCTTGTAACCACCAACATTGTACTTCAAAACTGTACACTAAACTTGTTAGGTCATCCATTCAAAATAGACCTCATGCCAATAGAACTCGGAAGTTTCGACGTTATAATTGGTATGGAATGGTTATCACAACAAAATTCAAATATCATCTGTGGCGAGAAAGTTGTACATATTCCTATCGATAATGAAACCTTGGTTATCCGAAGAGATCGAAGTGGAACTCGCCTGAACATTATTTCTTGCATTAAAACTCAAAAGTACATCAAGAAGGGATGTTATGTCTTCTTAGCCCACGTAACAGAGAAAAATTTAGAGGAGAAACGACTCGAAGACGTACCTATTGTACGTGATTATTCTGAAGTCTTTCCTGAAGACTTACCCGGACTTCCACCACCTAGACAAGTGGAGTTCCAAATCGAATTAGTGCCAGGTGCCGCACCAGTTGCTCGAGCACCCTATCGCCTAGCCCCTTCGGAATTGCAAGAGTTATCTAACCAATTGCAAGAACTTACGGATAAAGGTTTTATTCGACCAAGTTCATCACCATGGGGAGCTCCAGTCCTATTCGTTAAAAAGAAGGATGGATCCTTCAGAATGTGTATTGATTACAGGGAGTTAAATAAACTAACTGTAAAGAACCGATACCCATTTCCAAGAATCGATGATCTTTTCGATCAACTCCAAGGTTCAAGCGTATACTCCAAGATCGATTTGCGATCAGGATATCACCAACTTAGAGTTCGAAAAGAGGATATTCCGAAAACAGCATTCAGGACTCGATATGGTCACTATGAGTTTCAAGTTATGCCATTTGGTTTAACTAATGCTCCAGCAGTATTCATGGATCTCATGAATCGAGTATGTAGACCATATTTGGATAAGTTTGTGATTGTGTTCATAGATGATATTATAATTTACTCTAAGAGTAAAGAAGAACATGAAAGACATCTCAAGCTGATCCTAGAGTTACTCAAGAATGAGAAGTTGTACGCTAAATTCTCAAAATGTGAATTTTGGATCTCAAGTGTACAATTATTGGGCCACGTAATTGATAGTCATGGAATTCATGTGGATCCCACCAAGATAGAGTCCATAAAGACTTGGGCTGCCCCTACAAATCCAATGGAAATACGTCAATTTTTGGGACTTGCTGGATATTACCGTAGATTCATTGAAGGTTTTTCCAAGATAGCAAAGCCTTTAACTAAATTGACTCAAAAGAATGTGAAATTCGATTGGGGCGAAAAAGAAGAAGAAGCATTTCAATTTCTAAAAGAGAAATTATGCAGTGCACCTATCTTAGCGTTACCTGAAGGCAACGAAGACTTTGTTGTGTACTGTGATGCTTCGTATAAAGGTTTAGGAGCAGTGTTAATGCAAAGGCAGAAGGTGATAGCTTACACCTCACGACAACTTAAAAAGCACGAGAAGAACTACACCACTCATGACTTAGAGTTAGGATCAGTCGTTTTTGCTCTTCGAATCTGGAGACATTATCTCTATGGCACAAAGTGTATAGTATACACAGATCACAAAAGCTTGCAACACATTCTGGATCAGAAAGATCTAAACATGAGACAACGCCGCTGGTTAGAATTACTTAGTGATTACGACTGTGAAATTCGTTATCACCCGGGTAAAGCAAACGTCGTGGCAGATGCTCTTAGTAGAAAAGAACGACTCAAACCTCTAAAGGTTAGATCGTTGGGTATGATGATCGTATCACCACTACCCTCACAAATCCTTGTAGTACAAACTGAAGCTATCAAAGAAGAAAACCGACCCAAAGAGAATCTCTACGGTATGTTAGAGAGCAAAAACGGTTTGATAAAGCGTTCTGATGGAAGGTTATGCTTCAAAGACAGAAGTTGGATACCACTCTATGGAGGTGTACGAGATTTGATTATGCATGAATCGCATAAGTCAAAGTACTCCATTCATCCGGGGTCCGACAAAATGTATCATGATCTCAAAATGCTATATTGGTGGCCTAACATGAAGGCCGATATTGCCAAATATGTTGGTAAGTGCTTAACATGTTCTAAGGTCAAGGCCGAGTGTCAAAAACCATCAGGATTACTACAACAACCCGAGATTCCTATGTGGAAATGGGAAAGAATCACGATGGATTTTGTTACGAAACTACCCAGAACACCGAGCGGTTATGACGCCATTTGGGTAATTGTGGACCGCTTAACAAAATCTGCTCATTTTATTCCAATCAAAGAAACTTAGGATATGGATCAGATGACCAAGCTGTACATCAAAGAAATAGTTTCTAGACACGGTGTACCAATTTCAATTATCTCAGATAGAGATAGCAGATTTACTTCAAATTTTTGGCAGTCACTTCAGAAAGCTTTTGGAACTAAACTGGACATGAGTACTGCCTATCATCCGCAAATTGACGGTCAAAGCGAAAGAACCATACAAACCTTGGAAGATATGCTAAGAGCTTGTATTATGGATTTTGGTAAAAGCTGGGACTATCATTTACCATTAGTCGAATTCTCTTACAACAATAGCTATCATTCCAGTCTTAAATCATCACCGTATAAAGCATTGTATGGTCGAAAGTGTCGATCTCCCGTATGCTGGAATGAGGTTGGCAATGTTCAACTCACCGGCCCAGAAATTGTACGGGACACAACTGAAAAGATTATTCAGATCAAAAGCAGACTACAAGCTGCTAGAGATCGCCAGACAAGTTACGCTGAAACTAGGTGAAAACTCTTGGAATTTCAAATTGGGGATAGGGTTATGCTGAAAGTCTCGCCTTGGAAAGGCGTAATCCGTTTTGGAAAACGTGGGAAACTAAGTCCACGATATATTAGACCATTCAGAATCCTAGAAAGAGTTGGTCCGGTAGCATACAAACTCGAGCTACCTCAAGAATTAAGTGGAATTCATAACACTTTCCACGTGTCAAATCTTAAGAAATGTCTATCCGATGATAGCCTTGTCATTTCACTATACGAGATTAAGCTCGATGACAAGCTACATTTTATTGAGGAACCTATTGAAATAATGGACCGTGAGGTCAAACAGTTGAAACAAAGCCGAATCTCCATCGTCAAAGTACGTTGGAATTCTCGCCGAGGGCCTGAATACACCTGGGAAAGAGAGGACCAAATGCGATAGAAATATTCGCATCTCTTCTCGGGTACACCAAACTAAATCATGAGGACATGATTTCCGTAACGGGGGAAGGTTGTAACACCTCGCATATTTGAGGTCTATATTTTATTATTTTACGTTATATAAATTACTTTTAATTATTTATATAAGTAATCTCAAAAATTAAATAGTGTGAATTGTCCTCACAACTAACACAAGACTAGGAAAAGTTTATGTGTTAAAAAAAATACTTTAGTTCACCACTAGTCATAATTCATATGACTTATTGCCACTTTGCCAATTTTAGGTACACATTTTACCTTTAAGTAATACGCGTGTCCGAACCTACGTTATTAGGTTTTAACAACATAGAAGCACCCTATTAGACTTATCATACTTTTAGAAGACCTAGTTGGAGTATATTGATAAGTTTTAACATTTTTGGAAGTATTACATTTTTACGTTACCCGATTTTAAGTTTCGTGACTTGAGGGCTTAACATTAGTAATTACCGGGACCAAACTACACCTCATAAACCAAATGATAGCAAAAATAACACAAGCACTACCACCTCAAAAGTGAGGTGGCATGCAAATAGCTTCATCACAAGCCATGTGGATTCTCCATACACCTCCACTCTTACACACCTCACCACCTTGTCCCCCACTAGAAGAGATATCTTCTCATTCTCATCCATTTCACATGCAAAACACACATAAATCTCTCTTGCCCTCTCCTCCTTGCCGTCCATTTCCAACACACAAACACCAATCTACACTTTGTTTTGTACTTCAAAAATTACTAAGAAGATGGAGCTAGAGTTGGTTCCTACATGATCCTAGGGTTGTTTTGTTGATTTCAAGGGTGAATTAGAAGATATTCAAGGCATAAGGGGCTGAAGTAAAAGGTTTTATTACAAGGGTAAAAGGGTTTGTAAGCTTGGTTAAGAGGTTGAAGACAAGAGTTGAAGATTGAAAGTATTTAGGCTTGATTGTTCTTGTAACCATTCAACCTAAGTCTTGTAAGAAGTTTGTTTAAATTTGTTGTCATTCAATATGGTTGTAATGATATTTATAATTATTTGATGTAATTTGATATAAGTAGTACATGTAATAAGGCTTGCTTGATGTTGTACATAAAATTGGTGGGTAAAAACTAGTGTAGAAACTCATTAAGACAACTAGTAAGAAACTAGTGAGTTATCATGAGTTTTAACATAAAAATCGTAAACTTTGGATTTGATTAAGTTTAAGAAGTTGTTAGAGGAAGTAAAAACTAGAACTTGAGCTTTTGAATCACTTGAAATGGACTTATAGATAAAAAGTTATGGTTAAAAGAAGATGGCTAGATGAAAACTTGATATTGAGTCAAAAGTCTTCTGAAACGATTTTAAAACGCAATTTTAACCCTTTTCTGGTCCGAATCAGCAAAAGTGTAAAACACGAAAGTTGCTCGGAATGAAATTTTCTACAAAAATTCAAGAGCACATAAGCAAAAAGTGAACGAAAAGTCTTAAAAACAGCAAAAACTAAACGGACATGTTGTTGACTAGAAAACAACCATGATTAAGGAAACTTAGTTGTATTTTGATTCTTTGAGACCATAACCAAGCCAAGGTTAAGCCAAGGCTGATGTCTCAAGCTATTTTAACTCAAATATAACCACTAGATATGACCATGATTATTGTTTCAAAGTTGTTTAACCGTAACTTAGCCGCACGGCTAGTTTGGGTTTGTTAACCCGAAAATTGTTTCAAAAACTTGGTCATTAGATGAAAATTTACTAGATTTTGACAAAATTAGATAAATGACTATATGACATATAAACTATATAAATACCTTTTTCACAAGTTTTAACTTTTATTTTAAACCATGAACTTATTAATCTAAAAACTATTTTGAAACCTTTATATTCCACACCATCATGACACGCCGTAATCACAACACTCATTGAGTGAATAACACTTACGCTAAACTACTTCACGACACACAACTCATAACACTATCACACAAGTTCAACAATAGTCTTTGACGAAACACGACACATGTTTTATACAACATTTGTCTCGTCAAATACTTACTTATAAATGATAAGTACTACAATAGTAGGGAATTTCATTATCATAAAGAGGCCTCTTAGGGGTATCGTATCGACGAGTTGTGGATTTACGATTTAAAGTGTCTTGGCTCCTCGTGCGGTTACTACACGACCTCTTGATTTTGATAGCCCGAACGGTGGTACAAGGTCATTTATAAAAAGGCTATAAGCCAAACAAACACTGAAGGGATACCTTAACTTAATATCCATGTACATCATCATAAGCCAACAAGTTACATATACTTGTACACTTATATTGAAAACTATACTAAAACACGATTACTATACATTCGTAGGTAATTACTAAAGATCGTGGTCTCGACATACATTGTTATTGCTATAAGCTACTACTGATAACCACGGTGAGTTCATAGCCCCAACTTTTGTTTAACTGTTTTATAAACTACTTGGGGGAGATACATGCTAAAATGTTTTATTATGGACAATTACTTGCAAACTGAATGCCTTGACTGTATTATTGCATGCCTAAGTTGTTTATGCCAAAAGTCCCCAACATCATGGACCACTAATCACTGGGAGTGAGCGCAAATATTGTGGATAGGCCTATCGGGATTGACGAATCCCGTTTGTGTTAGCCGGATAGGTAACCAAACGCACTTTATTTGAATTACCTAGGTATCTGGCAAAATACCTACCCGGGGCAAGTTACTAATATATATTTATATATATCGTCCGGTGATATATATACAACAGTCAGTCGTGAGTTCCATGAGCTTAGAGCAATAATAACTATCAAGAAGATAATTATACACATTGCAATTATACTACAAACTACTGTCCACTATTGTTTTCAAAACTATGAATTCACTCAACCATTGTGTTGACTTTTCGGCATGTTTTATCTCAGGTCCGTAAGATATGTCTGGCACGCGAATGAAGGCACACGGAATAGGCATTTTGAAGACTATGCATATTATCATTCGAAAACTTTTAAACTTATTATGTACATTATGGGACCTCTACTCTGATATTATGAATAAATTCGAATGATAATGTATTTTAAAACGTCTCATTTTAGAGTCGTTTTCTGTAATGTGTACTTTGTGCTAATAAGTAATATCCTCGATTAGCTTCCGCTGCTATTCAAAAACTGAGGGTGTTACAACGAGAGTTCTGTTTAGAGGATAATTAAGTTATGTGTAACTCTCAACTTAGGTTACGTCGTAACTATGATCGGGCCTATAAATATAAACCCTAAAATCTTCATTTGACATCAGTCACTCACAACACAAAGTCAGAGAACGTAAAGAGGGTTCCAAGGGCATATCATACAGAGCCATCTCCAAGGGAGGAATCACACCATATCGATAAGCTTTATCAATTACTACTACTTTACACTTTAATGCGTGTCTTTAATCATGTTAAACATTGAATTTATTGTGTATTTTAATATGATCGGCTAAGCACCTTTGGTGCTAGCCTAGTTATGATTCCTTGATTGTATTGTTTATGTTTTCATGCTTCAATTATTGTTTCTAGTGTATACATGCATAGTTCGTTGGTAGTTACCCTAGCTTCGGTAGTTTTGAATTGCGGTCGTATTTATTTGCTTAGGAGAATTGACCAAATGACCCTAAGTAAGTAGGTAGAGAGGCTTGGTAAGAATTGACCAAAAGACTATCAAATCCCTCTTGTACGAATTGACCAAAGGATCACCGTTCGGAAGTATGAACTTAAGAAGTTAGGGATGTGTGTCTAAGATGCTATCACCCCGGCACACATTGTTGCGAATCTTGCATGTAAGGTACTTAATGACTTGGCTTAGGTTGCTTGAGACCCTAGACTCCCCAAAGGGTAGGCCTTTGACGTTGGGTAGGAACCTTTGTTGATAGGTTATGATGAATTGATAAAATGTTGTAGTAGCGACTTAAACCCCCACTTGAATCAATAGGAAGTAATTAGAAAACATAGACATTACATGATAGGATGAATAATTAGGTTAGCACACTTTTACAACCTCAATTTAATTTACGCATTTTATTCTTGTCTTTTAGTTTGATTAATCATTGCAACTTAAAGCCTTTAAAAACCGTGACAATTAGACTTAATAAGATCCTCATCTACATAGCTCTTGGGAAAGCTCTCATCTTTACCACTTTCTATACTACGCACGATCGAGTTCACTGCTCGTTAGTGCAATAGGTAGACCTCAGGTAGACGAGACTTATAAATATTAAATCCTGGTCGGAAAACCTGCATCAGAATTTTGGCACCGTTGACAGGGAGCTATATTAGGATTTGTCTTAAGTCTTTTATTTTAGTTTATTTATTTTTTGTTTTTCTCACGATCTACTTTCAAGTTTCAGGTACTATGGCAGTTGTGAACATCGACAACCACACTCTCGAGGAATACCTCGCTATGACTCGAAAAGAGCAAGGGCCGAAGCTTGTTAGGCCAGCTATTGAAGCTGATATACAGTTCGAGATAAAGCCACAATTCATGAGAGAGCTACGAGCAAATCCCTTTTCCGGAAGCATTACCGATGATGCTTACGAGCATGTGGAAAATGTGGAGTACATTGTTAGCCTCTTTAATATTCCAAGAGTCTCAAACAATGTTTTCATGCTTTGTGTGTTCCCTATTACACTCACTGGAGGTGCTAAAAGATGGATCGATAGATTGTCTGCCGGGGCAGTTAATACATGGGCTCTCCTAAAAAGGTATTTCATTCAAAGATATTGTCCTCCTTCAAAGACAACAAAACAACTCAAGGGGATCCATAACTTTAGGCAGGAAGGTGACGAGACGTTGTACCAAGCTTGGGAAAGATACAACGATCTCCTTTACAAATGCCCTACTCATGACCTTAATAGCCAACAAAAGGTAAATGTCTTCTATAAAGGTATCGACATCGCCACGAGGCAGATGCTCGACTCTCAGGGGACGATTCTTGGGATGACTCCTATTCGAGCCTTGTACGCTATTCAAAAAATGGCTGACCACTCTCATAAGTGGCATAACGGAGGAAGTAATAGAAACATAAGTGGAAATATGGACGACATTGCAACCATAACTAATAAGCTTGAGAGTCTTGGTAGGGACATGAAACAATTGAAGGAAAATGTGCACGCTATACAAGTGGGTTGCGATACTTTCAATGGTGCTCACCTTGCTAAAGAATGCCAACTTAAGGAAGAAGTCGAGAGAGTTGACGAAGTGAAATATGGCGATAATAGGCCATTTCGTGGATATGGGGGTAATGGAGCTAAATACCGAGAAGGACCCTAAATACCGCGAAGGACCTCCAGGGTACTACACAAGGATTGACAACAGAACTCCTAAACCTAGTCTTGACGAATTGGTTCATAAGCATATCAAAGAATCTGCTAGGAAAAATGACAGGTTTAAGGAGTGGATGATCAAGGTAAGAGAGGAAATGGACATGAACTTACGAAACCAAGATGCCGCAATCAAGAACTTAAAGACTCAAATTGGGCAACTTGCTAAAGATTTCGAAGCTAGGGGAGATGAAACTATAGCATGCAAGGTCGTCTTTGCACAAGATGAACATGAAGAAGAATATAATACTCCGGCAATAACAAATGACCTTTGTAGGATTAATTATCTGCAAGAGGATGACGAATCCAAAATTGACAAGAGTTTTCCATGCCAACTTCCTGAAAAGGAGCTTTATCCAGGAAGCTTGCTATTGTCCTACACCATCGGTAACTTTAAGATTCCTGCTTTAGCTAATTTAGGAGTTGGGGTTAACATTATTTCTACTTTATTGTTTGATATTTTAAAAATAACCAATCTAAAAGAAACAACAATGATGATTGAAATCGCTGACACTACTAAGGCGGTACCTAGGGGAGTTGTTGATAACGTATTACTTAAAATTGGTAAATTCTTTTTTCCCACCGCTTTTGTGGTTATCGACATGGGCAAACGGGAACATAATAACTTAATTGTTGGGAGACCCTTTTTAGCAACTTGTCGCGCTCATATAAAAGTTTTTGAAAAGCAAATTTCTTTAGGAGTAGGGGGAACGAATTACTTTTTATATGAATAAACAATTAAACCCTCATCCTGAATTTTCAAAAAAAAAATAACATTGTTAAGAAACCCTATAAACCTTTGTACCCCTTCAACAGTAATGACAATATATCCTCAAATGATTCACCTTTATATTTGGAGATGAGGTCTAACAGTAATGAAAAAGATGTTGAAAGTTGTAAGCAGGAACATGAAGGAACTGATCAGATCAAGAACATTGTTTTAAATGAAGAAGCTCATGTTTTGAACAAACATTACTGAAATCCGGTTATTATTGTGGACGAGGAAACTACACAGGCAAGACCCTCATGCAATCCATTTCGCAACTATTGTAATGGGGGTGTTAATGGAACATTAGATAAAGATCAGAAATCCAAAGTAGAATGGACATGTTTCCATGGGGTAGAAAAACGAGATTTCGAGTTTGGTAATCTATCCTTCCAAGATTGGTATAAAATTAGATATGAGAACGCAATTATCAACGCAGATCTAAGCAAAAGATTAAAGCGCGATTATAACAAGTATCGAATTCAGCAGGGGGGGGGGGGGTTCGTGGATGAAAGTTCGCTTGAGAAAGAAATTATTTGTAATGATTCTCAAGGTAAGTGTTAATACAAATAAACCGTAAAAACGTTTATTAATATTTTGCGATCTCTTTGTGTTTTGTTGATAACAAATATAATGTTATCTTAAGTATAATTTTAAGGATACATGTTATTTTTGTAAAGCATTTACATATAGCCATTTAAATACAAAAATGTAGTAATTAAGCATTTGTTGTAATAGTTTATTAGGATGGGTAAAAACCACAACCCATGGACCATAACCCATGGATCATAACCCATAACCAAGTTGGCTAGATACAATGTATACTTAGATACATTGAATCTAAAGAAAACACATAGACCAACCCATAACCCAAAACCAAAAAACCCATGGGCAAAGAGGAGCGTCCCACGGATCCCTAGGATTACACTAGACGGATCCCAAGTGGGAGGGATCCGTGGGATCCGGGGAACAGTGGAAGATTTTGCTTATAAATAGAGAGCCATTTCTTCATTCTAACTCACCTCTCTTCTTACTAAATCTCTTGAACACTCTCATTTTCTTCTAACATATAGATCACTTGATCTAGAGAGTTGTTCTTCTTTCTTTCTATTGTGATCCTCATATAGGTCCTTCTCTAAGGCGAGATCATGAGCATTCTAGAAGTCATCCAAGCAAGGGGTCCTTGATTGATTTGTCACTCCGCAAGATTTCTGTAGCGAAGATCTTGTATTTGATATTTCACATATTTGTTGTGTAATAGTCGTGTTGGTTTGGTCCACCGTGTTACGGGCTCGGTATCTAGCTTTGTACCGGAAAAAGGTGTAAGCAACGTTGTGAAGGCTTCTCTGCCAAGTGAAGGAGTTTGTTGATATAGTGCTTGAACTCTCGAGTAGGTGACTCGGGGAGTGGAGTAGGGCAAGGAAGGTGTCCTTGTAGCCGAACCACTATACATCGGTTGTGTCATTTCTATCCCTTTGCTTTACTTTATTTACTTGCTTTATCATTATATCTATACTTTCTCTACATCCATAAGATCTCACATATTAACGAATCTAAAGTTTTTGAAACTAACTTAAAATCGGCAAAACTATTCAACCCCCCCCCTTCTAGTTTTCCACAATTGGCATCAAGAGCTAAGTTTATAAAAGTTTTAAAGTAAAATTATATTTTAAAAACTTTTCGATCACTATGGGTTCTGAAAATTATAAGGAAGGGCAATCTATGCAACGACCACCACTACTTGAAACTAATGGTTTTATATATTGGAAAAATAGATTCGAAACATATGTGAAATCTAAAGATATTGATCTTTGGTACATTATTGTTGAAGGCGATTTTGAGGCTACCTCAAAAGATGATAAAGGGAATGTAGTTAACATACCTCATGATAAACTAAATGATGAATTGAAGAAAAAGCTTTCTAAAAATAGTGAAGCAAAAATGGTTTTATATAATGCTTTACCGAAAAAGGAATTCGAAAGAATTTCTATGCTTAAAACCTCTAAAGAAATTTGGAATTCTTTAGTTGTAACTCATCAAGGCAACCAACAAGTTAAAAATAATAAAATTGATTTATTTGTTCAACAATATGAACAATTTTCAATATCGGATGAGGAAACTATAGATCATTCATTTGCTAACTTTAATACTATTATTACATCTTTACAAGCACTTGATGAATCTTTTTCTAGCCGTAACCATGTTAGGAGATATCTAAGGGCACTTCCATCAAAGTGGAGATCCAAGGTAACGACGATCAAAGAGTCAAAAGATTTGACAATCCTCACCCTCGATGAACTCATAGGCAGCCTAAAAGTCTACGAGCTTGTCCTTGCTAAAGACTCCGAAGCCTCAAAGGTGAAAGAGAAACACAAATCTCTTGCCCTTAAAGCCAAAAAGGCTTCAAGCGATGAAGAGAACTCCTCTTCAAGTAATGACGACGAGGAGTACGCTATGGCGGTAAGGGACTTTAAAAAGTTCTTTAGAAGAAAGGGAAGATACGTCAAACAACCGTATGACGATAAGAAAGGCTTTCGGAAAAGCAAAGAGGACGAGAAGCCAAAAGATGATCGTACTTGCTTTAAATGTGGGGACCCAAACCACTTTATTAGTAAGTGTCCCAAACGGGATGATCAAAAGGCGTTCGTGAGCGGCACGTGGGGAATGAGCGACGAGGAGGACGAAGAAATTTGTCTCATGGAAAATGACGAGGTATGTCACGAATACTATAGTAGCTCATCACTTGATGACGACTCATTGCATAATGAATATGACAAACTATGCAATATTAGCTTAAAACTAATTAACAAAAACAAGCTTTTAAATAGTCAAAACCAACGTTTAGATAAAGATGTCATAGAATTAAAAGCAAAACTAAAAAGTTTAGAAAAGGGTAAAATAGCAAGTGGTGAATGTGAACTTTGCGTTCAACTTCAAACACTAGTTGATCATCTAGATTCTAAAATTGCTAGAATGAGTACGAACACTTTAGATACTATATTAGATAGTGTTAAAACCGGTAACAACCAAAAAGGTTTAGGTATTCAACAACTTGATCCATCAACTAGTGAAATAAAGAAACAAAATTTGTTAAGGCACTAGAAAAACCAGCCACTGTTGTGGCGGATCCCACGGATCCCTTAAGAAGGGAACCGGCTAGTGTACAGCCAGGGATCCGTGGATCTGCTGTAGCAAACAGTGGTAATAACGTAGCCTCTTCATCTAGAACTGAGTTTGTTATCGTTAATAGGAAGAAACCAAATCATGTCACCACTAGACAACCACCTCCAAAATATAATCCTACTTTTGCAAGAAACAAAGCTCCATCTTTTTCAAAACATAATTCATCTAGGAGACCTAATAACGTTTATCCAAGAAGTAACCATCAAATGGGATGGAACCCAAATATGCAAAATGGTTTTCCTTTTCAAAACTTTGCTCCATGGAATGCATACTCATCTTATCCATACATGTCTAACATGAATGAAATGTTTAACACTAATCGACCCATGAACAAATGGGGACCAAAATTTTGAGTTTATTATTGTCTTAGGTATGCTTAAAGGTCGACCTAGACCCGGATGAATGGGTCAAGGATAGCAGGTGCACGAGGCACATGACCGGCAATAGAGATCTATTCTCCACATATGAATCCTTCAATGGAGGTAATGTGGTGTTTGGAAATAGCAAAAGTAGAATCATCGGTAAAGGTACGATTTCTAACAAATCTCTAACCATTAACGATGTGTGTCACGTAGAAAACCTAAACTTTAACCTCTTAAGTATAGGTCAAATATGTGATAAAAAGTGCAATGTACTTTTTACCGAAACCGGTAGTAAGATATTAAAAAATGGCATAACCATAGGAAAGGGAATTAGGAAACATGGAGTCTATGTCATTAAAACCGGTAATGAACCTAAAGACAAACTATGTCTTACCTCTATGGATGATACTTCGACCTTATGGCATCGAAGATTGGGTCACGCCAACATGCGACTTCTTCAATCGCTATCATCCAAAGATCTAGTAAGAGATCTACCTAAGTTAAAATATGAACATCACTTTTGTGATGCTTGTAATATAGGAAAACAAGCTCAGTCTAGTCATAAAGCTAAAAACATGGTGTCTACAACTAGGTGTCTAGAATTACTACATATGGATTTATTTGGTCCATCCGCTATCCAAAGTTATGGAGGCAACTACTACACTTTGGTCATAGTGGATGATTACTCTAGGTATACATGGACAAAATTTTTAAAGAACAAAACGAAAACCTTTAATTAATTTAAAATATTAAGCAAAAAGATCCAAAGACAACTAGGAAGTCCTATAGTGTCTATTAGGACATATCATGGTAGGGAATTCGATAATGAAATGCAATTTGGAGCCTTTTGTGACGCTAATGGCATTACTCACAACTTCTCGGCTCCACGCACTCCACAATCGAATGGGGTAGTAGAAAGAAAGAATAGAACCCTACAAGAAATGAGTCGAACCATGCTTAATGAACAATCCATACCTCAAAATTTTTGGTGTAATGCCGTTGATACTTCAACGTACATACTCAATCGAGTCTTAATTAGACCAATCCTAGGTAAAACTCCATATGAGTTACTCCGAGGCAAAAAGCCTACGTTAAATCACTTTAGAGTCTTTGGAAGCAAATGTTTTATTCTTAACCTTAAAGATTACCTTACAAAATTTGATCCTAAATCAACCGAAGGTATCTTTCTAGGTTACTCTCCAAATAGCAAAGCTTACGTCATATTAAACAAAGAAACAATGAAGGTAGAAGATTCATTAAATATAAAATTTGATGAAACTCCACCCAAATCCTCTCCACCTCTTGTCGATGACGAGATTATAGAAAGTGAAGCTATAGTAATAAAGAAAAAGATAAATGAAGAAGAAGAACCTTTAAATGATGAAGTCATAAACATTAAAGAGTCCAAAGATCACCCCGTAGATAAAGTCATAGGAAAGCTAAACGAACGAACATTAAGGTCTCAAGTTCAAAACCAAAGTAGCTTGTTCTGTTTCGTTTCAACCATAGAACCTAAGAATACACAAGAAGCCATAAAAGATGAGAGATGGGTAATGGCTATGCAAGAAGAACTAAATCAATTCGTTTCTAATGATGTTTGGACACTTGTCCCTCCACCTAGTAATCAAACCATAATAGGAACCAAATGGGTTTATAAAAAAAAATTAGATGCAAACGGAGTAGTGTCTAGGAACAAAGCTAGACTCGTTGCCCAAGGGTATAACCAACAAGAAGGAATAGACTTTGATGAGACCTATGCCCCCGTGGCTAGATTAGAGTCTATAAGAATACTTCTTGCGTATGCTTGTGCTAATGATCTAAAGCTTTATCAAATGGATGTCAAAAGCGCTTTTCTAAATGGTTCATAAATGAAGAAGTATATGTAGCTCAACCTCCGGGCTTCATCGATTTTGAAAAACCCAAACATGTGTATAAATTAAAGAAAGCCCTTTACGGTCTTAAACAAGCTCCAAAAGCTTGGTATGATAGACTCAAGTTATTTTTAATTAAACACAACTACACCATGGGGTTAGTTGACAACACACTTTTTACTAAGAAAAGAGAGTCACATATAATCATAGTGCAAATATATGTAGATGATATTATATTCGGATCCACTTGTCAAGACATGTGTGATGATTTCTCTAAAATCATGCATGACGAGTTCGAAATGAGTATGATGGGAGAACTTAGTTTCTTTCTTGGTCTACAAATCAAACAAGTAGAAGATGGTATCTTCTTTAATCAATCTAAATACCTAAAGGAGATGTTAAAGAAATTCGATCTAGAAGAGTCAAAACCAATTAGGACACCAATGTCATCCAACACCAAACTCACAAAAGATGAAGACGGCGAATCCGTCGATAATACTAAATATCGTGGCATGATAGGTAGTCTTCTCTACCTCACGGCAAGTAGGCCGGATATCATGTTTAGTGTTTGCTTATGTGCTAGGTTTCAAGAAGACCCTAAAACATCACACCTAGAAGCCGTAAAAAGGATATTTAGATACATTAAAGGTACAACACAATTAGGATTATGGTATCCTAAGGGCACGGGAGTAGAAACAATTGTATATGCAGATTCTGACCATGCAGGTGATTACGTTGATAGAAAAAGTACAAGTGGGGTATGTACTTTCATGGGATGTTGTTTAACATCTTGGTTTTCTAAGAAACAAATGGCACTAGCAATATAAAAAACCGAAGCCGAGTACGTCTCCGCCGGTAAAGCATGCCAACAAGCACTATGGATGAAACAAGCGTTAGTCGACTACGACATTCATCTAAGCGACATAGCCATCCTATGTGACAACAAAGGTGCCATCGACTTAAGCAAGAATCCGGTATTGCATTCTCGCACAAAGCATATAGAGATTCGTCATCACTTCTTAAGAGACAATGTTCAAAAGGGGAATATCTCTATTGAGAAGGTAGCATCCGAAGACAACATAGCCGACGTCCTCACCAAACCGTTGAAACGGGAACAATTCAACCTACTTCGTCTTGGTCTTGGTCTAATGGAACAAACGTCGTAACTTATTTGACTCTACAAGGTATGTAAACACTAGCCTTCTTCTTTCTGAGTCTAGGATCTCTATTTCACGCACAACTCACAAACAATACGGGAATTTTCAAAACCCAAGATAAGTTTTCCACTCATAGCTTTCTTATTTTTTTTAGCAAACACATAACTACATACACATTTTCAAAGAAAACCTCTTTTCAAAATGTTTTCTAAAAGGATGATATCTTCCCGTATCAATTTCAAAAAAGCAATTTCTCACGTCTAGCACAAATCATTTTTCATTATTAATACAAAGTAAAAATCCCGTTTTCATTGCATCTCATGCCTTATGAATGCTAAAGGAGATACATAACTAATATGTATTTTCGGGTACATTCATTTAAGCAACAATGAATTAGGAGCACTGATAAACACTAAATTACGTACTCAAGTATTAAATATGTGTTTTCGGGTTATCTCAATAGGATGCTTTTCTACTTCTAGTTTATTTTTCTTTTTCTTCTTGGGGGTCGAGATAACCGCAACTCCAAATAGTTTGCATATAGGCACACACTAGGAAAAAATGTTTCCAAAAAGGAAAATTTTGTGTTGCCTAAATCACCAGACCCACGGATCCCAGCTTTCATGCTGGACGGATCCCTCAAGGGAAGGATCCGTGGGATCCATGAGATAGAAGCTGTTTTTACCTTCTATTTTTCTCACTTTGGATGAAAAATCCACATTTGTTTTATTTTTGGGAGTATGCTCTTTAATGCTTGTGTTCTCATGATCACATGCCTTAAATTCATATCTAATCATTAGATTTTAATCCACATTTTGGGTCAAGCATTCATTACAATGCTTTATTTTTCTATATATATATAGAACTCCTAAAATGCTTGCATAATCCATCTCATCCTCACAAGCAAAATACACCATGTCATCCACAAACCCTTTAGATGAATCACCTAGTACAAACAATCATCTCCATGAAACCCAAACCTTTGTACTTCCACCTTCCAAAATACCAAAATCAAAATCTAGGATATCCGCACGGATTAACATCCGATCTTGTTGATTAGGAAAACCATCATCATATGGCTCATCACCATCAACTAACTCACCACAAGATGCTTCCATTATAGCACCTCCTTCATCACCAACGAGTACACCAACTTCATCACCAAATCACTCACCACCGAAAATCACTCATTTGGAACTCCTTACGACTCCAACAAGATCTCAACAACCAAAGCAAAAAGAATTAGCCTTTTTGACACCTCCAACTTCTCCAAACACAATATTCAATGATCTTGAAACATCACCACCTTTAGCTCCCATTAAACTACAAGAACATCTAGGTTCTTTTCCACCACCACTTCCAATCATTCCGGACTTTGATCCTTATTTTCCTATTTTTCCACCACAACTTCCGCAACTCACAAATCAAAACAAACCGGAAGATTTCCGTACTCATTACCTACATCACCTACATTGTGAACATTGCCAATCCACTAGGGAAATTGCAATAGAAGTTAGGGAAGAAATGCGATTCATACTCAACCTCATCCTTGATCGCATCAATACCATTACTCATTCAAACCTCCATCCATAACCTTATGCAAGCATGGAAGGAATCATTACTACTATTTTCTATTTTTAGTACTTTTTCTTTTGAAGTCATTTTCAAGAACAAGTCTTGTTCTTATTTTTACATGCTTGTAGGTGGCATAAATACCACTACAATTTGTTGTTTTATTACAAGGCCTTGTTTACATACCTTGGCTCCCAATCTTGATTCTCGACAATCACAAGATTATTTAAGCATGTTACTAACCTTTCTCTTTGTAGGATTTTTTTTCTTCACTTGACGCCCCAAACTAGGGGGAGCTACCGTCAAGGGGGAGTTAGCGATACGTGGACTAATTTTTCCACACTTTTATTTCCTCCAAGGGTTAACTTTTTGTTTCGACAAAAAGGGGGAGAAGAAGTAAAACTTAGGGGCTTTCAAAACTTACATCTATTCTTAAGTTTTACTCATCATAACATTATGTTTTGTCATCAACAAAAAGGGGGAGATTGTTAATACAATAAACCGTAAAAACGTTTATTAATATTTTGCGATCTCTTTGTGTTTTGTTGATAACAAATATAATGTTATCTTAAGTATAATTTTAAGGATACATGTTATTTTTGTAAAGCATTTACATATAGCCATTTAAATACAAAAATGTAGTAATTAAGCATTTGTTGTAATAGTTTATTAGGATGAGTAAAAACCATAACCCATGGATCATAACCCATACCCAAGTTGGCTAGATACAATGTATACTTAGATACATTGAATCTAAAGAAAACCCATGGACCAACCCATAACCCATGACCCATAACCAAAAAACCCATGGGCAAAGAGGAGCGTCCCACGGATCCCTAGGATTACACTAGACGGATCCCAAGTGGGAGGGATCCGTGGGATCCGGGGAACAGTGGAAGATTTTGCCTATAAATAGAGAGCCATTTCTTCATTCTAACTCACCTCTCTTCTTATTAAATCTCTTGAACACTCTCATTCTCTTCTAACATATAGATCACTTGATATAGAGAGTTGTTCTTCTTTCTTTCTATTGTGATCCTCATATAGGTCCTTCTCTAAGGCGAGATCACGAGCATTCTAGAAGTCATCCAAGCAAGGGGTCCTTGATTGATTTGTCACTCCGCAAGATTTCTGTAGCGAAGATCTTGTATTTGATATTTCACATATTTGTTGTGTAATAGTCGTGTTGGTTTGGTCCACCGTGTTACGGACTCGGTATCTAGCTTTGTACCGGAAAAAGGTGTAAGCAACGCTGTGAAGGCTTCTCCGCCAAGTGAAGGAGTTTGTTGACATAGTGCTTGAACTCTTGAGTAGGTGACTCGGGGAGTGGAGTAGGGCAAGGAAGGTGTCCTTGTAGCCGAACCACTATACATCGGTTGTGTCATTTCTATCCATTTGCTTTACTTTATTTACTTGCTTTATCATTAGATCTATACTTTCTCTACATCCATAAGATCTCACATATTAACGAATCTAAAGTTTTTGAAACTAACTTCAAATCGGCAAAACTATTCAACCCCCCCTTCTAGTTTTCCACAGTAAGGAAGTTGAAAGCGATTACGAAAAAAAGTGTTTATCATTCGACGAATGGCTTGCGCATAAGTTTGGTACCTCAAGGGTTGGCAATTCAGTTAGGAAAAAGGTTTTTATTGAGTGGATGATTGATTGCTACCCAGAAGGAGGTGAAGCTGGGAAAAATGACATCATGATTGAAGGCTTATTGAGCACCACATTCGGTGGTGGTTGACTTAAAAGCCCCATGGTTTTGAGTCTAACTTAAAGACTCGTTAATAAGGAAAAGTGCTCTTTTGGGAGAGAACTCTTCATTTTTATTGTTGGGTTTTGTGCTTTTAACATTTTTTGCAGGAATTGGAGTTGAATGAACGACCTTTAATAGGATATTGGATTCTGTCCCGATAGCAAGTTACAACTTAACTTTATCTATGGTTACGCCGTAACCATCATACAATATCACATTTGGTGCAGGTAAAGCCATAGGTTTTAGTCCATTGTTTGGAAAGTGAATTTGTGGCTTAGGTGTAGTCAAAATTAGTGTTCTTTGTCTCTAGTTAATCACATTCAACTTAGCTTCTTCCAACTTACTCAGTCCATACAATTCATACAAGGTTCTTGGCCTAAACATTCTGACTAATAATTACATCTCACTAACCAATCCAACCATAAAGAAACTCGTGCATTGTTTATCAGGCAATTTAATTCTACAAAGCAATCTATCAAAAGCATCAATGTAATCATGTCCACTACCAGTTTGCATAAGCTTTTTGATCTCACTCAAAGGATCATCATAAACAATACCAAATCTTTTCAAAATTGCTACTATATAAACATCCCAAGGCACATCATCCCCAACAAATCTTACAAACTCCCTATGCCACATTAAAGCAAGATCAGAAAGATGAATAAAAATAAGATTACCCTTACAGGGATATGGTATGTTGTCATTCTTGAACAACTGTTCACATTTGAATTACCAACCCCTGACATCAACTCCCCCAAACTTAGGAAACTCCACTTTGGTAACTCTACTAAACAACTGCTGATTACCATTTTGACCTCCAAGATTTCCATTTTTTTGGCTGGTTCCTTCTCCACTGCTTATTCTGTTTTCCAAAGCTCTAATAGTGTTTCCAATTTCAATTATAGTTCTCATCAGATCCTCTATAGTGGGTGCCCTGTCTTGAATAGGTCCCCCCACTCTTAATAGATTTAGTATTCACCATGATTAGTTATCACACTGACTTAATGATTCTCTCAAGAAGTAACCACCACTAATTCAGTTACACCAAGAACAGACCACCATACAATTCTAATCTAAACGTATTTGTGACATGGAAACAAAATTTTAATCAAGAACGTGTTTGTGATTGGGCAAATGGTCCAGAATGATCAAAATTATTTTGGTACATGGGTTGATAAAAAGATCAAGATTTCGATGGTGTTGTGGAAAACTAGAAGGGGGGGTTGAATAATTTTACTGATTAAAACTTGGTTTTAAACTATTTAGATCGACTTATGTCAATCTATTAAACATGTGTGTTGGATGTTGGTAGACAAACATATACAAGTATGTAATGCAAAGATAAGGAGTAAGAAGCACATAACCACGACACGAGTATTTATAGTGGTTCGGCTACAAGGACACCTTCCTTGCCCTACTCCACTCCCCGAGTCACCTACTCGAGAGTTCGTAATCACTACACGACACCAACTCCTTCTGGCGGAAAATCCTTCACAACGTCGTCTACTCTTTTTCCGGTACTAGGCTAACCACCAGGTTCTTTCACCAAGGAGAACCACACCTACCACAACTTCGCCTATCCTTTATCCGGTACTAGGCTAAGTACCGAGTTCCATTACAATGGAGGAACTACTACCCAACACTACACAACACCTAACCCCAAAGGAGATCTACTCCTTTTCACAACATCAACAAGGATATCAATATCCTTTGACCCAATACTAATCTATCTTGTACATCGAATCACACCATATCAAATGTACACCTTAGGCACCTTTCACTAATGCCTTTTGACTCGATCTTCAAAGCACCTTTCACTAATGCCTTTGACTCGATCTTCAAGGCACCTTTCACTAATGCCTTTAGCCTTGACTTCTAAGCACCCTTCACTAGTGCTTTCAATACGGACGATCGAAACCCTTCACTAATGTCTTCGTCTTGACTCTTTTAGACATCTTTCACTAATGTCTTCAACACTACACTTCTTATGAGAAAGAAAAGAACTGTCAACAAGAGAACCTCAGTAGTCTTGATGATAACGAAGCATGGCAACTCATGGACTTGAGCTTGCTCGTCTTCAAAAGATGGTGATCTCGCCTTTAAGAGGAACCTAGAGAATCACACGAAAACAAAACTACATACATAGATCACTTGGATCTGGGGTTAGAGAGTTTTTAACTCAAAGAGAAAATATGTGAGAAAGGGGTGAGAAACAATGAAGAAATGGCTCACTATTTATAGAGGAAAAACATCTACTGTTCCACGAATCCCACGGATCCCTTACTTGAGGGATCCGTCCAGTGTAATACTGGGGATCCGTGGGACGCTTCCCTTTACCCATGGGTTTTGGGTCATGGGTCATGGGTATTCAAGTAGATACAATGTATCTATAAGATGCAATGCATCTAGTCCATGGTTCATGGATTAAAACTATGGGCCATGGATTGAAACCATGTATGACTAAAGCATGATGTCATGCAATGGGTTATGGGTCAAGTTCCATGGGTATGGGTCATGGACTTTGGGTTGTACCCAACTACATTCAATGTATTTTGGTCAATGGGTCAAATATTTAAGTTTCTACCCAATTGTATTACCCATTATAATACATACTAGTTATGTATATATTTTCCCAATATGTAAACACTAGTTGTTGTACATATGTATTATTTAAATCATAAAATCACTTATACTTGTTTTAGTGTTTTATGTGAAAACGTAAGTGTGTTAGAAAACTATTGACTCAAACCATTTATGTATTTTATTTGTTTTGTTAAAATGATTTTACGTTTGTTATCGACAAAACATTAGAAGATCGTAAAATATAAATAAACTTTTTTACGACTTATTTGTATTAACAGGTGTAACAAAATATAACTGAAATAACTGAATTCTAACAGAATGCAGCCACAGATGGTGGTAAGGTAGCAGAATGTGGGCTCTGATACCATTTGATGTTCTTTAGATTTCAGTTAGAGATGGTAAAGAGCTCAACATTAATAGGAAATTGATAAACAATAAAGAGATTCAAATCAATGATGTTTTGTTATTATGATAGTGATTAGTTTGTTACAAACAGAGAGAATGAAAGTTTACAAATTGATAGAATGAATATAATAAAAGTGAGAGAGTGAATTTATACAATGAAATGGAATTAACAGACTTTCCGGCTAAAATGGCTAATTGAAAGTCTGTTGTGAAAATGTTGACTTTTGACTTTGACTAATCTTGTAGATCATATCACGAGTATGAAGCACTAGTCGCACAATCGTCAAAGCCGTTAGGCGATCAATTTTAAGACATATAAAAACAAAAAGATTTTTCTAGTGGGCCACCTATTAATCAAACCCAATATCAAAGCATGTACTTGCATGAGATACGTGTAGAAAAAAGAAAAAGTGGAGTCAAGCAATCGCAAGGTCGAGCATGATAATGTCAGAAGGTGAGTAGGCGCTTCCAATAATTCTTTTCAAGGAAATTCACAAATGGACGAATATTTTTAGAATACCGTAGGTGATGCACACAACAAGTTAGTTGGTGAGAAACGTACCAAAAATAAACTCATTGGAAAATGGAACAAAATAAAGAAGACGGACATTCGAGGCCATCTACAAAAAGTACAATAACCCACGACAAAGTCGTTTTCGACGCCGCTGAGCGGCAATTCAAGCAACAAGTTAAACGAAACTTCATTTACAAAGTATGTTGGCATGTACTTAAAGATTACCCGAAGTTCTTTTTGAATCTGGTGTCATGAGCCAGTTGCAGTTATTTGACGACATCCCAGACCCAATAAATCTTGACGATGACGAGGCTCCAATCAACCCGAACCCAAACCCGAATATGGAAACGCTATTTTGAGACGACCTAATTCGCCGACTACCAAGTCGCGACACTAGCAGAAAAAGTCAAAGGAGTGCAAATTCATTGGATACGACTTCGTCACGATATTCAAGCGATGAATTTTGTGAGCAGCTTGCGAAAACCACGACAATTCAACAAGAAACTATTCAAGAGGCGTCAAAGAAAAAGCTAGTGTTGAAAGCGTTCAAGTTTCTCCAAACGTCAATTCCCGAAAGTTTGAGTGAAAAAGAAAGAAAATGGCTTGAAAAGGAGCGAGAAAATGTGTGACAGGAGTATGATGATACGTTTGGTTCGGGCTCAGGACAAAATGAAGACGAAAACAAATAGGAAGACTAGTCTATTACTTTTAGAATTTGTTTTATAAATGTAATACTTTTATATTAATGTAATGTTTTATTAAAAGTGTGAATTTTTTAGTTATGTGTTAATTGAAAAAAAAAAAAAAAAAAAACCAAACAAAAACGACATACCATCTAAAGAGGTGTTTGGTTAAGGTTATATGTGACTTATAAACTAATTTGTATATCGGCTTATATTTCATAAGTTCCAGTTTCTCGGCTTATTTTGCTACTTATGGAGAAGCTTATGGGCTTATCAAATCCAAAATCCAAAATCAAAATCAAAATCAAGTAAGCTTATATGTAGGTTTGAATTTTGTGATTTCTAAAATGCGGTTGTTAGTGTAATTTCAGCATACATATAAGCTTAAACAAACACCCCCTGAGCCGAACAATTGTCCTATGAACATTTTTCTACTTTACAGAAGAATGCTGGTGTTGAGAAACAGGCATCCACTCAAGCAGCTCTTCTTCATATCATCTAAACGCTTTTGTACTAGTATTTCATCTTTAAATCCAAATGAAGCTCCAAAACCCCATTTCAGTTTCCTGGTTAATTTCTTAACCAATTCAGTTGGTTTCACAAAAGAAGCAGCCATCATCACTTCAAGTAAGGTACCATCTCTCATATCCACTAAAAATCCTGAATTAGTTATCAATGTCTTGAAACAATACAAATTAGACAAAACCCATATCAGGGAGATGATATTTTTTGCTCCCAAGATACTAAGCTGTAGGCCCAATAAAAACCTTGAACCTAAGGTTAAGTTCTTTAGGGAGTATGGGTTTTCAGGGTCTGATCTTGTTCAGTTAATGAAGGCGAATCCGGGTGTTCTGAATGCTGGGCTGCATACACAAATCATTCCTCTTGTTAATTTTCTTAGAAGGTTTATTGCTAGTGATGAAGAATTGTTTGAGTTTATCAAGAAAACAAAATGGTTGTTTTTTCCGTCGTCTAATGTTAAAAGATTGTCAACCAATGTGTCCACATTGCAGAATCGAGGTTTATCTAACGAGCAAATTGCAATGTTTATTACTAGAAGATTTTCAGGTGCGTTGTTGAGTCCTAAGGATTTTGAGCGTAGGTTGGTTTGGATTGTGAATGAATTAGGAATCCCCGAAAACTCTAGGATGTTTGTCTATGCGGTTTATGCAATTTTGCGGCTTGATAAATCTAATGTAGAGAAGAAGTATGATGTTCTTAGGAAGTATAATTGGTCTGAAGAGGATATAGCTACGTTTGGGAGGGTTAATCCTTTCAATTTGGTGTTATCGGAAGCTAAAATCCGTGCAGGGTTGGATTTCTTCATGAAGGAACTCGGGTATACACCATCCTACTTGGTCACTCACCATTCCATGTTGAGATCGAGTTTAGAGAAAACGGTGAAACCTAGATACAAAGTTTTGGAAATTTTGAAGGAGAATAAGCTTGTTAGTAGTAAACCGAGCCTTGCTGCAGTTGTGGCATATTCTGAGTCGTTGTTTCTTAAGTTTGTCAAGCGCTATGAGAATGAGTTGCCTGGTTTGGCTAAAAGTTACATCAATAGTGTCCAGAAAACCAAAGGTAAAATTGTATTAAACTGTTGATTTGACAAGTGTTTTATAGTATGTACTCCGTATCTCATCGTTGTTTCCAACAAATTTTGGTTTGTTTTTTTAGGACTAGGGTAGCAAGTATTTGGTAGTATCTAACTATGTATTCTTATGACGAAGTTGATATGGTACCTTTGCATGTAGATGTTTTAACTTACTATGACAAATGCTTTTAAATATTGTTACAGATTATCTAGATATCTTGTTTTAGGCATTTTATCTGTCTCACGAAAAAGGCAATACGGTGGTATGTCTTACCTTGAATGAAACAATATTTCTTTCCCCTTTTAGGTAAATATTCAACAAGCTACCTAGTTTAATACAAGGTAAAGAAACCTGAAGCAACTCATTGAAGACCACCCAAATTTATTCTCGCTGCACAAAACAACTGAGAATTACCTAATTTGCTCATTGAGGTACAAACTTTGCGTGTTTTGATTTAATCTTTGTGCACATTAGTTTTTTTGATTATGTAATCTATGTGCCCAGCATGATGTGAGATCTTCTGTTTTATTGAGTTTCATTCTTTATAAAATCATATTGTACTGCCCTTATTACCGATTTCAAATGATGCTAGCTAGGCTAGATATGGACTCAGTTAGTCAAACATTCCGGATTCACTTGGTAGGCTTTTCACAAGGCAACATGTCTCATTTATACCCAGGTGTTAAGAATTGTGTTTAGGCTTTTCCTGAATGCTGATAATGATTATGTACTTGCTTCTTCGTTTCATTGTAATAGTCTTCTTTAAAAAGTAAAACAACAAAATTAATAAGTCAAAAGCAGAAATAAACAACTAGGTATATAAATCATACTGTATACAGTCAGTTTTTCACGTATACAAGTAATACAACTGGGAAGTTTAAATAATAGAACCTCAGAATATTAATAATGACAACACTTAGAACCTTGGATTTCGATAGTAAATTTTACGATTTTTTGGCTTAAGAAGTAATTTGGAACTATATGTTGAGCGATACACATCCACCAAGAGAGGAAACTGCAGTTTAGCATATAAAAGGATTGGTATAACAGCAACTGCACTGATAATAACTGGTATGGAAATCAACTTGTCACGGTATAGCACGAAAAAGCTAATGGTAAAGGTAACCATCATAGTAACTATTGACAGAAATAGTGCTACCAAACCTAGCATCAATTTTTTAGGTAGTGATTCCAAGAAATCGTTTTGAGCATAACGTGAAGTTAGGATGGATAAAAACATGAGGATTGAAGCTGAAGACAGGATTAAAGAAATGGCATCCAATATGACGAACGCTATGAAGGGCCCATCTCGAAGGAAAATGGGAAAACCAGTGTTTTGGTCGTACCCACCTGGAATGGTGAAAGCTACTGAAAATACTACAGTGGTTATAAGTGCAGCAACTACCATGCTTTGATTAGCTGTTCCTTTCATCCACTTTTCCCCTAGGGAAACCAGATCTTTGTGGTTTTCAGTGAATAGTTGACGCGGTGTTTTGCCTGCATTGTTCTTCTGTTCTTTATAAGAAGGAGGGATCATAGACTCTATTTCCTACAACACACATATGGGATCATTAAATTCCCTCCTATAAAATCATTTCAGAATGCTGTTGAAGACCTTAAACATAAAAATCCGATGTGCTATGACAAATAGGTTAATCAATTATTTGGATACTCATAAAGTCATAAGTTGTGAGAAGATGTACCTTGAACCATAACAATTCGCGTTGCAATTGAAAAGCGGCTCCTGAAACATCCTCAAGTGAATTTTTCTCTGCATTCATTCCAACTAAGTGCAGCATATTGTTACCTTCTATGTCTCTCATGGTAGTTATGAGATCCTTGAGCGATCCTATCTCATGTAATAGACTGTATATACCCTCTCGACGATGAGAGACAGCTATGTGGAAGATAGTTTGCCCAAGGTCATTAGTCTTCCATATAAGATCAGGATATTCACGAATCAACTCAACTACAAATTTAGTGTTGCCCACTTCTGCAGCAACAGATAGTATTTGAGAAGGGTATATGTGAACTTCTTCTTTCTCAATCTCGACTTCCTGTGGCATGTCACCAGTTTTATCCTTAGGCTTTTCCAAAACAATCTTTGGGCCTTTGAGTAAGTTATCAATATAATCCCTAGGCTTTTCCACAACCTTTTTCCAGATTTTTCTTAGTAAGTGTGTAGCTTCACTTTCCTTTATGGCAGGTCCCATCTTCACATGAAAGACAGCAAAAACTGAAAGCAGCCATCAAATAGTAGAGACCAATTAATTAAACTATATAGTCATATGCATTGAAGAGGTTGAAAGAGTGTAGTTGTCTAGATTCTAGAATAAAGAGATACTCATACAATGATCACCAAATTGAATTCTATAGAGTTGCATGCCTTACTAATTCTCTAAGTACATGAACAAAAATTCAGAAACCCATAATTATATATTCGTAGACTTTTTATAACAGATACAGGGTATACAAATATACTAGCTTGATAACATACAGTGTAGGTTACTTACCTGATTTGATGATTCTAAAGACAGCACATGGTTTTATATCATTAAACGCACAAGGTTTTCGAGCCAAATCCTGCAGCGTATGGCCTACACACTCAAACTTAGATACTGCGTGTTGATGGTCGTCCCAAATTTTTAGAGCAACATCTACAAAAGATTTGACACTCACTTAATGAGGCGAAATTCTTCAAAAAGCAACAAGATTTATGCAGAACCTGAGCTCAATGCTCATTAATGAACGCTTATTACACCCGGTCTCCCAAGGGAGATCATACACAATGCAAGTATAATAACTAATGTAATTAAAAAATTAGAAACTTACATCTTAACCTTTGAAGAATTTTGTCTTTTTAACTAAGTTAAACGAATAAAACTTTGAAAACTAATTGAAGAGCAAGGTACATAAAAACAATACGAGTGAACAGAAGATAGTGTGCGCGCCATAAATACCAAATATATCACGTACCGTACAACTCTGCCTCGATGCATTTCAAGAATATCCAATCCCATTCGTTATATGGAATACAGAAAGGTAAAATTTCCCGAGACTTATCATAAAGATACGTCACCATATCACGTTTTCCGAATAAAGAAGCCAAAAAGAGCGGCTTCATGTCCTGCTTAGTATGAGGAAATATTGGAATATGAGGATGCATCCCTGTGTCCTGATTACTAATACTGATTTCTAGCAGATCTGGCTTCTTTTCAACCATAATCTTAGCCACCTGGACGTTTCCAGCAGCTGCTGCTAAGCAGAGGGCAGTATTTCCTTGTTTATTCTGAAGTTGCAAGAGATGTGGCTCCATACCGGACACAAGTTTCTCCACAAACTTTGTGTTTTGTGCAGCTGCTGCAACATGAAGCGGTGTTTCCCAATTTTCGTTGATACAATACCATACAAGAAATGGACGAATTCTAAGGATGCGTAATGCAGCCTCCCAATCTCCTGTGATTGCCGCCTCATGTAGTGGAACACAAATATCAATGTATTCTCTAGCCGTTCAAAAAAAAAAAAAAAAAAAAAAAAAATCAATGTATTCTCTTCGTCTTTCTTCTAAATAATTCAAAATTTTGTTTAAAGTTAGTAACTAACAATATCAATTAATGCAATGCAGTTAGATAGCCACATGCTTAAGACTCAAGAGTACGTGTTAGCTACTGTCATAGGTAATCTTCTTTTCATGATACGACTTAATAATTACCTTTAAGTAAATCTCCACAAGGATAATAGTGTCTTTGTGTTTCTGGTGGTTGCTGTTGGGGAATGATTGCTAGTATCGGATTAGGTGTGTTGTTTGGTCGTGGTGGCTGAGTATTCATGTTTTCGTGCGGGGGGGTTAATATGAAATGTGGATGATCCATTGGTGGCCTAATACTCGAATTTCCGTTCGGGGGGATTAATATGAAATTCGGCTCATCTATTGGATCCATGTCTCTGGTCTTTTTTAACTTCTTGCTGCCTGTTTCTTGCCCTGCATAATCATATTATACTGTTAATAACTAAAACTGCAACATATTTTTGGTGGTCATGTGCGGAATAAAAAATGAGGCCCCAAACATATAATTTCTAACCAAAGGTTTGTATTAAGCTTATCAGAGACGTGTGTGAGTTATTTGTGGTACATGTAAGAATAGCATGAGACTAGATTTGAGTTACCTAAACCAGCAAGACTAGTGTGCAGGTTTGACTGCCCTCAATGACAGAGAAGAAGAACTTTCTCTTAATAAGTATTTGTGGATGGATGAGAAGCTAAACATGAACTTATATAGCTGATAAATAATTAGCCCTTCATTATTTTAAGCTAAACATACTTATAGTCCTATTATAATGTGTCAAATTTAATAACATAGCGATCTATTCTCATAAGAGATCCTGGTTCAAATTAACCTTGTAGGTAAATATCTTGGTATAGGTAGGGAAAATTTAGGAAGTTATCACATGAATGCAGCTTAAGCGTCGTACATCGTAGCTAAAAAGATTCGACTTTCCTTAGATAGCTTGAACAAATATCCCTCAGTTTACCCGTTTTATTATGATATAAAAGATGAGTAGTTAGTTGTAGACTTTAGTTACGGTGAGAAATTAAGAAATTTGAGAAATCATGAAAAACATGATTTGAAGCCTTTCAAAATAAATTTGTTTAAAGTTCTATTTTCGTTAGAGGGCAATATGAATGTTGTATCATGTTCCATCGACACACTAAACGGATTATATGATTATCCGGTGTGGAACTACGCCAACGTTTTTATTGGAAAATCGGGGGTTTCCAAGTCCACGGCCAAGTTTTTATTACTCCTTGGGTTGTAATTTTTGTCTTATTAGGTTCAGCCGCTTTAGCCGTTCGGAACCCACAAACCATTCCGACCGGTGGTTAGAATTTCTTCGAATATGTCCTTCAATTTATTCAAGATGTGAGTAAAACTCAAATTGGGGAGGAATATGGTCCTTGGGTGGATTCATGTTTTTTACGATTTTTTATGTAAAAATGATTCTTTAGTCGATTAGAAACAAATTACTGATCAACGTTTTGAAATTGTAACCTTTGATTTATATTATTTGCAAAATATCATATAAATGTCAAAGTTTTGAAATTTCAATAAATCTACACTAAAATAGCTATTAACTCGTTTGTTTTGAATCATGGGAAAAAATATTTTTACATACAAAAACTATAAATCAACACGACTAAATGCATTTTTCATGTTAAGAATGTCTCGTTTGATCCTGATTTGCTAGCAGTAAAACACAAATTTACATTAAAACTTAACGTGATTACAAGATCAGCCTAAACGATTCCAAAAAGTTGATATTTGTACTGAGGGGCATAGATCGTATAGATTATTTTGCACCTACTAAATGATCTTATATGCTTTCGTGGAGTCAACTACTACCCGGTGGGTCTGGTACATGCATTTATATGCGTCGACTTTTAAAGGAATATGAAATAAAAGAACTAGTTATATCTTTACTCAAATTATAAGTGATGCTGAGCTCATTGTCAAATATGTCAAGTGACAAAATAACATTCTGTTTGGTGTTCAAACCTAATCTCTCGTCACAACTTTGTTTGTATTAGTATATCCCGGTTAACCTTATACCGAAAGGAAGACGATAAATGGCGGTGTGTTCAGATGGAAAAAGTCGGCGATGTGAAAAACATGGGATGATGGACTATAGTTGATGACGAGGTCCATGATGGTTTGGGTTTGAGGAGAGAAGTGTTGGGTATGCATATTATAGGATTCTGTGCGTTTGTTAAAGGTAGAGGTGCAAGTATAAACCGGTTTTCAAAAAAACCGGACGACAAAACCGGAACCGGTTTTCAACAAAACCGGTTTTTACAAAACCGAAACCGGTTTTAGTAAACCGAACCGGTTGTACCGGTTTTAAGTTTTTCCAGCGGACCGGTTTTTTACCGGTTCTAAAACAGGGTAAAACCGGTTTTTTGAAAAAACCGGTTAAAACCGATTTTTTTTTTTTTTTTTTTGGTCGAAAACCGCTAAAAACCGGTTTAAACCGGTTAAACCGGTTTTAAAAACCGGTCAACGTAAAGTCAAACTAGCCGTTGGATTTGAATACCGGCTAAAAACCGGTTTAAACCGGTTAAACCAGTTTTAAAAACCGGTCAACGTAAAGTCAAACTAGCCGTTGGATTTGAACACCGGCGAAAACCGGCGAAAACCGGTCAAAACCGGTTTTGACCGGTTTTTAAAACCGGTCGGCTGGAAAATGGTTACTGTAGCACAGTAGACGTTATGACATGTTTCTTACCGTTTTTTCTTGTCTTTTTTTTGATTTTTTGAGTTCTTTGAAGCTAGAACTTGTAGTATAAATATGTGTTTTGGGTTGAGGCTTAAAACACATCAAATCTCTCTTTAATCTCTCTATTATCTCTAATTTCTTTATAATGGAAAACACACAATCACAACAAGCTTCCACTAATCCTCCCTCCGTTGGGTCTTCCCGGTCACGAAAACATTACACACAAGATGATGTTCTTCATGTTAAACCAACCGCACGAAATCCGGAGGTTTTTAATCATATGGATTTGTGTGTTATGAAGGATGGGACGGAAAAGGCGCGTTGCAAAAAATGTTTGAGCTTTTATGCTTCCGGGGCTAACACTACACTAAAGGGTCATATAGCCAAATGTTCCGCGGTACCTCAAAATGCCGACGGTACTATTGGTGAGGATGGTCAAATTTGTGTATATGATAATGATGCGCTTCAAAGAGATTTTGCGGGGTGGGTCATTCAATATACTTATCCATTCAACCTCTTCGACAACGCCAAGCTTACGGCCATCATCAAAAAGAGGCTACACGGGCGGTATAAACAAGTAAGTCGTACTAAACTTAGAAGTGATGCTTTTAAATTATGGGAAACGGCTAAAAATGATATTATTAATGGTTTTCATGATTATAAATATGGTGTTTCTATAACTACAGATGTTTGGACCGCACCACATGGTTCGGCAAATTCTTATCTCGCCGTTACGGCTCATTGGTTTAATCCCGAATCTTGGTTATTAATGAAACGGACAATTGCTTTTAAACTATTTGGTTATCCACATACGGGATCTAATTTAAGAAAAATTTTACATGACACTTTAATTGAATATAATTTAGATGATAAAGTTTTTACGATTTCACTAGATAATGCATCTAATAATACTAGAGCTATGGAATTGTTAAAATTACGTATAAAACCCATTTTAGATGGTGCTTTTTTTCATTCCCGTTGTGTTGCTCATGTTATAAATTTATCCGTTCAAGCGGCATTAAAAATATGTGAGAGATTACGTTTGGTATTTAGGGGTATGTTAACAAATATATATCGCTCGAGTAATGAACGACAAATGAACTATAAACGTTTTCGTAAACAATGTGGTGAACCATGGCTAGGACCGAAATTAGATACACCTACTAGGTGGAATTCTACTTGCATTATGTTTGAAAATATATTACGACAACGTACTACTTTAGATGCTTTTAATGAATTACTTGTTGAAAAAAAACCGTTCTACTTCGATAGATGAGCAAGATTGGGATCGACTAAATGCTTTAACTATTTTTTTACAAGTTTTTAAAGAGGCAACAACTATAGTATCGGGTGTTTATTACCCAACTAGCCCATTAGTTTTAAATCAAGTTTATGCTATGACGGAAAAATTAGACGAATTAAAAGACTCACCTACTCAAATGTTTAGAAAAATGGTTAAAGTTATAAAAAAGAGATTTATAAAATATTTTGCTAGTTTACCTTTGGTTTATACTTGTTCCGCCGCACTTAATCCATGTTTAAATGTTGGAGGCGTAGAATTTTTAATAAGAAGAATAATGGAAAATTTAGAATTATCTTTTGGGTTGGACGGTGAAGATCCCAACTATATAGAATCTCAAGTTTTTAAATTTAATGATTATTTTTAAAAATTGTTTGAAATTTATGCAACAAAATATGGTCAACAACCAAACCCAATTCTCGACCCAATGCGGGCCGGTTCGTCCCGAATGACAAGGGACATTAACATAAACCTTTATAATACTTTACGTGAAGACGCTACAAAGCGTCAACGATCATCGGCCCCGACAAGCGAGTTGGGACAATATATGGCTACAAACTTTTTAACAACTTTAAGTCCCGATGAGTTTGCAAACTTTGACATTTTGGCTTGGTGGAAAGAAAGGGAAATCCAATTTCCAATTTTAGCCGCTATGGCTCGTGACTTATTAGCGGTCCAAGCTTCGACGGTAGCTTCCGAATCGGCCTTTTCTCATAGTGGTCGAATTATATCGGATAGAAGGACAAAACTTAGCCCCGAATCCGTGGAAGTATGTGTATGTTTGAAAGATTATATGGACGGAGTAGATAGGGTACAACATCAAACATCGTTGGAAGGTTCGATTGAAGAAGTTGAAGAAACTATAGCACAAGAAGAAGATGACATGGGGATATCACCTCCGGCTACCGAATTAGATGAAGGTGAATTTGAACCATTTGATGTTGAAGAGTTAGATGTAGAAGAATTTTTGGATGATTTAATTTCTTGAGTATACACGGGTGATGGCAATGCCGAAGCTCGATATACTTGAGTATACTAATATGTTTTTGGGTGATGGCCATGCCGAAGCTCGAAATGTATTAGTATTTATTTATTTTTAGTTCTATAATTGTATTGTTTAAATAAAAGTTATGATTGTATTCGAAATGTATTAGTATTTTATAGTTTTAGTTGTATGATTGTATTGTTTAAATAAAAGTTATGATTGTATTCGAAATGTATTAAATGTTTTAAATTCCGAAAAAAAACCGAACCGGTAAAATACCGATAAAAAACGGATCCGAACATTTAAAACCGAAAAAACCGAACCGGTAAAAAACCGATAAAAAACCGATTCCGAACATTTGAAACCGAAAAAAACCGATTCCGAACATTTAAAACCGAAAAAAACCGATTCCGGAAAAACCGAAAAAACCGAAACTGATTTTTGGCAAAACCGGTTTATTAAAAACCGGTTTTCCAAAAACCGAAAACCGGTAAAAATTGGTTTTTTTGCACCTCTAGTTAAAGGTGATTTGGATAGGTTTTGATTTGAGTCATAAATTCAAAATTTTGGATCCTCTCGTATTCAATTAACATGAGAGGTAATGTTGAGTTTGTTGCGAGAGTAAACTCAATTTTTACTAAAACTAGAAGGGTACTCACGCAATGCGGCGGCGGGTACCCGATAACTATTTTTATAGCGAACAAATGCTTTCATATGACCTTTTAAGCACAGTAAGACGACCGACATCTTCTTTTTTTTATGTTCGTTTTGACAATAAATTTACAGATATCAAGAATTTCATTTAGCCCGTGATCGTTTGGGCTCGAGACCGTTCGGGCTCAAGCCCATTTGGCTTGTTGCCCGTTCGAGATTGAATATCTATACTACTATATTTGTATAATGTGCTTTATTATTTGTATTAGTGACATTTAATGCAGGAATTGTGTTTAATTTGGTTGTACAATATGCTTGATAATTTGTATTTCTTATGTAAGGGTGTTTTAATAACTGTATTAATTATATTTATTGATCAGTAAATTAATTGACTATATTAAATAGCATTAATGATGTGTTTTGTTTTTTATTATGTGCATTAAAGTGGTGTACACTATGCTTCTTGTTTTGTACGTCTGAAAATTATGTGCATTGAATAATATGATGTATTGAATTTTAAGTCTTTCTGTTATAGTAAGTGTGTAGGCTTATTTTTTTAAGACTTCCTTTTAAAGAAAGTCTCAAACACTTTATATAGTAGTATAGATAGAGGTCACACAATAGATTACTTTTTTTTATTTATTTCTTTTTCCCAAATAACTTAACATTTACTCTCATGTTCAATTCAAATTGAACATGAGATTATCTCAATTCTAAATTCAGTTGTTTGATTGGAGGGTTTATATTTGAAATGTAACCGGGGCCCACAACTCAATGCTGGCAAAGATGGATAAGGGCTCACAAAACTCAATGCTGTCAAAGATGGATTTTTGTTGATTGCATTCTTTTACACACTAAGGTGTGCTTGGTTGGGGGGGGGGGGGGGGGGGGGGGGAGGTTCAGGAATGGTAAATGTAATGATTAAACATGCTTTGTTAGGAGTAGGGAATGCAATCATTATTTAGTATTGGGGAATTACCCAATAAATTGGGAGGTATGGTAATGATTACCCACCACCACCACTAGCAGTAGCCACCACCAGCAGCACCACCACCACCAACAGCCACCACAATTAGCAGCCACCACAACTAGCAGCCACCACCACCACCACCAGCCACCACCACCACCACCACCACCAGCCACTACCACCATCAGCCACCACCACCACCACCACCACCAACAACAACAACAGCCACCACCACCACCAGCCGCCACCACCACTAGCCGCCACCACCACTACCACTTTAGAGTTTAATGTGTTTTTCTTAAACCAAGCACTATCAAAGATAATGATAATATATATTTAATTCATTTGCATTCTCTTTGCCTTTCTCTTTTTCCAATCCCCATTTTGAACCAAGCACACCCTCATTCTTTATATATATATCTCTCTCTCTATTACTTATACACATTTTCATTTTTAAATAATAAGTTTAATTTCTATTTTAATTAGATATATATTTTTTTCTTTTAAGTCAAAACCAAATCCTAAATCAAATTTAAATCTAATTCTAATCACGTATACAAACCTAACGTACCTGATATAGGAAATATATATAACTTAAAAAATTAAAAAAAAAAAACCAATTGGCTTTAAGATGTAAGGTGTGTTTGACAACAAGCATATAAGAGCATTTGAGGCATTTAACATTTAGCGTTATTGGTATAAAGCTTGTTTGGAAAAAAAGTAGTTAGCATTTATAAAATTAGAAAAATGCAAGTTTTCTCACTGCTCTTTGAAAAAACATTTACAAATTAGTAGTTACCATTTAAAAGCAGTAAAAGTTTAAAAATTACTTAAATGCCCTTATGCAAAAGTAAAGTTTCTATTTAAATATGTATATTTTTTTATGTAATTTTAAACATTATAATTAACTACAATTACTCTACCAAACCTTTTATAAGATAAACTCTTATTTTGCCAAACATATCGAAACTTATAAGTTGAGCCAGGTGAGATGGCTGACCATAGAAATCCAAACACATTCTTTCGTATCCTAAGACTAAGTCCATTTTTACACTTTTACCAAGTCACCGGCACATAATCAACGCTTAGGGGTTGTCGTTTCATATAAAAGAGTAAGAAATTATATATAATACATAAAAATTGGATACGCGTTCTACCAAAATCAAAACATTGTACACTAATTTATGGTTTGGTTCACACTTGAGGTATAAAATAAAATTTGTGTTGATAGATGGAATCTATCCATCAGTATTGCAATCAAACAAAATATATATATATATATAGTGAAACTTTATTTTCAGAACCCACTTTAAATGCGAGAACTGCGAGAACTATCTCTAAACCGTTGGATTTTTTGATCAATGGATGAGATTATATGTGCCATTTTTGTCATTAGAAAAAAGATTAAAAAAACTTTGTAAATAAATGAAACCATGAACAGTTTAATAAAGGGTATTACTGGAATATCATATTATTAATTTAATATCATTCACTGATTTACAGATGATAATTAGGTTAAAAGTTAACCACTTTCTCTTTGTCAAAAAAAACCACCGCCACCATCTCTCTCACACAAACCCTAACCGCCCATACCCCAAGTCCACAACACCACAGCCGCCTCCTCCAATAATCAACACCATCGCCACAGTTCTCTAATCCACCCACTCGTCCATCGTTCTTTAATAATGATTTTGTTTCTCTCGAAAATCAGATAAGTTCATATATACACATTTCGTTCATTATGATTTGCAAGAACTTAGGCTTTTAGTGATGTTGGCGTTACTCCTTTGCAATATTCGCATGGTTCTTACAATGAGCAAATGTTTAAGGTACAACATATTGTTTATGATTTTTGCTTATTATGATGATATCTTGATTTTCCTAATGCACTTGTCTTTTTCAAAGATTTTTAAGAAAATAATACACCATATTCTTACGATAAGATTTTAAACTTAATATTATTTATGTTCATCATATGTTAAATCTTCTTATGTTCTTGATGCTGTTTGTGTGGTAGATTGTTGGTGCGGAAACCCGGTTTTGATGTCTGCGACTGAGCCTATCTTTAGCGCTGGTGGAAGAGGATGAGACCAGCCTTGGTTTTCTTGGTGTCAAGAGCCACATTAGGGATTAGTGGTTTAAAGTGAGCATCTTATTTGTTTTAATCTTTAAATCTGTTAATGGTTTGATATAAAGGTATCAAGTTTTAACTACTGGTGAGACAATAACACGCTCGCGTACATTCGCAAAAAAGACAATGGTTAAATGAAACACTATTAACAATTATTCAATGTTAATAACTGATATGATGATTTTGTGCATGCATGTTTTACTTTGTTTTTAGACATACATAGGAGCTGGAATGATATGTTCACATTGTGAATATGTCATTGCTTGCAGGGGCGATTCTTTCGTAACTTGTTACGACTTTTACTTGGTTTAAATTTCCATTTTTGATATTTTTTTAAATATGATAGGCCAAGTGACGTATATGAAAAAAAGGCTTTGCGTGTGATTTATTAGTGCTTAGACTTAGACTTTAGATGAATCAGATTTATGTTTTGGTTTTTTAGTGTGTGTATATGTTTTAGTCGTTCATATATGTTTTTAGGGGCGTGCATATTTGTTTTAAGAAATTGTGCATACGTGTTTTTGGCCGTAAAAATAAATTAAAAGAGTGTGCATATATGTTTTATGTTTGATATAAAATCATGGAAAGAGTTATGCATGTATGTTTTAAATTGTGCATGTGTTTGATAGTTGTTTTTTTATTAAAAAATATGTTTACATCATTAGTTTGATATACACAAGATTGTGCATATGCGTTATACTAGTTGTTATGATTAACTTTCGTTTCTTGTTTGTTTGTGGTTTAATTGTTTTGTGCATGCTTGTTTCAGATTGATTGCTAATGATGATATCATTGAAGACCGAGAAGTGGATGAACACAAATATACATGAAGATAATTTGCGACTTTTGAAGATATATGAATATTGCATATGTGTTATTATACTTGTAATTAAGTGAAATGTAACATTTAAATATATGAATCTTGTTTATCTTTCTATAATGATTTATGTTCTTTGATTTATGTTTCAAACTTCTAAAAGAAAATTGTAATGATTAGGCAAAATTATTAATAGGCTGATAAAAAAGTGTAAACAATTACATATTAAAAACACATGTAAATTTACATTAAAAAAAACATATATGCACCTCACCTTTTTGTACAAAAAAAAAAAAAAAAAAAAAAAAAACATACATGCACTTTGACTTTTTAGAAACATGCTTGCTAAAAACGAAAAAAAAAAAAAAAAAAAAAAAAAAAAAAAAAAAAAAAAAAAAAAACGATATTAATGAAAAAAAAACAAAAAATATATATGTAAATTGTCTTTTACTATAATACCCTTTTGGATTAAATAATAATTTTTAATATTTAAAAAAATCTCATTGGTTTAAAGTGGTTCTCGCAGTTCTCGCACTTAAAGTAGGTTCTGAAAATAAAGTCCCTCTATATATATATATATATATGGA
>BPTQ01000001.1:221649042-221695925 GCA_019973895.1 Chrysanthemum seticuspe
CTAACTTTTCTTTGATATCACGTTACTTTTTTGTTTTTTTTACTAATATTATTAATATCACCGTTCCTTTTTTAATAAAAAAATGTTAATATCACGGTTTCTTTTTACTATCACAGGAACTTTTTTTCTTTTTTTAATATAATTGTTAATATCACCGTAACTATCATATGTTTTTTTTAATAAAATTGTTAATATCATAGTAACTATCATATGTTTCTTAATATCAAGGTTCATTTTTACATGTAAAAAACTTAATATCACAGTTGGTTTTATAATATCATCATTTTATAATATCACAGTTTCATAATATCACACTAGAACTCATAATATCGTTAATATCACGGTAGGACTCATAATCAAGAAAACAAAAAGTGGTCAGAAAAATCTGAAAAAATAAAAAAATGAAAGAAGATAACAATAGTAAGGATCGCTCAAAAGGAAAAAAATTTAAAAAATCGTTTACATGGTCAATTGGTACCGTGAAGTTAGCGCAGATCTTGACTTTTTTACAAAAAGTCAAGATCAGATCTGGACCGCATCTGGAATGGGCGGTCCAGATCTGTCCGTACGTCCGCACTAAAAATAAAAATCCGCACATGATCCTCACTCTATATATATATATATATATATATATATATATATATATATATATATATATATATATATATATATATATATATATATAGGCTCCGGTTCCATTGAGAAAGTTTTTATTTTGAGAAGATTGAGAAATCTTCGTTTGACCAAATTGATTCATGTTTTTTATTTGATTCACAAGTAAACATCATTTTATGATTCACAAGTAAACATCATTGATTTGGTTAACCTCTCAAGTCAGGTTCTATATCTTTTAACTTTTTTTTACAATTGTACAGGTTTCATTGCATCTACAGATTCCTGTAAATCCAACATGATCTCATGAAAAACTAAGGTTATACGGACCATGTAGATAGTAGTTGACTGACTACTGTATTCAGAATTATGTATGTTATTATTGAACTCCAGATCGGTAAAAAGTTAAAGCTACCAAGCAGGTACATTGATGTCATGAGTAGGCAATGCCTCTTCATCATCCTCGCCTATAAGATTCATTGGGCCATCATCATATTCTTCAGCATGAGCGTGTTTTAGTCGCTCAATTACAGCTTTAAAATGAGAAGTACATGAAAGAGATGGAATAACAAATAGTGCCAAAATAAGTACAACTAAAATTTTGTGGCTCATCACAAAGAAGAATGTTATGTCCAGTTTTCGGCACAAGGCATTGTTCAAACTTTTAGGCTACAACAGAATTTAACAGCTTAATATTATTTAATTTAAATAGCCAGTAGAAGGTTTACACATATTCAAATATGACTTAGACAAAACCTTGTTTTGATAGTTTCATAAGATTACAAAATTACTTGTTAAGTAAACAAACCACGATGACAATAACAGAAAGCCATAACAATTGTTCCGACTATTAGCTTATACACGAAACTATTGAAAAATGGCATTTGTCTCATTAGACATTAACCTTGGCATTAACCTTGGCCTCAGGGTTTATGTTCAAAAGCATGTGTATCCCAGCAACGCTCATTTGACCCTCATTAATCAACTTCGAAGTCCCCTCTCATAAGTAGTAGTTACGGCAATTTGAACTTGTGAGCCGTTCTGATATTTTCATCGCGTTTGAAGCAAATACCAAGAGCCTTCTTTTTTTGCATTGCTAAATGGCAGTGCGATTATGTTGGCGCTTCCAAGGCTGCTTGTGTGGTAGGTTCAGTAATTCTCACGTGTAATCGATGTAACTGCTCATCTCTCATCTAAGCAAAACCACTCTTTCTGGAAAGCACCGCCTCGAAAAGTCTCATCATAACATCCTCAATGTGTTACAACTGGTTGGCAAACACGCTTTCGACCCTCTCTTGAAGTTGTCTCAACAACCTCTAAACTTGCGTATTATGATTAAAAGATGAAATTGTGTATTTACATTCCTCCTGATCTTCCCACCATGGATGGCTACTGCTTTCACTCCTTTTAATAAAAGATGCTCGTGAAAATCATCAGCGTTTGTTTTCACAAAACACTATAACAGGATGTGATGATTTTTGTAGGCATTCGAGTAGGTACACGAGTTTAACTTCTTGTTTCACGTATTCAACTTCTTGGATAACACCCATATTTGTTGCTCTTGCTCGACCCACGTTGACCGTGACACGTTTGCCCAAAGCACTTCGGGTGAGATTTTGGATCTTACCAGGCATGGTTTTAGAAAATAGGAGAGTTTGTCTTTGTGCTTTGAAGTGATCGAATACTTCTTTTGACATCATCTTCAAATCCAAGATTCACCAATCTATCATTCCATCTAATGTCAAATACCTGCACGAAAACACATGTTTAGGAAACCACATATCTATAATGCATAACTAAAATAATACTGTCACAAATATTATGCTTTTGTTGGTACAATAATATGAATCTTAAATAAGAAGAAAATTAAACTTAGTAGCTCGTACAATATGTACCATGAAAAAAGATTTCGTTATCTATTTCGAGGTTTTGTGGTTAATATATAAAATAGTAGGGTGAATGAAAGCTGACTTTCGTATGTTGCATTGGGATCCCTGACCTCATTTCTCTCCCACAGGAGAATATTGTGGCTAAAGCTGAAAGCTAAATCTCCGTTGTAGATAAAACAAAATATAAAAAACTCATTAGTAAGTACATGTTTCAAAAACCGACACCATTAGTATAACCACTAAATTTATTTATTATTTTGTGAGAGTGCAATGAATGCCACTTTCAATAGTTACTTAAAAGAAACAATGGTCTCGTCGCCATTTAAAGCTCACATCATGATATGGTAGGATTAGCTTGCATTTGTTATGACCCAAACATCCCTTAAGAGAGTTATTTGTCTAAACAGCCCCTGATATAAATTATATCCAAACAGCCCTTATAAGAAATTATGTATAAACAGTCCCTAAAAGAGTATCTTGTCCAAACAGCCCATAAAATATTTTTATGTCAAAAACCATGGAACATATTTTGTCCAAACTCGCCTTATTGAAGTTATCATATTTGCATACTAAACCAGTTTGGGTCACTCCCCATACAAAATAGCTTGTTTTGACCCATTACCCTCTGCCTTTAAAATAACAATTATAGATAAAATAAGCGTACATAACTTTCTAAAATACTCCGTATTAGATATCATATATAATGCCAAACATATGATCGATTCCTACGTCCAGATTAAATAGCCCCTAAAAGATAAAGAATTGCATAGACATGTAATCGATTTCACATAATGGCATGGTTGCTAATATAACGATAACCTATGCTCTTTTAAACCGCAGAGCCAGTCTAGTCCCACTGGAATTGTTACCAATTATGACATGTAAATGATTGCATAGGCGACGCCGTAACAATAACATTTGTTTTATTATTTGTTTTTTGAAGCATACTCAAGAAAAGTAATCCATAAGAACCCATCACCTGATCCTTCTACTAATTTATTTTTTCAAGTTTGCATAACAAATTAGTTTGTTTATATGCTTGTCATTAAAATAAAGGAAACCATTAATTGACAAAAATTTCAAATACCTTGTGGGCAATACATCCAATGGTGCTTAACTGAATGCAATTTGGGGGAAGAGGTATCAAAAAAATGCATAATTTATAAAGTTACATAGTTGATTTCCATACCATGAAACAAACTAAACTTTACCCAAAATATAATTTACATATCTCTAACAAAAAATTTATTTTTGTGCTCTTCAATGTGTTACATGTATATTGCACATAGAAGGTTAAATTCCAACAATATATTGCACACACACGAATGAAAACTTAATATAGCGTAGAAGATGCACCTGTACAAATATTCAAGGTGCGCCTCTACGCTTATCCCAAGAGGAAAACATGCATCAACTACAAATTGAACCTAAGAACCCCCCATTTTAACAACGATTACACTCCAGATGTTACACCTGGGTGTTAGTTGTCCCAAACATCGTCTATATGCACCAGCGGACCACATTACTCTAAGTTAAAGACATGGCCGGTTCACTTAACGCTATAAAATTTTTACGGGCTTTATACTAAAAACCAACTTTTATACTTTCAATATTTTGAAGTCTCATAGATATTACTAACCATAAAGCTTAACCTTTTTATTCTTATTATATAGATGTATGTCATATTTTACCATGGGTGCAGCTGGTTCAAGTGAAATTCTGGCTCGAGTAATTATCCCATACTGCCCAAGTCCTCCAAGAACACACTGAAAAGAGTTGCATTCTGTTGCTCTGAACATGTCACCACCTCTCCCTTCCCTGCATCTAGTAGCAAACTGAAGACAAATTACCCTTAATTAATAAGATTAAGTTTATAACATCTTGTATACTGAGTCTAAGATTAAAGAGAACAAACTGAGGACCTGAACCAAATCTTCAACATGTTGTTCATCAACAGTAAGAACTTATGTGCAAGAGTTTAAGGCATCCTTTCCTCTACCAAGCTTAAAAAACGCTTACATAAGCAAAAACGAAGATGCACATTGTGTGCCATGTGATTAGGGTCTAAAGCAAAAGTTTCCTTATAGTCCTTCAATTCACCACGTAGCTTCCCCTTCTTTTTATTATCTTCTGCCTGCAATAAAAACTTAAATTTGAGAGACATAGAAAACTCAAAAGTATGATTAAATTAGCTACAAATATCAAGTTGGTTACATTTTTTGTCTTCCTCAGTAAATTCTTCAAACCAAAATATGCTTTCTTCAATTCGCTGTGTTCTGGGTCTGACCGAAGCCTTTCTGGTAATGCCTACCTAGAGTATCAAAAGGTATTAACTACTTTTATAGAAGAGTGCTAGATAAATATTTCCTTTCAGTTTCATTTATATTCAGGTATAGAAACAGGTCGGAATGAACACCTTGTAGCAACGTCATGATCAGCTAAATAATAGTAGGCACTACCAAGGAGCAGCAATGCATCTAGATTGTCCTCGTCTTCTTTAAGAATATATCATGCATCTGAAATGGCCCTTGCATAATCCTTAGCGGCTAATACTAACTTCACCTTTAGTATTTTAACTTGACATTTAACCAATAATACACAATACGTTATCTTTGTGGAAAACATAATTGAGTCCCTCACCATCATCAAAATCACCCAACAAATCGCTCAAATTAAAATCTTCTAGACAATCTAAATTAGGAAAATTTAAGTCAAAAGCATCATCTTCTGAAGGAGATCCTGTAGTATTTTCGTTAGATGTCGGGATATCAGAAGTCACGATATCAGAAGTCGTTATCTCAGAACCATCAAAATCCAGCCTTCATTTAGCAGTACTAAACCTTTTAGAGGTTGTTGACTTCATCGGCGTTGAAATGCAATGATTGCTCTCGATTGAATAGTAACAAACTTGCTTCATTGGACTAACTTGAATAGTCTCAGATGTAATAACAGTCGGATTGGTCGACGTGAATTGCTGGTAGGGTGAGAACTATCCATTGTGCGTGATACTTTCAAGAACTTCAAGAGGCGGCTAATCAACCTAAAAAGAGTATCAATCGGATGGTGTAAGTTCCTTTACATATAGATGAAAAAACAGGGTTCAATAACTATCCATTGTGCATGATACTTTCAAGAACTTCAAGAGACGGCTACCAATGTCTCTGTTGGGATAGATACTATCCATTGTGCTTCTCTTATTTTCAGCTGGTGCTTCTCCATTGTGCTTCTCCTTTTTTCCAATTTTCTTCACAACCTGTTTACATTTCAAGTGACAACCAACTGAATTATGACACTGTAAAGAACGAATTAACAATCAAAATAGAAAAAGGGTTTACCATCTTCAGACTACCAGCTTTCCTGTTATTAAAAGAAGCAACAATATTATCTGCAGGGTTTGAAATAATACTCCCAATATATCACGCAACATATCCAGCTAAACATGTTACCCCAAGTTGTTGTGTGACCGAACAATCATCCTTTTTTCTTTGAATTGCATTACGATAAATAGAATCCACCGAGTGCTCAAAAGTTGAAAACATGATAATAGAAACTGCCCATAAGAACCAAGAAACATCAAGACTTGAACATGCAAACTAATCTTTTAGTCAAGTAGATCATATATTAGCATTTCTTTACATGGTAAGTTACGACCCAAAAGTGGAATGAGCCCTTTGTAAAATCTGCAAAACGAACGGTTACAATTACGGCAATGATAGTTTAGAATTAATAAAGACGAGAATTGTGAAGTTTGTACCCACGAAGACCTTCAGACGCGTATAGTTTTGGAAACCTTTGCAAAATGAGTTTGAGCTTGAACACGAACTTTAATAGCCTCAAAAGGACAAAGAGCCACATTAGCAATCACTTCAGCAGATGCACTGCTCAAGAAAAAAATCAGACTGTTGTTTTGGTTTTTTAGATTGCTTGAGTAGATTCTCTTGAAATATTCTTAAAGGCCAAATCTGCAAGTGCCTTGAACACCATATCTTCTTCCTAAACTTATAGATTTTTTTATGAACATACTACCTGATGAGAGGGATTCAAAGTTGAAAGTATCAATCTCAGAGCTTTCATGAGTTGAATGTGCTTCAAAAGATGATGATTGCTTTCCAAAACTTCTCTTTGGTAGTGGATTAGATGTTATGAATTAATCAACATAGTCTAAGTACAATGTATAATGTATATATAAAACGTTAAACAACATACTACCTTCTGGCTGGTTTCCAACATTCAAAACATGGATTCCGAAGCTTCTACCTGGTGTGTCACATTCAAACATGGATGTTTCCATTACAGTAGTTATCTTTTGTCAAGGCTTAACTGTTGCAGATTCAAAAACATATAGGTGTAAACTCTTTTAATTAATAAACAATGCATGTTAAGCTATCTAACAACATAATACATGGTGGAGGGTTTTTAAAACTTTTCTTTTGTTGTATGGTATTCTTTCTTAGTTCCTTCACTGTCATTCATTAAAAAACGTATATGCTATATACCATGAACATGAATTTTATAAACAGAGGAATTAATTGTTTGTCAAAAATATACCTTCTGAAGGGTTATCAGAGCTTTTCTTCACAATACGTGGTGGTGAGCTTTTAAAACTTTTCTTTTGCTGTATGGTATAACTTCCTAGTTCCTTCACTGTCATTCATTAAAAACATATATGCAATATATCATGAACATGAACTTTATAAACAAAGGAATAAATTGTTTGTCAAAAAATACCTTCTGAAGGGCTATCAGAGCTTTGTGAGCAAACATATAAAGCTTGTAAATCGTACAAGAGTTATAAGCTGTTGCCTTTGATATCCTAACTGAAAGAAAATAGGAAAAACAGTCATATGCAAACATAATATGAATAACAAATATCAAATCAGATGCTGACAAAAAAAAAACAATAACTAACCTAAATATCATCCATATTAGATGCAATTGTTCCATCAATTTAAGTAAAGATGGAATTAGCAAATACTTGTATCAAAACAGGCATGTCAAGTGTTCATGGTTACAAACCTGTGATGAAGAAACACACAAACCATAGCTTAAAAAAAAAAAATTCAAATCAACTACAGAATTAAAAGTCACGATCATTAGAGAAGATGATTGAGGAAAAGATGAAATTAGGGTTTAGATACATTATCAAACCTCCAAGAACAGCAAAACATGCACGAAAACACATTAAAAATTATTAAAACCCTAGTGATGGAGTTTTCTTCTTGGAGAGAGATTTTCTGATTAGGGTTTTTCTTGGTGCAAAAAAAAATATACGTATGTTTTTTTTTAATAATGGTTTTGGATTATACATACCTTTTCAAACTAATCAAAATATTTGTAGAGATTTATAAATTTGGTTTTCCAATTTATAATCAAAAAATGTGTTGGTCTAGTGGTAATCATGTTTGTTTGTAAATGCCAAATGCCTCCTGTTATATATAATATAGAGATATATATATATGTATATTCTGTTTTCTATACTTTAAATCAATTTTCACATATAAGTATTGACGAATGACATAAAAGAAACTCTAAAGAAATTAAAATAGCTTATACGCTATAACTTATAAGAGCTATTTTTAAGTCAAAAAAGAAAATGTAAATTTTTGTAAGCATTTGCAGAATTGTATTTTTTTTTTTTTCTCTTTCTGTTGCGTGCTCTAGCTAGTTGCTCTTCTTTTGGGTAAATTACTTCATCAATGCTCTGTAATATGTACGTAAGATATATCCTCCTAAAGTCGTTCATTTGACATACTTGAAAGATTAGGGAGATTTCAAAGATTAGTAGTGGCTGCATGTGAATACAAGAAGTATAAGCTAATACGATGAAGCACATGCATACAATATTTAGTAGACGCGTATTTTATTCGGTCAACTATGTTATGAGAAATAAAATAAGCCAACTTGGAGCTTTATAATTCATGACTTTCAATATTAGAATCTTCTTTCTGGAATTTTAAGATTAGAAAAGTTCGTAGAAACTAATTAAGGTTATAGTATTGTTTATTGAAGTGTCTTTAATTGTTAAATTATGTTAGGGTTGTCTTTAGCTAGGTTGTGTGTTGTTAGTAAGCTGAAGTTTTGTTGGCTAATTGGCTTTCGCCTATTTCAGTATCCCAATTTTCTTTTGTACAAAAAATGAAACAAGGCCTATGATTTACACAGTCCACCAACGACCCTGAAATGGGTTAATTTTAGAGATAGGTATAGATGGCTTCTCTCTTTTTTAGAATCAGATTTAAGTTATTGGGCTCTGGAAAACCATCTGAATTATATTCTTTATGCTTTCCTGTTTGTCGGTGTGTTCAGTATCCAATGAATACTTTGTACATTATAGTACGTATTACTAAGAAGAAAGAAACACCACCTCATATTGCAGCAGTGTCCCAAAGCACTAAGTATTCGCAACATCTATTGAGTTTTGAATATGATGGTAAAAGACGGACCTGAAACTACAGAATGAAGAGGAAACACCGCGCTTTGTTGATCAGTTATGGCTGGAAATACTAAAATCGCGGAATAATGGTTTATAATAATTTTATTTATATACAAAATTATGCTTTGGTCCTTTGGTGGATAAATGTTACAACTCACTGATTCATCCATTGGTCCTATATATGTTTACATAGCTTATGTTGTGACAAAGGTAGTGGAGCTTTAAAATATCATAATCATAACTGCCAAAAAGGTTTTTGCATCATTTAACCTTGGCATACATTATGGCTTCCTTGCTAGTTGTTGGGCTTATTTTATACAAATGAGTCACATAGTCTTCCACCACCACCTTCTTGTATATCTCTTCCATGGAACCACTATTGACCGTCGGTCCAATTTCACATTGGGGCGGTGGGTTATAAAAATAGGCTAGTGAAATCCGCTCTGCATTGAGTTGTGTCCGCACTCGATGCCATGCACTTTTCAACATACCATTGCTCATGATCTCAAGCAAGTCTCCAATATTTACTAGCAAATTGCTATTATTGGGCCACTGTAAGGTAGCCCAACCCGTGCCTTTTTGCACTTGGAGGGACCCTGTGGCTCCGAACTCGAGCAAAAGCGTGACACCACTAGGGTCACTGTGCGGCAGTATACCAACGGCGAGGTCTGGTCTTGGACATGGTGGGTAGTAATTCACCCTAACCTTTATCTCACTTTGTTGTGGCTCAAAATATTGCAAGAAGGCATTTTTATCTAGTGATAGAGATTCGGCAAGGTCTTCAAGCAACACATCAAGTACTTTTCTTGATTTTTCTACATACTTTTCAACAGATTGCCTGTAAAACGTACAAACATGCTGTACAATTAAGTATAGTTCATCAAGGCTATTGTGAATTTGGTTCACTGATATTTTGGCTTAGGCTAGTGCTAGGCACTTTTCTAGTTGGATTGTTTATACTGGTTGGCTTCATTGAAATATAATTCATGTTCCCACACCCCAAATCAAGATATATATGTATCACTACTAATAAAAACTACGTATATAGCAGTTAGATTTACCTGAAATTTGTTGGTTTTCTAGGCCAAACACGTAGATCATTAGTTGATTCATCTACAGGAGCAGCTTTTATAGTAAGCCGATCAACCCAATCCAAGGGTTGATCTTCGGACTTAACGTAATTTTTGCCATACCCCATGTTATCAATACTCCTATACGTTCCAACATTCGCCTTTTTCTCTTCAAAACTCAATGCAAAGAAACCTTTCACGGCATCCTTTACATCATCCAACACCGTATCATCCACCCCATGATTTTTAATCAGAAACACACCCCATTCTTTAGCAGCCTCGGCCAGATTTTGTAGCTCCATCTTTCGTGTGTCATTATGTTTTAGCTTTGCTATATCTATCACTGGAGGCGTTTCAAGAATAATGGTATCGACGGACTGGCCCTGTTGTGGCAATGATATGAACCTTTTAGGGAAGTGGTTCGTGAGCCCTTCGCGTGCTACCTCTTGAACAACAGGAATCTTAGAGGTTTGTAGCTCACCATTTTGGTTTATAAAAGTGGCTTCATGAAAGTGAGAACCATGATATTCTTCATTGATAGACATGATTCAAGGGTGAGGTTTTGATTGTTTTGGTACATGAGTCATTAAACTATCTTATGAATTTATAATAGCATTTGGAGAAGAGTCAAAAATCATTACATAGGTATGTTGTGAAATTTGGGACTATGTTCATGAAATAAAGGGATTATGTTCATGAAAATTGGGATAATTTTGTTTTGAAGTAGGTACAAAGATAAGATAGTTAATTTATCTTCATTTTTATGTTTTAAGTATCATTTCCATTTCCAAAATAGCATGATCTTCTTGGATGCATTCATAGCCGGCAAAGAATAATTGTTAAAGCAAAGCTCCTCTTAAGTTTTTAAATCATTTCTATAATAGATTCGCCGGCAAGTTTATTATTATAAAGGGAGCTGATAAATTCACGATCAAATTTTATATATCCACGGAAATTGAAAGTAATTTACATTAATACCCTTGCAATATATCTACCTATTTTTCACCCTGGAATTCTTGTTTCTCCCACCGTAATTTCAGTTCCTACCTTTTTATTAAACTCTCATAATACGCCCAAAATCCATAAAATAGTTTGTAATCACAACCATATTCCGGTAACTAGTTAAGATCCATCAATAGATTATGATTTCCAGAACATATAAATAATACGAATCCATTTTTTCAAAATGGCATACATGAATCATTGCCAACCCGTTTGATAGATTAGACATCAATACATCAAATCATCTTGAAGGGGTGTTTTCGTTTATGATGTTGTTGCTTTTTTTTAAACGGTTTGGTTTCAAAAATCTATACGATTATTTTTGTTCATGTTTGGTTTTTGGTTCCGTTTGAATTTTGTCACGTCAGATTGATTTTTTACCAATCTTGATCACACCTATAGATCTAAAATCTCTATCCCACTATTAGTTGTAGTTTTGCAGGTATGGAGTTCTCAGATAATTTAGACAATATTGTAAAACAGATTCATATCAATGGGTGGAAGTGATGCTTTGTTAAAACTAATAATATACCTATTAATTTGATTGGAATGTTACTTGTGACGTAATAAGCGTCGCAAGTGAGTAGCAAGCAATGAAAATAGGCAGCCATTATGTAAAATATGGTGGTGCAAAAATTGGGAAGAGAAACGTTGCAGTGAAAAATAGGTAAATAGACTCCAAGGGTATTAATGTAAATTATTATTATTATTATATATACTAAAAGGCAGGACAAGTTTGTACCCAAAGTGTTTGCATTAACTGCAAACTTTCTTAACTTGGCAACAATAGTCCCTGAGGTTCAAGTGTCGCTGCAAAATAAGTCATGCATCATTAATTGCTATCTATAGCAATCTGGCAAAAATAGTCCCTAAAGTTTAAGCGACGTTGCAAAGTAAGTCCTTTAAATCCAATCCCGCAGCATCGCGCTGGTTTCGACACTCGTTAAATCCAAAAAGCAAGTGAAGCTTTTCTCCATCACTCACTCGCAGCATATTTTTTCGATCCAGCCATTCAACATGCGCCACGTGGCCTCTATCACATGTTATACAAGGAGAATGTGGATCGGAAGGATCGAGAATAAAGAAGTGCTATAAATACATCATGATTGGCAGCATATTAGAGGAGTATTCACACATATACACACACAGTAGTTATTTTTATTTTTATAGAGTAGGAGTAGATTAGTAGTAGGAGTAGTTTTTTAGAGGTAGTGGTAGCTTATTTTTATTGCTTATTTAAAATGCTTATTTCGAACTTATTTTGTAATGAAGATTTTTAGGTTAATGAATATGATGTTTCCTACTTAGTATTTATTTCTTCTACTTTTACTTTTTCTTTTTTCTTATCTTATCTAATAAGTCATAATAGCTTATTAGCTTTTTGTGTCTTATTTAGATCTAGCTTATTTTATAAGCTCTCTTTTACTACTTTGTTTAAAACCTTTTATAAACATAGATCTAATCTTTATTTTGCAAAATACTCTATAAAAACCCAAAAAGTTTTAATCTTTTTTAGTCGTTCTTATTCAATAAGCTTTTCCATAGCTTATTTGATCCATATTATAGATTATTCGTTCTAACCTTTGATAAAGTTGTGTTCTTTTCTTAGTTTCTCATCATTTCAACCTTAAGGCGAGGAGCTTAAGGGTTTTATAAGCTAGCTTATTTATAAAATTTATAGCTTTTTAGTCTTAATAAGCTAAATAGTTAATAAAGTCACAAACTTTATTGATTATTTGGTTATATTAATGCTTAAAAAGAAGTAAACTTTACAATTTGTCAAGTTTATAAAATCGGATGGTTTATTATTCTCGTCTCATTAGATCGGGTTCTATTTTCTTTACTTTCTCTTTAACTTCTATTTTTAGTCATTTAAAATGTTTATTATTGTTGAGGTTATTATTGTTAGTTTAGTAGTTATGTTTATTGAGTAGATTCTTATATGCTTGTTAAGTGAGTAGTGATATGGGATTTGAGTGTGAAAAACTTAGAAATTGTTGATTAATAATCTTCGGTTACTTGGATTGAAATTTGTTGTTTTGACGGGCAAAAGCCGTTAGGGTAATTAATTAAATCTAGTAATTTTACCTAGATGAAGAATTGTTTTCAAAATAAACCAACGTTGTGAGAAAATAGTTTTTTAAACGGGTATCGAAGATTATTGATTAATAGTTTCCGGATTATTTTTAGATATAATTAGTTGATTGTTTTAACGGGCAAAAGCCGTGGGAATAATTGATTATTTAAATCTATTGATTATTATCAAGAGAAAAATGATTGTTTTTAATATAAGCCAACGTTGTGAGAAGATAATTTTATTTCGACGGGTATTAATTAAAGAGAGCTTAATAGATTACTCACACTTAATTCCATTTCACCTCACTTGACAAGCATAGCTTTCTCTATCATTTTCTTAGCTTAAGTTTATCTCGTCATTAGTTGTTATTTAATTTTAATTAGCATAAAATAGTTTTTAAAATCTTTTCAAAAATCAAAAACCAAATATTCGACAATCAAGCATAAAACAAAAGACGATTACGTAAATCTCAATTCATATCTCGCCGTGGAATACGACTCCGGAAGGTTGCTATTACTTGTCCTCAAGTAGTGATTGATTCTTAATCGGGATTTTTTTTTTAAACAACCGCTTCGACTGCAATCGAGTCAGTTTTTGGCGCCGCTGCCGGGGAGATATGTTAAGATTTTTGCGTTTTGTTTCGAGTTAGTGCCTTGAAGATCCTTTCTTTTGAAAGTTAACTTTCGTAGTTTTAAAGAAAAATCACTAAAAAATTTGAAAAATTCAAAAATATCCAAAAATATTTTCCTTTTTCTATCTATAAAAAAAAAATCCAAAAATATTTTTCTTTTTTTCAAAAATTAAAAATACTATTCTTTATCCTCTAAACCGATAATTCTATCTTCTCAACCCTCTCATTTTTAATTCTTATGGCGTCTAGCGATAAAACTATGGAAGAATTACTATTCGAAGAACTAAAAGCTAGCCTTCGCGAGATGCACTTGATTGGTAAGGACGACGATTATGACGAGGAGAGTGCTATTCCATTGAACGATGTTATCTCTCAACTCCCTCAGTCTATTGCAATCACATCCGTCCTACCCAACGAGGATCCCGAGGACTCTCTCATAATGGGGGACGAGCATCTTAGCATTATTCCGGAAACGGAATTGTCTAGTTTATTCTAATTGCCGTGGATGTTATAAACTTTGAAATCATTGGTATTAATGTAAATTTATTCTAATTGCCGTGGATGTTATAAACTTTTACTAAACTTTGTGATTTTTGTCTCATGACAATAATTTTAAGATGAAGGGAGTAATATATAAATCAACCTTCATAAACTAAACACCGAATGCGTATATACATGTTAAATATGAATCTCGTACACTACAACCAATTCAAACATATTAATTTCACAGCTATACAAGTTCTATATTTTTAATCATCCAATAAAGATGGCCATTTGAGACTCCAAACAAAGCCATGAATAAAAGTTTGACAGCTAACTTCGCCCAGGTGCAGTGTTGCGAGATGCACTAATATTCGACAAAGCAACCCCACGGCGTACCCCAGTAAATATGATCGGAATACAACATAGGAGCGTGAATAGCAAATCCACTAGAAACAACTTAATGCTAATCCCTATATAGATTAACCACTTCTAATACCATAATATCCTCTTCAGAAAAGGAAGTTGAGACTCAAGCTTTAAAGATGCCAAGTATATTTCAGGAACACCACCCCTCTTGCAAATTCAGCTCGTTGTTCAATTACAACTCTTGAGCAGGATGAAGGAACATACTTTTCAGTATACCCTTTAAATTATATGTCTAAATTTTGTGTTTCTAACAAAGTCAAACACGATCTGATGTAGTTCTTATCACATACCTCAAAGATCCCAAGATTTCTATTGTAGTACGATTCAGCAACGTTAACGAGATAGTCGCCTGCAATTCATGACCAAACGGTATTACCCCCCCTCCCCCAAGGTCACCTTTAATCTCACTCTTCCCACTGTGTGGATGGAATGAGTCAACAGGATAATAATGAAAGACAAGGAATGGGCTAATTGATATCAGGTTGATGAATTCTAGTGTACTTAATGCATAATGAGGTTACCGAAGGCAAAAAGGAGGAAAATGGCCAAGCAGTTGTGTCTTGTCACCAGGTTCATTGACATTTCAGTCTGTTCTTCCACCCATCTTCCTATCCTTCCACCTTCATCACCGAAACCACTGGCTGACTATACACCAACATCGCCCTAACACCAACACAAACACCACCATCACCGGGGTGACTCTATACAACCACCACAACCTATTCTGGATGAATTCTTACTGCTGCAGCTAGGGGTGTTAGTCGGGTTGACCCGGTCGGGTTCAGGTCAACTCGGTTAGGGTCAAATCGGGTCAAGCCTTAAAAAAACATACCCGAACCCGACCTTATTTAGAACTCGGGTCAACTCGGGTCGGGTCAATTCGAGTTCGGGTCAACTCGGGTCTGGTCAATCGGGTCGGGTCAATTCGGGTTCGGGGTCAACCCGAGTATTTTACATTGTAAAAGTGTTGTTGAGTCGGGTTAGTCGGGTTCGGGTCAGGTCAAGGCTGAAAAAACATACCCGAACCCGACCTTGTTTAGAACTCGGGTCAACTCGGGTCGGGTCAATTCAGGTCGGGTCAATTCGAGTTCGGGTCAACTCGGGTCGGGTCAATTCGGGTTTGGGGTCAACCCGAGTATAAGTGTTGTTGAGTAGGGTTAATCGGGTTCGGGTCGGGTAAAGGCTGAAAAAACATACCCGAACCCGACCTCGGGTTGACCCGATTGACCCGAATATAATTTTGAACCCGATTAACCAGACCCGAATTGACTAGGGTCGGGTTCGGGTCGGGTCAACCCGAATGACACCCCTAGCTACATCCACTATCGCCATCATCACCAACACAATCGCCATCATCACCACCACCACCATCGCCACCACCGTCGTCAGGACGACCCATTTTAGATGCATCTCAACCTCTATGGCTGCCGCCGCCACCACCACCACTTCCACAATCACACAATCACTTATCATGGCTTCCAGCCTTCCACTACCACCTCTTAACGCTTAACCTCAAAAAAGAAAACTATGTCATGGTTGGTTCACTGATGATGATGTTTATAAGGAGTGGAACTTTATAAATTTATCACCATGGTTCAACAAACCGATTTCGCCACGAGTAACACCATCAACAAAAAAATTTGTTTGGGTATACCGTGGGTTTCATCGGTGAACGGGAAATGAAGAAGATCCATATGATCAAAATCTTTATAATTTTCTTGGAGTTTACCCGGTCTTAGTAAAATGAATATGAGATCCAATCAAGATCCACCACATATATACTTATTCAATCAGTAATTAGGAACTCAAAACAAAATCAAGAGTAAACTGCAAAAAATATCTTTGCAAAAAATGTCCCTGTAGTAGGCGAGGGTAAAATAGTCATTTAACATGGCAACTAACGGGAAAAGTTAATGAGTTTTACCAAAAAACAGAAATTTGCACCTACAGTAGCGCCTAACGGCATTTCAAGCAAAAAGCCCAAACGCTTGTGACACAACTCGCAAAATTTCAAAATTAAAGATATTTCTCTGAAAAATGGCAAACGTTAAGGACATAATTTACAATTTACTCAATAAATTATGTAACCCCTACGGAAAATGTTTTAAAATGCCATTTATAAGCATACATACCCAAAAAATTGATTGCAGATATTTCAGCAGAGTGAGATTGTCGAAGTATTTTTTTTGTGAGGTTCTTCGGTTATCCTTCAGCCTTATGAGATAAGTATTTTGGATACCTGCTAAGATGAACAACGCGTTAGTCTCGCCCCGGGTGTTATCCCAGGACCAGACTCCGGCGTGAGAGTAAGTGTGTGTTTTACCAAAAGGTATAGTATAGAATATGTGTGTAGAAAAATGATACCTTTTTACCAATTAATGTATGTGTATTTATACTACTTGATGTCACTATCTGGTCCCTGAGACTGTCGTACTTCATGGGACCGTTGGTGTTGTCAGGGATGACACTGTCTCTGGCATCACCTCTGACACCCAGGAGAATGAGACGAATTGTATCCAGGCTAAATGCCAAAGGTACTGTCAGGTCAACGAACCCTTAGGATGATAGCCTGTCGGTACGCCTTTCGGTAGAGCATTGAGTCCTTTCGGCAGAGCATTGAGTCCTTTCGGCAGAGCATTGAGTCCTTTCAGTAGAGCATTGAGTCCTTCCGGTAGAGCATTGAGTCCTTCGGTTATTGGACCGATGGACCATATACGTCGTCATGTCCCCCCAGTATCATGTTACTTGTTTTTGACAAGTGACGTGATACTTAGTCTAGTTGTCCGTTGGATGCATTCGGAGTGACTGGATTTGCTCTGGTTTCACGGGCCTCCTTATGAACAATGGGCCCCAGCCCATTGGGCAGAAGTAGGTTAAAATAATATTTACCGAAATCTGTGGGATCGTGCCACGTGGCAGATGTGTCGTGGCTGACGATTCAGGTTCAGATTCGTCCGCGTGGCTTCCTGACACGATGGGATGTTTCGTGTCCCCACCCATTTGGCCTATATATACTGTTTTTATCCTCATTTTCAATTTCTACTTTTTACTCTCGATTCCTTCGTCCTCCGCTTGGCAAGTCCTTCGACCAGTTCAGGTGCGCTCTTTTCCACTATTCCTTCGTCGTTTGCGTTGTACCTTCTTGCCAGTATCCGATGGCTTCTAGTTCCGTGGCCCCCTCCACCGATATTGCCCCCAAATCCGATATGCACATATACTCCTCCCTACTTTCCGAAGGGGAGCTTGAACATATTGTCAGAGAGTATGGTATACCGGTTGATCTCCATCCTCGTTTACCTCCGGCGGAATTTACAATGAACAATCTTCCCAACAACGCTATTGGGCTTTATGAGCAATATTTTGCGTTTTCGGGTGTCCGGATCCCCTTTTCTACATTCCTCTTGAGGGTGATCAGATATTTCAAGGTTCACATTTCTCAACTGGTGCCCATCGGGCTAAATAGATTGGTCATGTTCGAGATTTACTGTCGGAGCTGGGAGATTGAACCCACCGTGAATTTATTCCGGGTTTTCTATACGTTAAACAAGCAAGGACATTGGTTTTCTTTTCAGAGGAGGACCGGCGGAGAGTCTCCTGCACGTCTCTTTAAGGAGACATGCTCAAGTTTGAAGAATTGGAAGAATAATTTCTTCCTGATTGATCGGAGGGCTATCCCCGAGGTTATGCCATGGAGACATCCGGATTCGAATGTTTCGGATAGTGCTCCCTCCGGTGGTTATGAGGACGCTGACGTCCGAAGGTTATGCGAGGGAGTGGTGGAACTTCGTCCGGTCCACTCCGGTCTTCTGTTTGAGGTTGGACTGACCAAAGTTTGGAAGTATCCCAGTTTCCGCCCAGAGTTTAAGGATATTAACAAGAATGGTAACACAGACGTCTAAGTTCATTATTTCTGTTCAAGATCGTTCTCTTCCCCCCCTTTTTTTTATATATGTGTAAATCTTCTTTCCTTTTTTTTGTTGTCGCAGTTATCACAATGTCTCAATATCTTCGTTTGAGGTCGGAACAGGGATCAAGACTGGGGAAGGGTCGTCCCCTTGCCAAAGGAGAAGAGATACCTCCGCATGTGACCTAACCTTTGGGAAGGGTCGTCCCCTTGCCGAAGGGCTAAAGATGAGGAACAGTCGGAGAAGATCAGATCCCTGGAGGAGTCTTTGGGAAAGAAAACATCAGAGCTGGAGGAGTCTGAGAAGGAAGCTTCGGATTTGAGGAAAAATATGCAGGAGGTTGCTATTAAGGTCGGGCAGGAGGAAATGTTGTGCTTCAACTATGTTAGGTCACTAGATTTACAACACAAGCTTAATAGAAAGAAATAGAGAAGAGATGAGATCGGTTGAACAATAAACAAACCCACACACACGTTATACTAAGGACGGTTATGCGTAGAGTGTAAATGGAGAGAATAAATTGAACAACCAACCCTCAAGTGAGGGTTATACAAGACTATTTATAGGCAAGGAGCTAGGGAAACACTCCCACTCCTTCCCTTTTCCTTATTGGACATGGGCCTAAGCTTATGGGCCTTCTACATAAGCTTGACCTTAAACAAACATAAAGGCCATAATAAGCTACCTATTACATATAAGAAACTAACACTTGAATTAAGGTTTAGGAGTGATTCCAACAATCTCCCCCTCAAGTGTTGGTGATGAAAAACGGTGAAGGCATTGATGTAATAGTAGCTTTGACGTCTTCTGACATTCTTCTTTCTTGTGAGAAGAAATGCCTTGATTCGAATAATCTCCCCAGTGTAGAGAGATAGTTTTCTTTGAACAGTTATGCTTTGACGTCATCTTTAACTTTGTTCTTTGATCATTGTTCTTTGTGATGAAAGTGATAGTATGTTGTTGTCTGCATCAAGTCTGCCTCAGGTCTGCTTCGCTGCTACAATGTCTCCACGTCATTCTTCACCTGCTGTCAGGGCTGTTTGATGTTGACCCTGGCAGGAGTTTCCATTCAATCACTGAGGATCACAGATGTGAACCTCTCATAAATGTTCTCGACATATTGCTAAGATCTGTGAAGGACTCGATAACGTACCACTGATGTTCTTATTGTTGAACATCGAGTGATGAAATGTCAAGTGTACCTAAGAGATCTTTTGATGAATCTCGTGGCTCTAGACTCAATAGTGCGTTTTGGTTTTCCTGAGCGGAGACTAGGGAGAGGGTCTCCTTCTTCAATACCAGCGATCTCTAAGAGAAAGCCAATAGTTTATGTAGGGTTCCCTGTGAGAATGAAACAAGCTTCTTTTGAGAGAAACTTGAGTGGCCAAGAAGGTTTAGTGCATGCGTCACTGGGTCCATGACGACTTTTAATCTTCAATACCGGCGTCACTAAGTGACAACCGGTAGCATATGAATTGAACCCGGTGTCTGCCCTAAGTTGAATAATTTGGAGGGCTATTTCTTTTCACCCTTTTCTTTGCATTTCTTTTTAATTCTTCAACTCCTTCTTTCTCCGATTCTCATTTTCTCCTTTTTATAATCATACCTAAGGACTTCTAAGTACTAACTATTTGTGATGTCCTTGGGTAGATCCCTCCGGCTCTGGCGGATCATAGGACGGTTATTCCTAACCTTAGTCACCTTATAACTCCATTGCCATAAAACCATTTTTCATGAAAACCTCTCAAAGTGTTTGTGAATGGAAAACATGTTTGAACACTTCAAGAGTTTTAGATTTTCAGAAATACTCCCCCTCCACATGTGCTTAAGAGTTTTTACGGAAATCTGCACAGTGAGGAAAGAGCGCGCACTTTATGAATTGATCAACTCAAGATAGACAATCCCCCGCAAGACACGGTTACGTTACATAGTTAAAGAGTTACATTGTCAGCTTTTAGGTGACAACTAGCTCTAATAACTACCTTGAAGGTGTAGACAAACCTCTAAAGGTTGTCAAACCCGTCAGAGTTCATGTCTACCAAGAGTTTCTCGAATGGTACTTTCTACTCGGACAAGTCCTTTGCGAGACACGTTTACATTACTAGCGAACTAGCTTGAAATTATTACCCGTCCCGGACAAGTCTTTTCGAGTTACTAACAGTTTAGTACTGTCAATTCATTGGTTAAGTCTATTACACAAAGATTCATTTGCATTTACACAACATATTTCTTATCACATAATTTTCTCCCCCTCAAAAATGGCATATAAAATGTTATTTTTGAAAAGTTGAGAATAAATATGACCATTTCGAGTGTTGCGGGAAGATGACCACTATGAACAATTTGTGAACAAAGTTTTAATTCAAGTACTCCCCCTCAACAAGTGATATAGACGGTTGAGGTTTTGAAAATCATACGGGGAAGTACTTGTCCTTTTGAGCAAAACCTTGAAAAATAAAAGGTTTGATAGGTTTTACTCAAAAGTAGGAAGCTTTCGCTCCTTTTATAAGGATTGTGGCACTGAAGCGTACCACAGGGTCCTTTCTTGACAAGAACGGGTTGTACACTGTTATGTGTGCACAAGCCATAGACATATATAATCACACATCCAAATTAATAATGAAAGAAGCAGTTCAAGGGGTACCAGGAAGTCCAGTGATGTTTCCAGGAGTGCGAACTGGGCGTTGATAGCCGGTGATGTTAATCCTGGGTCGACCACCAACAAAGCTTTCCAATGTTCTTAACTGATCCCTTCTATACAACCTTTCATCAATCATTTTGATGATCCTCCTTACATCCCTTCGATCCTGAGAATTCCATCGCTTAGGAGACCCAATCTTTTGACGTATATCCTTCAACCTATAAGCCAATCCGTCCCTAACCATCTTCAAAGTGTGATCCCCAAACTTGTGAAGATCACTACACGCCATTAAGCAATTTCGTTGAAGTTCACTGCGGTAAACGACGCCGAATGGTTTGCTGATGAGTGTATATTGTGAGAGCTGGTTGATGTCAGGAAGATCAATCTGAGGTGGAGTGAAGTTGACACGGGTCTGATATGATTCAACTGCGAGCTGGAGATCTTCTACACGTTCTTTGATGACTATGCGTCTGATGAAGATGAGCAGTGACTTGATGAATTCACGTTGTACTTCAGTTGAAAATTGCCTCACGCGACCCTGTACTTTGGCAAGGTACATGTCTTCAATGTCGTTGATGGACAAATTCTCAAAGTCAGCTTCAGAGAATGCATAATCCCGTTCATCTTGCCTTTTGACCACAATCTTCTTGAGAAAAGTGTAGTCCCATTTGGTCGAAAGATCAACGTGTTTGATGGCAACGATATCCTTAGTACTGAACACTGCATGTTGAGACTTCTGAACCTGGCAGCTTCCTGAGAGGGAACTTTCTTCTTTGGAGCAGGTTTCCTCTTTGGGACATTCCTTTGACTCTCTGTGCTTACTGCACTTCCAGCACTTCCTCTTTTGGTTCTCCGAGTAGGTGTTCCAGAAGGCTTTTCATCGAGATGACCAACTTTGCCTTCTCTTACTGCTACCCGATACCTTTTGTACGTTTCAAGCTTCTTGATTTCGTCATTCAGTAGGTGATCTGGTAACACAGCACCCTGTTTCTTTGTTGACGATTCCTTGATTCTGACAGACAGGATAGGCTCAGTCAACATGTCGTGATTGTCGGGGTCATTGAGCCTCTTGGGGATATCAGGATGAAGTCCAAGTGCTTTCTGGATCAACAGTTTTGTGTATCTGACATAGGGAATCTTTTAGCCAAGCTTTTTGAGAAATGTCATCATGTCATCCCATATCAGAGCTTCAATTTCGATGTCCTTCTTGTTGATTAATGACCAGAAGATTTGCAGTTCCATGAGCTTGGGATGCTCATAGCCACTGTCACGACCAGAGACCGATTTGGTGATGATGATGTAGAGGGTTCTCCACGGTTGAGGAATGTTCTTAAGCTCCACATGAGAATGCTTAGAGATAATTCCTGAAGCTTCATCATAACCAATATCAATCAAGAATTGTAGAACTGTCTCCTCAGTAGGTGTGGCATAGAAGTCGGTTGGCACGATTTCTGGAATGAGAAGAGCAGCCCATAAATCTACATGAGTGATGGTGACTTGTTTGTGATTGATAGTCACAGTTACTGCACTTTGACCCTTGATCCTTTGCATTGAATTCCAGAATTGTTGAATGTAGATCTCCGGTACTGTAGCAGAGTGTGAGAGCATGTTCTGGTAGGGATGATTCTTAAGAATATCCACAACAATGAGACAAGAAGATTCTGAGCATGTGAGGGTTTCAAGTCAACCCTAAGGTTGTTCTTTCCAATCTTTCTCGGATAGCCATTAGGGAAGATGTCAGCAATTGTGAGAACTTCTGGTGCATCCACATTCATTTGAGTAGCCATGTCGTGATCTGAAATAACATTAGCCAAAAGAACCAACATATCGAAAGACATAATGTTAGTCAACAGAAGGTTTTTATTGTCTAATTATTGAATGTACAGTGTCAAAGATTGTTACGAGTCCAAAGTCACTTGTTTGTTCAATAGTCCAATGTCGTCGTGATAAGTTTCGTGAGTTAGTTAACTTTAAGTTTTAAAGTTTATGTTATCACTTATTTAGCACAACATATTAAACGATTAAGTTTATTAGTGACATTATTGGTTTCGTGACGTTATGATTCATTTATTTACAAGTTTGCACGCGTAACAATTCTTAACGAAGGTTTGATCAAGGCTTATGCGTAGGAATAGTAGCTTATGCGTAAACAGGAGAAGTATACACGTAGATGCAAGCTTATGCGTAGGATCCTTACTTACGCGTAATAAATATTACGCGTAGGAAAAAGTGAACCTTATGCGTAGAGCTTACACGTAGGCGTATAAAAAACCTTACGTGTAAGGATTACTCGTAAGAGTAAACCTTATGCGTAGAGTCACTGTTTACGCATATCCTTCACAGGATACGCGTAGTCCCATTGTAGAACCTTACGCGTAACAGTTACGCGTAAAATTTCTCTTACGCATAACTTTCTACGCGTAAGGTGATCCTTATGCGTAGAGTAACAAAGACCTTGATTCCGAGTTTTAAGCGCAACAAGCCTGAAATAAAATCATGATATCATCAATCTTAACACATATATTCATTTTAAAACAGATCATAGCATGAAAGCATATTAAACAGTTACGCTTAGAAAACCTTACGCGTAAGCCTAAAAACCCTAATAGTTCAAGAATTACGCATAACAGTTCTAGCCATGGAAATTGCACCAAACGTTTTCTGGAAGGTCTTAGGTGTTGTGAGAGTCTAATAACCAAGTTTTAACATCCAACATGCAGTGAATCAAAAATACCCAAACCTAAGAACATTAAACCCTAAATTCCAATTTTTATTCAATTAGTGTTTCTGGGTTGTTATAGGGCCTGGAAATCATTAATTCAACATGATATAAACATCACACAACAATCTTTTTGACCAAAAACAATCACATTTGAAAACGCCCAAATCGACTCAAGAACCCTAATTTTGAAAAACCATCAATTCGTGTTTCTGGGTGGAATTTGAGGATAAGCATAGTATCCTTGATGTTAAAGAAATGTTTTGACCCATTTATCTTAACCTCAAACACGTAAGTATGATCATGTGTTCTTACGCGTATGCGTATAACACAAAATCAACCATAAACGTAAATTTAACCGTTGGATTCGTTAGAAAATCAAAACCAATGTTTAAAAACGTGTTATCAATGCAAAAACACTTACAGATTGATGATCAAAACTTCGGATTTGTTGAACAAATTATATGCGTAGATTATGTTGGTTAGGAGTAATAAATGTAATGGAAAAGTTAGGTGGAAGGTGTTTTTATTAAAAGTAACTTTAACATTTTGACAGTTTTGGTCCCTCCACCTTTTCCATTTTCATACAAAGCCTTTTAACTTCCATTTTGGTTACCAAACAAAAGATTTTAGGAACTAACTTTGACGACACTCCCCCTCGACTTAAGAAAATGATGAAAGGTTATAAATTTTAGTCCGAGGAGTGTTAATGAACCAGAAAATTTACCATCATTGATAAAAGAAACAACTGGTATAGAATAACATGCAAGTACACGAATGTTTTTGAAACAGTTTGGTATTAATTTTCTCCCCCTCAACACTTGATCGGAAAAATACTGAATTTTGAAAGATTATAGTGTTGACGGAAGAAATGTACATGCCATGTTGAACGAAAATTAGATTAGAAGAATATTTTTGTTGTTTTATCAGGTTTTATATTTTTGTATTTTGTTTTTGAAGAAATATTTACAAAAGATATTTTGGTGTTTGACAGGTTTTTAAGACTGTTTTAGGAGGTCATCCAATTCTTCTTGAGTCAAACACCTCATACCAATCCGGTGGACCAACTCATTAAACCTAGCGGGAGGCAAGGCTTTGGTGAGAATATCTGCCAATTGGTATTCTGTACCCACGAAGTATAATTCAACTGTACCCTGTTCCACGTGGTCCTTGATGAAATGATAACGAAGATCGATGTGCTTTGATTTCGAGTGCTGAACTGAGTTGCACGAGATCGCAATGGTACTCCGATTGTCGCAGTACATCGGGATTCTGTCAAATACGTAACCATAGTCTTTGAGTTGTGTTCTCATCCATATGACTTGAGCACAACACGCCGACATGGCTACATATTCTGCTTCGGTTGATGACAGCGATGTACAATCCTGCTTCTTCGATTGCCAAGACACTAGTTTATCACCAAGAAATTGTAGTGCTCCTGAAGTACTTTTCCTTGAGTCTAAGCATCCTTATTGGTCAGCGTCTGAAAAAGCGAGTAGTTCAAAACCAGAATCCTTCGGATACCAGATCCCCAAGTTAATGGTTCCCTTTATGTATCGGAGGATTCTTTTAGCCTCGGAGAGGTGGGTTTCAGTTGGTCGTGACTGATAACGGGAGCAGAGATATACGGCAAATACAATATCAGGTCTGCTAGCTGTTAGATACATGAGAGACCCAATAATACTTCGGTATTTGGTAGGGTCAACTAATTTCCCATGTAAGTCAGCGTCTAGCTTCTTGGTATGAGTCATTGGTGTGGCATAAGTGTCACAGGTTTTCATTCCAAATTTGTTTAACAATTCAAGGGCATATTTGGACTGACTCAAGAAAATACCACGGGGTGATTGATGAACTTGCAATCCTAGAAAGAACGTAAGTTCACCCATCATGGACATTTCAAAATTTTTCTTCATTAGTTTTGCAAAAGCGATTGAGTACTTTTTATGTGTAGACCCAAAAATGATGTCATCCATGTGAATTTGAACAATTAAGATATGTGCCCCGTGATATTGTATAAAAAGAGTAGGGTCAACCGAACCTTTGGTGAAATTATTAGCAATGAGGAAAGATGATAGCTTATCGTACCATGCCCGAGGAGCTTGTTTGAGACCATAAAGAGCTTTGTTCAGTTTGTAGACATGGTTCGGGAACTCGGGATCAACGAATCCTTCGGGTTGGCTGACATAAACCGTTTCTTTCAGTTGTCCGTTGAGAAACGCAGTTTTGACATCCATCTGAAAGACCGTCATATTCATATGAGCCGCGAACGCGAGAAATATCCGAACAGCCTCAAGACGAGCAACCGGAGCAAAAGATTCTTCAAAGTCTATTCCCTCTTCCTGACGATAACCCTTAGCAACTAGACGTGACTTGTTTCGGATTACGTTTCCTTCAGCATCCAATTTGTTTTTCCAAATCCATTTGAGACCAATGACGTAGACCCCTGTTGGTCTTTCAACCAGTTCCCATACTTCAAGACGTTTGAATTGGTTGAGTTCTTCTTGCATGGATTCAATCCAGTTGTCTTTTGTCATTGCGTCTTTAATGTTTTTAGGCTCAGATTGGCAGACAGTGAGTGCATAAATGCAATGTTCACCATCTAAGTGAAGACGTTGTCTCGTAACGACTGGTTGATTCGGGTTGCCAATAATATTTGCCAGAGGATGGTCTTTTGTCCATCGATGTGTAGAGGGTTGATGTTGGTATACATTGTGCAGATTCTGAGGATTCAAATGGTTTGTTGATGATTCCGCGACATCAGGTGCAGCAGTGTCATTAGCAAACGGGTTAAAGAACGCATTTGGATCAAAATCTGCAGGTGGGGGTACTTCATTCAGAATATCATCAGCCGGTTCATCATTGTTGGAAGCGGTTTGTTCAACTGTTGTGGTGGAGTCAACTGGTGGTGCTTCTTCAACAGTAGTTGTTGTAGCAGGTGTATCAGGTATAAGAGTATTATCAGGTTGAGCAGCGGAAACAGCGGATACACCTTGAGCACGTTCATCAATATCGTCACTGAACAGCGGAGCAAATAACCTTTCCATTTGTTGACGAGTAAGCTGGGGGCTATGTTCAGCTGATGATGGGGGTTGAGGGAAGTTTAAGCGGTTGTGACCGGGTTCTAAGCTGTTATACTCAGAAGCCATTTCCGTAAGTTCATCAAAATGAGCATGAATCGTTTCCATAACTTGTTTTGTACGACGATTCCAGATCCGGTAACCTTTAGAATTCTCACAATATCCAATGAAGACTCCAATGTCAGCTTTGGCTTTGAGCTTTCCAAAATCATCATGATCATTATTCGGATAGCACAGGGATCCAAATACATGAAAGTGTTTGAGATTCAGTTTATGGTTGTGGAGAAGCTCAAACGGTGTTTTGTTGTGGCGTTTAGTAATCATAGAACGGTTTTGAGTATAGCATGCAGTAGATACAGCTTCAGCCCATAAGTAATCTGGAAGTTTAGCATTGATTAACATTGTTCTTACAGCTTCCACTAACGTTCGGTTTCATCTTTCAACAACTCCGTTTTGTTCTGGTGTACGTGCAATAGATGTCTGATGCTGAATTCCCACTTTCTCATAAAAGTCACGAAGGGTTTGGTTAACAAATTCAGTTCCTTTGTCTGTTCTGATTTGTTTGACGGTGTTTCGGAGCTGAACCTGTATTTTCGTGAGAAAGGTGATGATCATCTGTGGAGCTTGGTCTTTGCTTCGAAGAAAGTAGACCCAAGTCCATCGTGAGTAGTCATCAACAATTATTAAGATGTAGCGTTTGCCATTGATCGTTTGCACGCGCATCGGGCCACACAAATCCATGTGAAGAAGATGAAGCACATGCTGAGAGCTGTGTTCCACCTTTGAAGGAAAATGAGCACGAGTTCTTTTCCCTTGTTCACAGGCTGAGCTAAGGTGATCTTTTGAATACCGGAATCGTAGGAGACCTTCAACTAGTTTGTGTCGAGCAAGGTTGGTGATGGTTTGAAAGTTTAGATGTGAGAGACGGCGGTGCCATAGCCAGGATTTTGTTGATGTTGCCTTTGAAAGTAAGCAGATGGGAGATGAAGCAACCATGTCTTGCATAGAGATAGTGTAAAGACTAGAATTACGCGAGCCAGACATAAGGTCATTTCCTTGTAGATCACGAATGAAACAAGTTTTCTCCCGGAAAGCAACCTCCAAATCTCCATCACAAAACTGACCTACTGAAAACAGATTGTGACCGAGGCCTTCCACATAGTAAACCCTTCTAATTTCGATGTTCCCATTGATATAGTCTCCGTAGCCCATGATAGCTGCGAAGTGATCATTCCCGAATCTGACAGTGCCAATGAACTTTGCAATAAAGTTTGATAACAGTTTAAGGTTGCCTGTCATGTGTCGGGAACATCCGCTATCAACAATACAGAGAATGATCTGTATCACCTGCATAACACACAGACGACACAGATGGAATAGAAGTAGATGTGGAACCCGAAATGTTAGAGGGTTCCGGAGCAGTGATAGTAGACATACACACATCAATAACTTTAGGCATCCATTTAAATCCGAGTGTGTTATATATCCATTTCTGCCATCTATAACTACTATTTGCTTTAGTCTTAGTGAATGCACTAGGTGGTACTACATTTTTAGGAGGTGAAATTGGAGCTACATGGACAACAATGCTTGCCTTAGTATCTAAAGAAGGCGGTCTACCAAGCACAGACTTAGAATGATTAGTGGGCCTAGAGGTATTCCGATTCTTAGGATTCCGTAAACGAGAGATTATAGCTTTAGCAACACATTTGTCATGACAATCAGAATTCATACTTTTACGACAAATATCACAAGGTGCATCAGACTGAATATCAAAGGTACTTAAAGGTTTAGCATTCGTTACATCACTATTTCTATTACATTTGCCAGACGCAATGTCTATAGTGGAAGCAACGTGAGTCTTATTCATAGTCCTAGGGTGTTCTTCTACTTTAGCATTCCTTATTGATCTTTTCTTAGGTCGCAACTTCCTATTCTTCGATTGAGTGCTCCTAGGCTGTGAAGTGCGGACGTTTGGAAAAGACGCAACTATTCCTGTTTCAGTAGAAGGAAGCACGTTAGCAACTTGTGATTTGGCAGTAGGGATTCTAGGTTCACGATTACTAAGTGTTACTGGTGCTATTCTCTTAATCACGGTAGGCGGAAGTAGTTCATACTTTCCTAACATTTCTCTTAACTTAAAGATAGTGTGAATCAAATCTTGATTTTCAGAACGAATATTTCCAGCAAAATTCATGACTTCTCTAGTGTGTGTAAGATAGTGATCAAGTTCTTTTGATGCTTCATGACGAGTCTTGTTGAGTAAATCAAATATGACACCATATTCCTGTTTAACTTTTACAAGTTCTTGTTCATATTTTGAGATTTGACTTTTCAAAGACACGTTTTGATCATCCAGTTTCTCAAATTTAGGATCAGAAGATTTTGCATGCAACTGAGCGATTTTGTTTTGAAAAACAAGTTGTTGATTGTGAATATCTTTTTGACACCAATTAAGACGACGTTTTGCATTGGAAAGTTCGTTAAGCAATCATTCATTTTCAGCATTTAAAGACTCGATATGAAGCACATTATCATTGTTTTTAATAGTTACAATGTTATCAACAGTATCAGCAGAGATATAATCAGATGCATGTGGCAAAGAATTGAATAACACAACATTATGGATATCAGCACATATAACATCTTTCAAGAGTCGATCAACATCTTTTCTCAACATTTTATTTTTACGTTTAGTATTAGAAATAGATGTTTCTATTTTCTCAAAAACGACCTTCATCACTCCAAGTTCCTTATGAAAGTCCCGTTCCCAAGACAATGCACAATTTTTCAAATTCTTAACATTTGGTAAAAGATTTTTCTGAAAAATGTCTCTTTGTTTTCGCGACAGAGGCGATTGAAAATGTTGAACTTTGATTTCAGAATGATATTCTATCTCATGTTGTAAAGTTTTGAGGTCAGCCATGAAAATGTCAAAATATCTGAGAATTTTGCGATTTTCAGGTTTTGAGTTTACTTCACTGATGGAAGGTAAAGGACCATAAATTTGTGCATAATCTGGTTGGGGATTAACATTAGAAGACTCAGGTGTTTTTATGATAACCCTTGGTGTGTTAGAAGAATCCGTTGGTGTGACAAATGTGACCGGTTTTGAATAATTAAAAGGTTTGTTGTAAACAACAGTTTTTAATTTTGATCGACTCTCGTCTTCTGCATCTAATTCCTCTTGACGATGATATTCAACAACACTCATAACAGAATTATCAATTTTATATTCTGCACTGGAAACTTCAGGATTTGGTTTGAATGCTTTGGTTGAAAGCTTAGGTTTGTAATCTGCAAGATTCAGTCCATATAAAGTAAACTTTTCAATAGCAGTTACTGACTCACCATGTTTGTAAACAACAGTTTTAAACTCTTTAAGTTTGCGTTGCAAGCCGATAATTTCTTCAAGACGATCATCTATTCGTTTCGTGGAATGCTTTTTGTATGCAGAGAACTGTTTTTGGCAAGTTAACAGCTCAGCCTTAGCTTTTTGATTTTCCAAGGTGAGAGCGTTAATTTGCTTTTTATGTTCATGTTTCAGTTGTTCTATTTCAGACAATAAAGCATTCTTCGAAGCGGCTAGATCACGCATCTGTCTCTCTAAATATTTTTCGTTTTGATGAGATTTAGTAAAGGCTGCTTCAAAACCTTTTTCACGTTTTTCTTGAGTTTTGAAAAAGTTGAGTTGCTTTTGTAAACATTCAAAATCCTTGGTTAACAGTGCATTTTTACTTTTTAAGGTCTGATTTAATGCACAACATTCTTCAATTTGGGATTGCTGGTCTTTAAGTAAAAGAGCAAGATCTGGATGAGGCAAAAGTTCGGCTTGTTCAACGGGAGTCACAACATGATCATTATTTAGATCCTCAAGTATAACCACGGAGTTAATTTTATTATGAATGGAAACCATAAGGTCATCTTGATCGTCAAATGTAACTACAGGGTTTATTTGAAAATCGTCGGAATGAGATGTAAATGACTCATTTTAAACATTCTGAGCCTTGCCGGATTCAGATGTTGGCGGAGATATTAGATCAGTGATAAATATGGTTTGTTCAGGTACCTGAGACAAGCCATCAGTGTCATACACTGGGCCTGTGTCACTCATGTGTAACTCATGCATATTAGCCATCAACATAACAGCTGCATTGGCCTGCAAGTCCTCCATATCATCATCTGAGTCTGCATCTGCCATAAAACTCTGTTCTTTGTTTTTGAGAGTTCCACCAGCTTCATCCTTAAGAGCCAAAAGAAGAGCCTCTTTGAAATAAGCACTGCCCTTAGTCCTCGGCTTTAGGCATGCATTAGCCAGGTGTCCCTTCTCATTGCAGTTGTAGCATCGAAGACCATTCAACCCATTCTGAGCATTTTCCTGTTCCACCACTTGAGCTCTGTTGTTATTCCTACCCATAGCATTAAACCCTTGACCACCGCCCATCTGACGACCATAACCATGATTCTGAACTTCAACTCGTCCATTGTTCACAACAGCCTGATTTCGTGTATTAGATGAGGAACGAATACGATTGTTGGATTTGTTGGTATAACGGCTAAAAGCATTAGCAATCATAACAAATCCTTGTTGCAATGCTTCGAACGGATCGAATTCCTCATTAGTTTGACTATGAAGTGCTTGATCATTGTTGTTGTTGTAAGGAACCAATTGATTTTGTTGAGGTTGCTGTGATTGATCGTTTGGTGTGACTGAGGCAGGTGGTTGAGTTGCTTGTTGAGGAGGATAACTGTTTTGAGCATACAAGGCAAGTTGTTGATTTTCCGGATTAGTCGTTGAAGCAATTTGAGCACGGAGAATCCTTTCCCTATCAACTTCCTTTTCATGAGGCTTCAAGTAATCGTACAACAATCCATATGTAGAATGATGCATGTTCTTCGCTTGACGGAGAAAAATGACATACTTTTCCCATTCAGGACCAAGACAACTCAGGAACTTAGTATTCACTGCAATTCTTGGCATGATGATGTTGTGTTTATCCAAATCATTGATGATGTCTGAAAATCAATGATGATAAGACTCTAGTGTCTCTCCAGGTTCAATCATGAAGTGTTCATAAGCCAAGTAAATTTTGGATTCCATATCTTCCTGATTGAGTGCAGATCCTTCCATAAGTAGATGAATATGTTCCCACATTTTATTTGCAGTATTTTGAGCATCAACACTTCGAAGAATTGGGTTTGGTAATCCTAAAAGGATATATTGCATTGCAATCTCATCAGCTTCATAGTGTAGAAGTTCTTCTGGATTCAAGTCTGCAACAGTAGCAATGTTTGATTGTTCATCTCTTGGTGGATTAGCATTAGGATCTCCGAGTACAATGACATTAGGCATCTCAAATGGACCTTCCAAGATAACCTTCTTTAAGAACTTTCCATGTGGCTTCTTCAGATCTCAAAACCTAAAGAACCTTATCACCCATTGATCGTAGTTTCCTGGAGTGAGCATTGGAGGTCTATCAAGTGATCCAGCCTCATGAATTGATTGTTGGCTGCTTAAAGCTTCACACATCTTTGCAAACCAAGTGGGTTCCTTCATAGTGTTCCTTGATGGATGTTGATTGAATTCATTTGTGTAGGGTTGAACTTGAAGACTTGGCGGTGTTTGAACCATTTGAGGTGGTGGAATTGCACCAAGTTGTGGAGTATGTTGTTGATAAACTGCTTGTTGTTGATTCCATTGTTGATGTTGTGGACTTAGTTGTTGTTGTCGTTGAGAATAAGTGTAAGGGAAATAGTTAGAGTATGGTGGTTGTGACATGTTGAAAAACTTGTGTTATAAAATGGATCTTTGTAGTTGAATGAACCTTAGTTGATGTAGTTTCCTTAGGCGTAGAAATCACAATAATCCAAGTAGCACTTATGCGTAAAAACACCAAAGTTACGCATAACAATCAAGAGTTACGCGTAGATTTAGCTTACGCGTAAGTAGGGTAGAGACTCTAAAGTTAGGCGTAGACACAAAGTTAGGCGTAGAAAGTTAGGCGTAGGATTACCTTATGCGTAAGACTAGGCTTAGGCGTAAGATGAATCTTATGCGTAGGATTTCTACGCGTAAGCTTTATGCTTATGCGTAAGTTTAGGGTTTTGCCCAAATGATCTTTTACACTATCACAGTGCAAAAGATATCCAAATTCAACGTATTTTCAGGCTTATCCAAGCAAGAAAACACGGAGTAAACCACGAGAACGAAGATCAAACCAAGGAATAACTTACGCGCAATATTAGGGTTTTGATACGCGTAAGATTACTCGTAAAAATGATTTTGCCCAATGATGTTTCTAAACTAGTTTTTGTATGATGAAATAGCTTCAATAACACCAAAATGACACAAAAGTGTGAAACTTGATGATCCAAAGCTCTCAAAACGGTTACGCGTAGGTTTACACCCTCGTTCAAAAACAAGCTTAAAAACTTAGATCCACGCGTAAAGTTTGAAACTTTTTGCCAAAAACAAGTATTTTAACACCTTAAAACGTTGAAAGTACAAGAATCTTGGATTAAAAAGTGTAAAAAAACGAGTTTTTAAGCAAGCCAAAGTTATGACCACGTTTACGCGTAAGAACGAAAAACAAAAACTTCAAAAACAAAAGTGTTCACCCAACTATTTGGCGATTGATACCACTGTTAGGTCACTAGATTTACAACACAAGCTTAATAGAAAGAAATAGAGAAGAGATGAGATCAGTTGAACAATAAACAAACCCACAAACACGTTATACTAAGGACGGTTATGCGTAGAGTGTAAATGGAGAGAATAAATTGAACAAACAACCCTCAAGTGAGGGTTATACAAGACTATTTATAGGCAAGGAGCTAGGGCAACACTCCCACTCATTCCCTTTTCCTTATTGGACATGCGCCTAAGCTTATGGGCCTTCTACATAAGCTTGACCTTAAACAAACATAAAGGACATAATAAGCTACCTATTACATATAAGAAACTAACACTTGAATTAAGGTTTAGGAGTGATTCCAACAAACTATGTAAAAGAATTGATCCCTGCAGTGATCCGCCGGTTACAGGTGAGTAAAGAGTATCAGCAGGCTTGGGGAGCAGTGTTCAACACTGCTATTGACTCCGGATGGCTGGATGGAGTTAAGGAGGGTCGAGATGAAGAGGAGGTCGATAGGATTGTCGTGGAGCAGAATGATTTTGATATGGAGGCTGTTCGGGGCTTCACTAAGGCTTATGATGATATGTTCACCCGGAGCTTCCCTTATATTGAGAAGATCAAGCGATCCTACCACCTTTCTTTGGCGGATTTAATGAACATCCTTCCCGATGCGACAAGAGCCACCCCGGGGGCCAGTTCTTCCGGAGCATCTTAGCATTTTCCTCTTGTCTGTTTATGTTATGGTGGGCCTGCGTGCCTTTGTGTGATGATGTAATCAAACAATTTTTATTCGCATTTTTGTGGTTAATGTATGTAATCTTGAACAATATTGGTGGTTTATGCTTAATCAGGGTCGTCCGTGTATCCGGACGGCCACTTTTGGTTATTTACATTTGCATACTTTATGTTTGTATGTATTTTGTTGTCTCCTGTTGGTGAATACACCTGGGGCTCATCCCTGGCGTCGTCACGCTTCCGGGGTATCTGCGTGCCGTTCGGGCATATATGCCTCGGCTCTTCCCTTAATGTCTTGGCATTATTCGGGGGTATGCAGCTTCCTTGCCGAATGGTACGTGGGCCTTCCCTAGTTTCGTTGCACTTATACGGGTAAAGTAATTATAATTGTAGGGTTTTTTGGGTGCGCGGTCGGAGGTAGCTAATCTCCGCCGGTTGCACCTTATCCATTTAGATGAGACATAATCATGGGAAACTTTTCCTCCTCCATCAGGGGCAGGGGAATATATCATTACTTGACGAAAGTAGAAATAAAATAGTTTATGCCCGTAAGCTTACATTTCACTTGTTGATTTTCTAAAGAAAACACTTCTTCAAATTCATGGCGTGCCACTTCCGGGGCACCTCTTCGTCCATAGTTTCCAGCTTGTATGAACCGTTGAGATTTGCCTCCTTAATCCGATAGGGCCCTTCCCATTTTGGTCCCAGCTAGCCCTGATCTTCAGCTCTACTAGCTTCATTCTTCCGGTACACGAACTCTCCCGGTTTAAAGGATACCAACCGTGCCTTTCGGTTGTAGTACTTTTCCAGCATCGTCTTATACCTAGCTTCCATCACGGCCGCTTCTTCTCTTCGTTCCTATAGTAGGTCGAGATTAAGGCGAATTTCCTCTTCATTTTGTTCTTCCATTCGACGAGGATCTTCATCCTCGAGACCTTCTCTTATCCTCCTTATTCTGTATGTTGGCATACCTATCTCTGCTGGTATGACTGCTTCACTTCCATAGGTAAGGCTGAAAGGCATTTCTCCATTGCTCGTCTTAATGGATGTTCGGTGTGCCAAGAGAACATTCGGCAGCTCATCCACCCATCCTGCCTTTGCACGTCCTAACCTTGCCTTGATTCCCTCCATCAAGCTCTTATTCGCCCTTTCCACCAGTCCGTTGGCTTGTGGGTGGGCTACGGCTGTGTTAATTTGCTTGATGTTAAGCTTTTCACACCATTTTTTGAAGGGGTTGTCCACGAATTGTTTTGCATTATCTGTGACGATGATGGCAGGAAGACCGAAGCGGCACACTATGTTATCCCATACAAACCTCGTGACATCTTTTCCGGTGATCTTTGCTAGCGGTTTGGCCTCTGTCCATTTAGTGAAGTAGTCGATAGCGACTAAGATGAATTTGACCTTTCCGGCTGACGAGGGTAAGGGACCTACTATGTCCATTCCCCATTGATAGAAGGGCCATGGAGCCATGATGGGAGTCAGTTTAGTTTTTGGGAGCTGCGACACTGGAGAGTGGATCTGGCAGGAGTCACATTTAATTATCTCGTTTCTGGCATCTCGGCGCATGGTAGGCCAATAGTATCCTTGTCGCATGGCTTTCGCCATGACCGAGCGAGGACCAGAATGCATCCCACAAGCTCCTATGTGTATCTCCTTTATAACGTAGTTCGCTTGCAAGGGACCAATGCATCTCATCATAGGCACCAGGTAGGCTTTCTTGTAGAGCACTCCATCTTCCATGACGTACTGATTGATTTTCATCCTCAGGGTGCGAGCTTCGTTAGGATCATCCGGCCAATTTCCCTCTTCCAGACACAGGACGATTGGAGTCATCCAGTTGTCCCCTTCTTCTTCAACAATGTTATTAACCTCCTTTCCTTCCGTCGACCTCTCTCTTAATACCTCTACTAGCACCTCCTTCGTCAGGTGATCGAAAGCAACGGTGGCCAGTTTACTAAGAACATTTGCCTTTTGATTCTGACCTCGGGGAATGTTCCGGATGGTGAAATTTTCAAAGCCAGCTATGTATTCCTTTGCCTTCGCCAAATATTTGATCATACTTTCATGACTCGCTACATAATCTCCGTTTATCTGATTGGCCACCAGCTTGAAGTCCACACGGACTTCGAGACTACGGACGTGCATGCTTTTTGCCATTCTTAAACCTGCTAGTAGGGCTTCGTACTCGACTTCATGGTTAGTGCTTTCAAAGTCAAGCCGGATGGCATAAGTGAACTCCATTCCTTCGGGGCTAATCAATACAAGGCCTGCTCCGGAGCCCTTGTTGTTGGACGCTCCATCCGTACACAAAAGCCACTTCCCCTATTCCCTCTTCTTTGCCGCTGGCTGCTCGAATTATTTGCCATTGTTTTCTCCGATGGGGGTTTCTGACAGAAAGTCCGCCAAAACCTGGCCCTTAATTGCATTCCGGGGCTCGTAGGTGATATTATAAGCACCCAATTCCACCGAGTATTTGGCAAACTTCCCGGACGCTTCTGGCTTGTTGAGGATCTGCTTTATTGGTTGGTCCGTGATTACCTTGATGGGGTGTGCTTCGAAATATCTCCGGAGCCTCCTTGACATGTGTAATAAAGAGAGTGCCAACTTCTCTATCGGGGCATAATTTTTTTCTGCTTCATTGAGTGTCCGGCTTACATAACGGACTGGCAACTATTTTCCCCTCCTTTCGGTTAGCAGAACCGCACTGACTGCCTCCTCAGAGGCTGCAAGGTATAAATACAGTGCTTCTTTCACCATTGGCGTTGTTAACGAGGGGAGATATGTTATCAGCTTCTTCATTTCTTGGAAGGCCTTTTCTGCCTCCTCCGTCCACCAATACTCCTCTTTGTTCTCCTTGGTGATGTTCTTGAGTGTTTCGAAGAAGGGTAGGGACCTTTCGGTGGAACGGGATAAAAAGCGATTAAGTTCTGCCAATTTACCGCTGAGGCTCTGCATTTATTTTAAGGTCCTGGGTGACTGCATGTCCATTATCACTTTTGTCTTCTTCGGGTTTGCCCGGATCCCCTCCGAAGTTAACATGTACCCCAGGAACTTCCCTTCCTCCATCCCAAAGGAGCATTTTTTGGGATTCAGTTTCATGTTTGTAGGACCTTACTTTTATCAACCTTATCACAAACCCACTTACCAAACACAAGTATCACCACGTGAAACCACGCTACGCGTAGAACACGTTCAACTCAAACACAAACATAAAGCGTACAAGATGAAGAAGAAAAGATTAAGAAAGATGGTGACTTGATGTTATGAAGTCGTGTATGTAGAGAGAATAGATGAAAACAATAAGTTGTATATTCCAAAGAAAACACACACACACACACACTCAAGCACACCCCTCAAATGAGACTTTGAGGGGTATTTATAGTCTAAAACATAAACGCCCTAATGGGCTTTGGCTTGGGCCTCGTGGACTTGGACATGGGTTGGATTGGATATAAGGCAAGCTTAACTAAACTAATACCCATTTAGCTTAGTCCAATCCACGAGCCCGTTGACTATTCTAGCACGATATCTAACACACGTTATAAAGTTCCTAAATGTGAATGACCATCACTTCTAATAAAACAATTAAGGCTAACAATCTCCCCCTAAGGGGTGGTCATTCAAAAGACGCTCCACTTGATTAGGTCTTAACTTTTCTCGAGCTTGAACTTTGTGTGTAGATATAGAATAGTCTTGATTCTTTGTTCCTTCATGCTTTGTGATAAGTTAATGTGGTATAGAGCCATTTGTCAACTTCATTGGTTAGGTGTCTCCACGTCTTTCCCCACCATGCTCACACTTCTATTTGTCTTTTGGTTACCAATGATGAAGTTCTCGAGTCTTTATACTTTGTAGATTCTTTGACGTTGACGAAGAATCATCTTTAACTTTTTGTTGCCTTTGATTATTATGAGAACTTTCATGTGTTTTTGGTATGAGCATGTGGAGAATCTGCACGATCGATCCGCTCCGGAGCTTCCATAAGAAGAAAACATAAAAACAGGTTAGTAATAAGCGGATTTCGGCACTTACAAGTTTGAATTTCGAGGGTGTTAACAGCATAGTGTGAAAACACGTCTTTAATTCTCACAGAGGCCATTCCTGAACTGGAGTCCCACAAGTGAGATAACGCGATGTACCTAAATACACCTATAGTTCAGATGAGTCGCTGAGGTACACCGAAGCATCACCCCACGACTGTAGACCGTTTGAGACACACTAAGCGTAATCCACGGGGAGTTACCAAAGTGACCTGTTGTCAGGGCTGCTTGATGTTGACCCTGGCAGGAGTTTCCATTCAATCACTGAAGATCACAGATGTGAAACTTCTCATAAATGTTCTGGCAGATTGCTAAGATCTGCGTAGGACTCTAGAATATATCACTTGTGTCCTTATTGATGAACAACAAGCGATGTCATGTCATGTGTTCCTATGAGATCTTTTTGATGAATCTCGTGGCTCTAGACTCAATAGTGCATTTTGGTTTTCCTGAGCGGAGACTAGGGAGAGGGTCTCCTTCTTCAATACCAACGATCTCTAAGAGAAAGCCGATAGATTATGTAGGGTTCCCAGTGAGAATGAAACAAATCCTTTTGAGAGGAATTGAGTGGCTAGAAGGTTTAGTGCAGTGTGTCACTGGGTCCATGAAGTCTTTGTCTTCAATACCAGTGTCAACTAAGTGACAACCAGTAGCAGATGAATTAAACTCGGTTTCTGCCCTAAGGTTGAATATGGAGGGCTATTTCTTTTCACCCTTTTTCATTACATTTCTTTTTGATTCTTCAACCCCTTCTTTCTCCTTTCTCACATTACTCCTTTTTTCAATCATACCTAAGGACTTCTAGTACTAACTATTGGTGGTGTCCTTGGGTAGATCCCTCCGGCTCTGGCGGATCATAGGACGAATTTCCTATTCTTAGTCACCTTATAACTCTATGAATGTCCTATTGTTGCCATAAAACCATTTTTCTTGAAAATCTCTCAGCATGTTTATGATAGAAAACATGTTTGAAACACTCCGTGAGTTTTATATTTTCGGAAACACTCTCCCTTCACATGTGCTTATAAGTTTAGACAGAAATCTGCACATAGAGGGTAGAGTTCGCACTTTTTGAATTGATCGACTTTAAATGAACTAGACCGATTCGAGACACGTTTACATCACTAGAGAACTAGCTTGAAATTATTACCCGTCCTGGTCAAGTCCATAGAAAGTTTCTCGAGATGGTACATGATTGCTCGTCAATTCATTTGTTTCAACTGAGTCGAGCTCATTTTGAGATTCAAACAACGATCATTAAACTTTTTGATTACATTTTAATCACATCTCCTTCCCCTAAAAAATAGCATATTCGTGATATTTTTGATATCAACAGATTAAACAACATGTTAAAGCCTTTTGGGGAGACAAACGGATTTGATTTAAGCATGAATTTGGAACATTTTTGTTTTATACTCCCCCTTTAATAAAGCATAATCAATTAAAGGGTTTTAGAGGGAGTTATCTTGAGCACAAAATATTTTGAAAGATTTTATAAATCTTTTTGCACAATCTTGAAAAGGTGCTCAAGATGATGATGATTTCTCACCATTTTTAAATGTAGTGCACTGAAGCGTACACTAGTGATTTTCATTAAAAAGCACGAGTTTTGATTTGAAAGAATAATCAAAAGTCATCATTTTTGTCCGGGTTTCGTACTGAAGTATACGAAAGCCATTTTATGAAGAAATTTTGAGAAACGACATGTTTTAGAAAACAATTAAAGAACTCTCGCTCAAGCATCTGTACATGCCCGTATCATTGTTGAATGACATTTCTAGAAACGTACAGAATATCGATTATACGAGAGACATGTCGTGAGAAGAATATTTTTGGATTTTATATTTTCTATTGTTTTTGAATTTTTTGAAAGTTTTATATTTTTATATTTTGTTTTTGTTGGTTTTTCAAATTTTGTATTTTGTTTTTCAAAAATATTTACAGCGAAGCTTTTTGGAAAAATCATTTTCAAGAAGATTCGAGAAGACGTTCTAACTCCTCAGGGGTTAGGCTTCGCATTCCAATTCGTCGAACTAAATAGTCAAACCTTTCTTTTGGAATGGCTTTAGTTAATAGATCGGCGAGTTGGTAATCAGTCTTCACGAAGAATAATTCAACAGTACCATTTTCGACGTACTCTTTGATGAAGTGGTAGTGGACACGGATATGCTTAGTCTTTGAGTGATGAACAAGATTGCATGATATGGCTATGGCACTTTTCGAGTCACAATACATAGGTATTTTATCGAAAGTAAAGCCATAATCTGTGAGTTGTGTTCTCATCCATAGAACTTGAGCACAACACGCAGATAGAGACACATACTCAGCTTCAGCGGTTGAAAGTGCAGTGCAATCTTGTTTCTTTAAAGACCAGCTGACTAACTTTTCACCCAAAAATTGTGCTCCTCCGGATGTACTTTTTACTATAACTTGATCACCTGCGTGGTCCGCATCTGAAAAAGCAATTAGATCAAATCCGGATTCCTTCGGATACCAAAGTCCCATGTGACTGGATGTCTTCAGGTACCGAAAGATCCTTTTAACCTCTTTGAGGTGCAGTTCGGTAGGCTTAGCCTGAAACCGTGCTAATAAGCAAACAACAAAATGAATATCGGGTCGACTAGCAGTGAGGTACATGAGAGAACCAATCATGCTCTGATATTTCTTCGGATCAATAGGTTTCCCAAACAAATCGGCTCCAATTTTTGGTGAAGTTACCATTGGTGTTCCGACAGAGTCACAATTATCCATACCATGATTTTTCAAAATCTCAGTTGTGTATTTAGCTTGATTTATAAAAATTCCACGAGGGGACTGATGTATTTGTAAACCAAGAAAGAATTTTAGTTCCCCCATCATGGACATTTCAAATTTGCTTTTCATGAGATTTTCAAAATGTTTTGAAAGATTCGGATTAGTGGACCCAAAGATGATGTCGTCCACATAAATCTGAACAATCAAAATGTCGTTTTTGCATTTTTGTGTAAACAAGGTAGGATCAACTGTGCCTTTGGTGAAATTGTGTTGGATAAGGAAAGAGGACAGTTCGTCATACCATGCTCTCGGAGCTTGTTTCAAACCATAGATTGCCTTTTTGAGTTTGTAGACGTAGTCTGGATGTTCCAAGTCGATGAAGCCTTCTGGCTGACTCACATACACTTCTTCTTTCAGAGTTCCATTCAAGAACGCGGTCTTAATGTCCATCTGATAAACCGTGATGTTTTTGTGAGCTGCATAGGCTAAGAATATCCTGACTGCTTCAAGTCTAGCTACCGGCGCAAATGACTCTTCAAAGTCTATCCCTTCCTCTTTTCTGTATCCTTTGGCCACAAGACGAGCTTTGTTGCGAATTACAGTCATCTCTTCATCCCTTTTGTTCTTCCATAACCATTTGAGATCAATGACGCGAATGTCAATTGGTCTTGGAACCATATCCCAAGAGTCATGTAGACGATATTGGAGAAGTTCTTCCTGCATCGCTTCTATCCATGCGGGTTCTGCCATTGCCTCGCGAATGTTCTTTGGCTCTATATTGCTAATTGAGCAAAGGTAAATGCACAAGTCGCAATCGGTGGCAAGTTGACGTCTCGTCTGAATTGGCCTTGAAGGTTCACCGATAACTTGTTCAATTGGGTGGTCTTTTGTCCACTTTAGAGTAGAAGGATACCGTTGGTTATACGTATGCGAGTTAGATGGTTCTCGTAAGCATGAAGATGATTCAGCTAATTCCGTGGCAAACGGGTTTTCAAATAAGTCTTCATCTAACATTGCATCGTTTCGGTTTTGGTTTTGCTCATTGATGAGTGTCTAAATACTCATCATTTTTGTATATTCTAAACTGCAAAATCATCTGAAAACACTCAAAAATGCATCAAAATGATGAAAATATCACAAATCAGTGTTTTATGTGTTTCAAATGCAAAAATATCAAAATCAGATGAAAAACGTATCAAGTTTGCAAAATTGGCAGTTTTAGTCCCCCAAGTTTCAAAAGTTGTCAAAAACAGTCCCTGGTATATCAAAATAAAGAAAAATATCATTCAAGGTCCCTGAAATATTTTAAATTGTCAAAAACAGTCCTTGAATGAATCTTTAGTCAAATGGCGGAAAAGGTCCTTCAACTTTGAAAAGTGACAAAAATGGTCCTTGGAAATTGGAAATTGTCAAGTTTGGTCCTTATACTATTGAAACTTGTCACTTGTGGTCCCTTGGAATAGCTTTGCATAATTGGCAGAAGTAGTCCCTTGATTTTCAGAAATTGCATATCTAGTCCTTGTGATATTAAACCCTTTAAACCTATTGGACCCTATCATAAACCAAGTGACCCCCTGTCATTAGCCTTTTGGACCCCCTGTTTTGACCCCCCTTGATTATTAATATCCAGTCAACCTTGGTCACACAAACAACAAACGCGCCAAAGTCTTCATCCCTTCAACTGCTTCTCTGCAACTCACTCCAACTCCCATCCCCCCAGCTCACCTTCATCTCCTCTTGTCCCCCCCACCTCCACACAACTACAAAAATCATTAAATGCACCCTTCACGCCTTTACTCTACCCCTCCAACTGTCAAAAACCAATTCCCGCCAAAAACCAATCAAGGGCCAAGATGACTCTAAATCATCCAAGGGTCTAAAAAGAAGGTGGGAATAGTTCAGAGCAAGTGGGGAAGCTGTATTGATGTATAAATAATGGAAGAAAGAGGCAAGAGAAAGTTAGCTAGTTTTTATAATTTACTTTAATGTCGTTTTTCAAATTAATGTTTTAGTTTTAGTTAAAATGGTGTAATTTCAGTTTCCATGTATCACTTTCAAGTTAACAAATCATTGTATTAAGCTTTTGAGTTTTCAATCCAAGTTTTAGATAAAATTCCATGTTTCATGTACTGTTGCAAAATTCATTCTCAAAATCTTATGTTTAAGCTTCCAGTAGCTTGTATTTAATCTCAAATAAGCTTGTATAAGCTTATGATAGCTTTGTATAAGCTTACATTCAAGGTTTAAGTGATTTTGGTTCATGGTCAATAATAGTCAACTGTTGGTGCAAATTGGACTTGGTGATGGTATGTGGGTGATGCAGATGTTGATTAGGGTTGGAAATAGCTTAGTTTAGTGATCTTGGGTTTTGGTTTTGGTCTGCACTTAAGCTGGGTCCATGTGAGTGAACTTTTCACTTTCAAATTTCTAGCCATTTTTGCATTTTATGCTTATAATTGTATCTGTGATCATTGGTAGTTTTAACCTGTTTAAGTAGTTATATTTAGGTTATATAAACTTAGTTTGATCCCTATTACAAGTTGGTTTAGTGTTTAGATCATTTTATTTGCAAAACAGTTGAAAGAAGGATGTTTGGATTTGTTGCTTGGTTTGTGTTTGAGGTTTGATTTGGAGTGGCAACCTGTTGGTTTATGTTTTCTTAGCAATATTGAACTCATTGCTGTCATCAGTTTGAGCCTGCACAAGCTCTGAGTCAAACTTACTCTAAATCTGTCTTAAGTCTATAACTGTTATGATTTTGAAGTTCAAATCTCATCAAAGTAGCTTGCAACTTAGTAATCTAGCTTAAGTCAGTCTTGTTATAGCTTAAAACAACTTATTCAGCTCATGGAATCAGTTACAATCTCATAAAAGTCAAATAGTTAGTGTAATTAAAAAGTCAAATATTTCTAATACCCGTTTTTGAATAAACTTTAGAATTTAATTGTGTGTTTAATACTAAGAATTAGTTTATAAGCTTCTAGGACATTAAAATATAGCTGCTTATCTAAATTATAAAAATACTAGATCAGTTTTAATTAGCTTGTAGAGTGCTTATTTGTTACCTTGTTTTGAGTACCTTGATTGAGAAGGTGCTCTGTGCACAGTTGTGGTATCCCATTTCACAAGCTCTTAGAAAGCTCATTAGTTACCTATAGCTTATGTAATTTATCTTTTTGAGTAGCTCACATAGCTGTCTCAATATTCCAGTTTTCATTTTTCCAATTTTAGCTTATTTACCTAACCTGCAATAGCTTTTTAGATTTGTCCATTTTGTTTAAGTTAACCAGTCAATCAGTGTTCATCAGATTTTAAAAAGCTTCTCATAAGTTCAATAGTGTAAGCCAATCTTTGTAAACTAGTTTTTTAGATAGCTCAGTTGGTAAGCTAGCTAATTCAAGTGTTCATTTTCATTTCTGAGCTTATTCATGTGCTTAAAATTAAGGTAGAAGGTGCCTAGTGATTCTAAAGAGAGTACTGTGTAACAGTGTTTATCTTTATGCTTATTTGGATTTTGCTAAAGTGCTTATTTCTATGTTTTTGTGCTTATTCAGTTGCAACATTAGCTTATAATCATTCTCTTAGCTTATCTCCAGTTTTCTAGTTGCTTATTCACTAGCTTATTAACACTTTGGTTAATCCTAGTGCTTATTTCATTTTTGTCTCACTGTTGGAATTTTGAGCTTATTCTAAGCTTATTAGTCAGTTTTAGAAAAAGTGGTAGTTATAAAATGTGCTCATTTTATTGTGCTTATTTAGCTTGTAAAAAGAAAAATTGAAAAAAAAAAATATTTTGCAAAAAGGTACTGCCTGGGATTCGAACCCAGGTCAGTCCCCTCACAGTCCTAAGCCTCAACACCAACACCTTTAACCATTGCGCCCTTGGGTCTTTACTGGTTTTAGTTTGCAAAATTTAGTACTTAAGGCAACTTTGTCCTTTTAGCTTATTCGAGCTATTCAGCTTATTTGTAGCTTATTTAAACTAGATTTTTCAACTTTTGTATTTTTCATAGATTGGTATTAGTGTTAAGTATTTTATAAAAAAGTTTCGGATTTTTCTCATTAGTTTTAGTATTTTTAAACATTTAATTAGTTTAAAATAGTTTTTAATTCATAATAAAAAATATAAAAGTCTAAAAAATATAAATCTTTTTTCTAAAAATTTCTTTTGTCATATAGTACGTAATAAAATTGTTTTTACATTCGTAGGCCTTTTATTTCATAAATTTTACGTTTTATCTTGCGCTCCAGCGTAATTTTTGTACATAACGTACGTTTTCATTTTAAATCTAGTTTTTAGATAATTTGAGTTTACGTTTTAGTTAATATAGTTTATTTAAGTTATTTTATTTTATAAAATCATAAAAACATCATTGTAAAAATAGTGATAGCGTTTATTTAATATATTTTATCTTTTTAATTTTCTTAATTTGTATTTAAGTCGCTTTATTTTATAACTTTTTCAGTAGTGTAATTATCCATCCAATTCCTTACTGATCACTATCATTAGTGATCATTCTATCATCTGATCAAGTGTTTACACACCATTGAGTCTCCGTGGGACTTAACGACCCGGGAATCCCCTATATTCTCTGATCTTCATTGTATTTGTGTTTTAAGCAGTTTTAAGCTTCTTACGGTCGGCCATTCACAAGTGGCCGGTTTGTGTGAGGTAGCTTGACTGTTTTAGCGTGTGTTTAGCCTTTTTTCAGACCCATTCTTGCACATACCACATCTTTTGTAAAAAGTTTTTTTTGTAAAGTTTTCAAAAATCCAAAAAGTTCATTAACACTTTTCCTAAAGTGTTATCAACACCAAAAATATTTTCATTCTTTGTTTTTACAGCATATTTTTTAAAAATCCAAAAATATCCATCTTTACCCTCTCGCATCTTTTGATTCTACATTTCCCTTACCCTCTAATCTGTTTAATTCTTTATTCCTTATCTTCTTTAACAGTTTAATTCTTCATCTCTTATCCCTCTTATCTGTTTGATTCTTCATGTCATGGTTTTCAACATGTTCCTGGTGTGGAGGTCCATTTAACGGTGGAAATTGTCGGCAATGTACCAATGTGAGTTTCGGAGACAAGTTTGTCGGTAATCCCGATCCCATTTCAAATGAAACACCCGATTTTTCCTACCTACCTCCACAGCCCCAATACGAATCCTACTCATGCGAGTTTTGTGGGAATGATTCTCATTACGGTTTTGATTGTCCATCACGGGTCCCGCTTGTCTATGAGCCGGAACCGTGTTACAATCAGAACTTTGGTGAAAGTTATTTTCCCAATTCTCTCTGTTGTGAGAATTGCGGGGGTCCTCATGCGACTTTTGAATGTCAACCGATGAATCAAAATTTTCAAAATTCCAATTCTCCCGGTTTTGACAATTTCCAACCCCCACAGTATTCCATCAGTCATCAGACTTCCGAGCCTTCACATCATTTCAATGATTACGAGGAGTGTAATCTTCCTCAAAGTTCTGAAGAAATACGCATTCGAAAGAAACTGCAAATGAAAAGAATGGTGTGTAAGCTTCAGCAGATGAATATAAGAATCAGATATGATGACGATGATGATGAGGATAGTATTCAAATGAAGGAATACTATGATTACGACGAGGAGAGTGTTACTCAATTGAAACTCTTAGTAAGGGTGTTTTGAGCGTACTCATCCTAAGCATAACCCCGACACCTCCATCCATCCTTTTTAGCCCACAAAGTAAACTTTACCCTAGCCCTAATGGCTGTT
>BPTQ01000001.1:221698399-221711182 GCA_019973895.1 Chrysanthemum seticuspe
TCAGATGCAAAATTATCGAAAACAAATGAAAAACGAACAAAGTTTGCATAATTGGCAGTTTCAGTCCCCCAACTTTTAAAAATGGCAACTTTAGTCCCTGGAATTTCAAAGATTGACAGAATTTACCCTTGGACATTTTAAATTGGAAAAATAATATTTTTTAGTCCTTTGGTAATTCTAATTTGTCATTTTTGGTCTTTATAAGAATTTTTGGAAAATTACAATTTCAGTCATTCAAGTTTCAAAATTGGCAATAATGATCCTTTGATTATTGGATTGTCAAGACTAGCCCTTCGAATACTTTGCAGAAGTTACATATGTGATCCCTGGATTTTCAGATTGTGCACATTTAGTCCCTAAATGCTTAATGGATCAATAGTTACACCTAAACCTTAAACCTACTTGAGCCCAAACTCTTATCCAGGCCCAACTCCCACCCAGTCCAAGTTATTAACTCTCTAACCCGGTCAACCCACTAGACCCGGTCAACTGATAAACACCCTGCCCCCCTTCTTCTTCCCCATTTTCCCGCCCAAACAACTCCCTGCGCCCAAGAAACACAGAACCCTAAACACCCTTTTCCTTCTCCCCAAACACTCAACCTCCCTTCTCCTCTTTACCCAGCTTCACCATACCCCAAAACCACCTTCATCTCCTTTACCCAGTCCACCCCAAATCCCTATCCTACTCCCACAGCTTCTCCCCTTTCCATGGTTACCAAGCTGGCAATCCAAGCTTCAAAAGACTCAATGGATGGCTCAGATTCATGCTCACATGTACCTACTATATGGACGGCTGAGATTTATTCAAGAAAGCACAAGTTTGGTTTTGGCTTGACTGCCCTCACAGAAGAAACTCAAGAGTTGAAGACCAAGACTTAGTATAAATAGGACATGTAGCCAAAGTTATAAGGCACCCCCTAGTTTTCAAAAATAATTTTAGTTTTCCTGTATTTTCAGTTTTATTGTAATATCTTTTTAAATCAATGAAAGTTAGTTTTTTTCAATTTCATGTCTTGGTAGTCTTTGCTTAATCCTAATTTCAAGTTAATAAAGGTTCTGAGATAAGGCAGCAATTCAGTTTCCAAATAAAGGGGTCAAGTCAATTAATTTAAAATCAGTTTAAGTAATTTGTACTCATGAAGGAGTGTTTGGATTTAACTTAGTTATGGGTCAAAACCATTTCTTACCCACTTTGACACTGAAGTCAAACACATTTTGAGTATCCGAGTTAAGTTGTTTGAGATTGAAAAGAGTTTTACAAAGTCTCATAGGAATTAAGTGTTATCTGGTTTTAAAGAAAAAGAAAAAAAATTTGAGTTTCCTCAGTTTTTGCATAATAGTTTAAGCAAGTTTAGGTCAAGTTAAAAAATTATAAAAAATAAAAATCACAAGTTCATTAGCTTATCTTACTTGTGTCAAAAGGAAAAAAAATCAAAAAAATGTTTTGAGGGGTCTGCTTAGGGGTCAAAATGGGTGGCTAACCCAATGCTCTGTCACAGTTTGTTCTACTCTTTTTTGCAGCTTATTTATAAGCTGTACTCAGCTTATATTAGATCAGACAGGGGGGCAAAAGGTAGTTGGCTAGGTGGACTTTAAGTGGTCAGAAGCTCACATGCTCACTCAGTCCTCAGCTTATTCCAAATAAGCCTCAACAGGTCCCTTCCAAGCTGTTTTCAGCCTGCAGTTGCAAAAGGTCATTCTATTCCTTCTATGTTTAGCTTAACAGTAGCTTATCCAGTAGCTTATCTTAGTGTCCCTTTAGCTTAATTAGCAACTGTTAGCTTAATTGTAGTTCTAGTGTTAGTTTATTAGGAGCTAGGTGTAGCTTATTATGTCTCTTTCTTTTAACTTAGGATTTCCCCTTTAGAGTAGCTTATTTAGCCAACTGTTTTCCCTTGTGCTTGTAGCTTATCTCAATTAGCATAGTTCATTTTCATTTTATTCCACTCAGTTATCTTGTGTCAAAATGCCTTTTGCTTAATTCATCCAAAACAGGTTCAAAATAAGTAAAAAAAAAAAAAAAAAGGAGTGTTTGGGTGTTTGTTTGGGGTCTTCCCAAATCAGTTGAAATAAACTGATTATACAGCTTCTTTACATGTTTTCAAAAGTTAGATTTTGATAAATTTGGTCTACCTCGATTGCTTTTTATAAGAAAAAAAGTTCAATAAGCTGTTGAGTAAGCTGTAGTGTTTGTTTAAAATCTGTCCAAGGTGTGTTTGTTTGCTTGCTGTCACAAACTGTGGACAATAAGCTGTTCCTACAGCTTATTGAGACCTTTTCATAAGTCAAGTTTTTACAAAGGTCCCTTGTTTTGATCCTATCTTCAGTTGCCAAAAAGAAAAATCCAAAAAAAAAATGTTTGCAAAAAAAACTGGCATAGCTGGGACTCGAACCCACGCCATCCAGTTCACACACAACACCTCTACCGTTTGCCCTTGGGACTTGTCTCATTCAAATAATGCAAAATCTAATACATAACCTTCCTTGGCAGTTTAGCTCATAAGGTATTTTTAGCTTATTTCTTGCTTATTTTCAATAGCACCACCCACCTTTTTTATTTTTCCTAGAATCAGTATTATCTAAAGTACTTTTTGAGAATTTTTCAGATTTTTCTTAATTAGTTTAATATTTTTAATCATTTAATTAGAGTAAAATAGTTTTTAATTCGTAGTAATTAATTTAAAAGTCGAAAAAATACCCGGTCTTTTTCTAAAATTATTTTTAGTCAATTAGGACGTAGGAAAATTAATTTCACACCCGTAGCCCTTAAATTACAAAACTTTTACGTTTATGGCTCGGGTTGTTTCTCGGTTTTTACGTTTTTTAGTTTTTGCACCCTAGGACTTAGTGTAGCTTCGTTTTATCATTCCTTAGGCTTAGTGATAGTTTATTTTTAGTTTATTAGGGTTCCCTTGCCTTAATTACTGATGAGTGTGTAAATACTCATCATTTTTGGTCAAATTTGAACTGCAAAACGTTTAAAAAAGCTCAGAAATGCATCAAAATACTGAAAATATTTCAAAATTGCATTTTATATGTTTCAGATGCAAAATGTTCAAAATCAGATGAAAAATGAGCTAAGTTTGCATAATTGGCAGTTTCAGTCCCCCAAGTTTCAAAAGTTGTCAGAAATAGTCCCTGAGCCTTAATTTCAAAAGTAAAATCACCAAAGGTCCTCTTAAAATCATAAGTTGTCAAATTTAGTCCTTTGGTGAAAAATATCAAAAGTTTTGAGAAATTACGAGTTTGGTCCTCCAAGTTTAAAAATTGGCAAAAATGGCCCTTGGAAATTTGAAAATGTCAAGTTTGGTCCTTGTATTATGGAAGCTTGTCACTTTTAGTCCCTTGGAGCAACTTTGCAGAATTGGCAGAAGTAGTCCCTCAATTTTCAGAATTGACAACTTAAGTCCTTGTGTTATTAACCCTTTATAAACCTTTGGACCATGTCATATCTGCTTGTGACCCCTGCCATACAAATTGGACCCCTTATTTTGACCTTTCCCTTTTAATAATCCACCTCAGTCAACACTGGTCAAAACAAACACACCTTGGCGCCAATAAGTCTTCCCTCCCACCTGCTCTCTGCAAACACTCTTCCTTACCATCCCCCCTCCTCACCTTATCATTTTCCATGTCCCCCCCCCACATCACCAAACTACAAAAATACATTAATTACCTCACCCCTCATCTCACTCAACCTCATCTGTCAAAACCAAAATTCCCGCCAAAATGATCCTATGGCCAAAATTCACTCAAAGCATCCAATGGCCTCAAAAGAAGGTGGGAAAAGTTCAGAACAAGTGGGGGAGTTGATTGGAATATAAAAGGAAGCAAGAGGAGAGATGGAAGAGTAGTAGAATTTAGTTAAAAATTTCTTTAATGTCGTTTTTTTTATCAATGTATTAGTGTAGCTTAAAATATGTAATCTTTTGTTTGTATGATCAAAACTCAAGTGATTTTATCATTGTAATATGTTTTCAAGTCCTTATTTAAAGTTTCATTTCAGTTCCATGCTTTAATACTCACTATTGAAAAATTGAGTTTTCAAATCTTATGTTAAAGCTTCTGATAGCTTATATCTAGTTCACTCAAGTTTATTTCAGCTTGTTAAAGCTTTTGTTAAGCCTAGTGATCATTTTTAAGCAAGTTTCATTGCTGGTCAACAAAAGTCAAAACTGGAGCCTAAATGGGAAATGAAGCTTATTTGGGTTGATGCAGTGGTGATTTGGGTTAAAATGGGTTAGATAAGAGTAGGATTGGGTTTGGTTTTAGCCTGCAAACAGCTGGACTCCTGTGAGTGACTATCTCATTTTCAATTTTCAAGTCATATTGCATATTTTGTTTGTACTTATATTTGTAGTTATAAACTGTTTAGACTTGTTTATATAGTTGAATTTAGGTCATGTAAGCTTAGTTTGATCAATGGTCTAAGTCAGTTTAGCAGCTTGGTCAGTGTTACTTGCTTATCAGTTCATAAAGGTGTGTTTGGATTTGCCAAGTTAACTGTGGTATAGCTTGTTTATATTGTTGTTTGTGCTTGCTTCATATTACAGTAGTGTCTAAGAACTAAATTCAAGCATAAAACATAGTACTTATTAGTTAAAAAGTCAAAACTAGCTTTAATATAATATTAATTGCCCACTGTTAAGAATTGCAATTTCATAATCATGCATATTAGTTTAAAAGTTGTTTATTTAGCCTAAATAAGTCTTATAGTAGCTTAATATATTAAATTAGATCATATAGGATCATTAAAAGTTCATATAAGTCAACTACTTAGTGTATTTATAAAAGTCAAAATTTCATTTGGTCAGTTTTTGAATAAACTTTAGAATTTTAGTGTGTGCTCATTATTAAGTTTTAGCTTAAATGCTTTTGGGATATTAAAATTTAGCTGCTAAAATAAATTAGAAAAATACCAGCTTGTATTTTATTAGCTTATAAACTGCTTATTTTCAAGCTTTCTTTTGACCTTTTTTTCTGGAAACTGTCCTGTGCATACAGTTAAGTTTAAGCTTATTTAGAGCTTATTTAGTACTTATTTCTTAATGAATCTGCTTTTCCAGATATCATTTTAGCTTAATAACAGCTGTTTAACTTATTCTTAGTTATCTTATGCTTATTTATTAGCTTAAATAGCCATTTGGCTAATAACTTGTGCTATTTCCTTTTACTTGCCACTATGATAAAATCATAAGCTCAAACTTAGTTTATTAGTACTTTTCATAAAAAGTTGTAGTTATAAAAAATGCTTATTTTAGTGTATTTAATAAGTTTGTAAAATAAAAAAATAAATAAATAAAAAATAGTTCAAAAATATTGCAACTGGTGGGATTCGAACCCAGGTCTGCCAGTTCACTCATCCACGCTTCAGCACACACCTGCACAACCAACTGCCCTTGGGTCTTGTATTGGTTATCTCTTGCAACATTTAATACATAACCACTCTTTCTCATATTAGCTTATACGATCAATTTAGCTTATTTTTAGCTTATTCGAACTAGCTTTTTCCACTTTTGTATTTTTCATAGAATTATATTAGTATTAAGTATTTTATAAAAAAGTTTCAGATTTTTCTCATTAGTTTTAGTATTTTTAAACATTTAATTAGTGTAAAATCTTATTTAATTCATAATAAAAAATATAAAAGTCAAAAAAATATAAATATTTTTTCTAAAATTTTCTTTTGTCATATATTAAGTAAGAAAATTGTTTTTACACTTGTAGGACTTTTATTTCACAAATTTTACGTTTTTACTTGCGTACTCGCGTAATTTTTATATTTAACGCACGTTTTCATTCTAGGCCACGTTTTTAGATAATTTAAGTTTACGTTTTAATTAAAATAGTTTATTTAAGTTATTTTGTATTATAAAATCACAAAAACATCATTGTAAAAATAGTGATAGCGTTTATTTAATATATTTTATCTTTTTAATTTTCTTAATTTGTATTTAAGTCGCTTTAATTTATAAACTTTTTCAGTAGTGTAATTATCCAATCCAAAACCTTTCTGATCACTATCCTTAGTGATCATTCTATCATCTGATTAAGTGTTTACACACCATTGAGTCTCCGTGGGACTTAACGACCCTGGAATTCATTATATTCTCCAGGACTTCATTGCATTTGTGTTTTGAGCAGTTTTAAGCTTCTTACGGTTAGCCATTCACAAGTGGCTGGCTTGTGTGATTAGACTTGACTAGTTCAGCACAGATCAAATTTTGGCGCCGCTGCCGGGGAGGCTTTAGCGTGTGTTAAACCTTTTTCAGATCCATTCTTGCACATATACCATCTTTTGTAAAAAGTTTTTTGTAAAGTTAATCAGAAAATCAAAAAGTTCATTAACACTTTCCTGAAGTGTTAACAACACCAAAAATATTTTCATTCTTTGTTTTTATAGCAATTTTTTTCAAAAGAATCCAAAAATATCCATCCTTTATCCTCTAATCTGTTTAATTCTCCATTTCTTTATCCTCTAATCTGTTTAATTCTCCATTCCTTATCCTCTATAACCGTTTAATTCTTCATCTCTTATCCCTCTTATCCGTTTAATTCTTTATGTCATGGTATTTGACATGTTCCTGGTGTGGAGGTCCATTTAACGGTGGAAATTGTCGGCGATGTACCAATGTGAGTTTCGGAGACAAGTTTGTCGGTAATCCCGATCCCATTTCTAATAATGAAACACCCGATTTTTCCTACCTACCTCCACAGCCCCAATACGAATCCTACTCATGCGAGTTTTGTGGGAATGATTCTCATTACGGTTTTGATTGTCCACCACGGGTCCCGCTTGTCTATGAGCCGGAACCATGTTACAATCAGAACTTTGGTGAAAGTTATTTTCTCAATTATCTCTGTTGTGAGAATTGCGGGGGTCCTCATGCGACTTTTGAATGTCAACCGATGAATCAAAATTTTCACAATTCCAATTCTCCCGGTTTTGACAATTTCCAATCCCCACAGTATTCCATCATTCATCAATATCATCATGATAAAACTATTGGAGAGATACTAGCTGAGGAACGAACGGCTAATCCTAGTAATCAGACTTCCGAGCCTTCACAGCATTTCAATGATTACGAGGAGTGTAATCTTCCACAAAGTTCTGAAGAAATACGCATTCGAAAGAAACTACAAATGAAAAGAATGGTATGTAAGCTTCAGCAGATGAATATAAGAATCCTATATGATGACGATGATGATGAGGATACTATTCAAATGAGGGAATATTATGAGGACGACGAGGAGAGGGTTATTCCTTTGAAAGATATCATTTCTCAACTCCCTCAGTCTATTGCTATCACACCTATCTTACCTATTATTGCTTCCAAAGACTCTCTCATAATGGAGGATGATCATCTCAGCACTATTTCGGAAACGAAATCGTCTAATGTTGAGAACTTCGTCCCAACCCCAAGTGAGTCTGAGGATATATCCGATAGTGATTGTGATTTGCCTTTTTGTGATTCTCTTGACATTTCTGAGGTTACTTCCGGGATTTTCTCAAATCCTCTTTTTGAATTTAATAATGACTGCACTTTTGGGAAAGTAAATCCTCTTTTCGATGAAATGTCTGAGGCCGATACAGAGACCATCACGGAAGTGGTGGAAATTGCTAGCTCTCAGAGCACACCACTTGTCCCACCTCTGTATTCTAACTTATCTCTTCCATCATGTGATGATGATTCTATCCTCACTGATGAGATTCATGATCCAAAAATCATGAATTCTCCTTCTGATAATGAGGAGTTAGTCATGATCATCATCATGATTTTCCTTCTTTTCTTCGCATACGGTGTGACTTCTCCATGTCTTAACTCCTTCGGGAGTGAAGACATTATCTTTGACCCCGGCATTTTCATGTACCATCTGTGAGCCGGGTCTGTCTCTGTCTCTCTTTATCTCATCGGTGTGGAACTTTCGCGTGCTTCAAATGTTTGTCCAAACATCTTGAACGAAAGTCCGATTGAGATTGTTTCTTCCACTTTGTTTCCCCATGAACCAATGAATTCGGGGTCGAGTCAAGCTAGCGACTCGGTAACCAAAAACAGTAGCACACACTATATGGGTTTTCACCCATATTTCTGTCTTCTTACCCCCTTTCTACCACCTAAGTGTGGGGGTGATGCCCCACATGTTATATACATATATCTTTAAAAAAAAAAAAATAATAAAAAAAAAAAAAAAAAAAAATCTTTTAAAATAATGGCCGTAGTATTTCCCTTTTACGTTTTTTGTTTCGGCATAACCGCCGGTACTTTGAATATTGAGGGCAATATTCATTTCTAAGTGTGGGGGGGAATTCTCGCGAATTTTATCATATATTATCCACCCAATTCCCCCGTTTTTGGCCAAAAAATTTTTTTTGGAGCAAGTGTTCTACACTTACTCAACTTACGGTTATCAGTCCGCCATGTTTGATAAACTAAAGGATTGGCTAATCCAGGAGCAAACGGCTCTTGGTAAAGATATATCAAATCCGTTTACGGCTTGCAATTTGCCCAAAATTGTATGGTTCTCAACTCACCATATCCTAAAAAGTGAAGAGTTGGCTAGCCCGCAAGGTTATGGCTTGTGGTAAAGGCAGTGGAAAAACCATAATTGGTAATCAGCTCACCAAAGATAATATTGATAATTTATCTAAGAGTTGGCTGGTCCAGAGCAAACGGCTTCTGGTAAAGACAAATCAAATCCGTTTACAGCTTATGATTTGCTCAAAATCATTTGGTTATCAGTGTACCAAGGTTCTTACTTGAACTGAAACATTTGGCTACTCCAGAAGTAATGGCTTTTGGTAAAGAGTTTCAGAACCATTATGTTTTCTCAAAAGATTGCTAGGAACTAGCAATAGTTTAGTGTGGGGGATTGATGAGTGTGTAAATACTCATCATTTTTGGTCAAATCTGAACTGCAAAACGTTTAAAAAAGCTCAGAAATGCATCAAAATACTGAAAATATTTCAAAATTGCATTTTATATGTTTCAGATACAAAATGTTCAAAATCAGATGAAAAATGAGCTAAGTTTGCATAATTGGCAGTTTCAGTCCCCCAAGTTTCAAAAGTTGTCAGAAATAGTCCCTGAGCCTTAATTTCAAAAGTAAAATCACCAAAGGTCCTTTTAAAATCATAAGTTGTCAAATTTAGTCCTTTGGTGAAAAATATCAAAAGTTTTGAGAAATTACGAGTTTGGTCCTCCAAGTTTAAAAATTGGCAAAAATGGCCCTTGGAAATTTGAAAATGTCAAGTTTGGTCCTTGTATTATGGAAGCTTGTCACTTTTAGTCCCTTGGAGCAACTTTGCAGAATTGGCAGAAGTAGTCCCTCAATTTTCAGAATTGACAACTTAAGTCCTTGTGTTATTAACCCTTTATAAACCTTTGGACCATGTCATATCTGCTTGTGACCCCTGCCATACAAATTGGACCCCTTATTTTGACCTTTCCCTTTTAATAATCCACCTCAGTCAACACTGGTCAAAACAAACACACCTTGGCGCCAATAAGTCTTCCCTCCCACCTGCTCTCTGCAAACACTCTTCCTTACCATCCCCCCTCCTCACCTTATCATTTTCCATGTCCCCCCCCCACATCACCAAACTACAAAAATACATTAATTACCTCACCCCTCATCTCACTCAACCTCATCTGTCAAAACCAAAATTCCCGCCAAAATGATCCTATGGCCAAAATTCACTCAAAGCATCCAATGGCCTCAAAAGAAGGTGGGAAAAGTTCAGAACAAGTGGGGGAGTTGATTGGAATATAAAAGGAAGCAAGAGGAGAGATGGAAGAGTAGTAGAATTTAGTTAAAAATTTCTTTAATGTCGTTTTTTTTATCAATGTATTAGTGTAGCTTAAAATATGTAATCTTTTGTTTGTATGATCAAAACTCAAGTGATTTTATCATTGTAATATGTTTTCAAGTCCTTATTTAAAGTTTCATTTCAGTTCCATGCTTTAATACTCACTGTTGAAAAATTGAGTTTTCAAATCTTATGTTAAAGCTTCTGATAGCTTATATCTAGTTCACTCAAGTTTATTTCAGCTTGTTAAAGCTTTTGTTAAGCCTAGTGATCATTTTTAAGCAAGTTTCATTGCTGGTCAACAAAAGTCAAAACTGGAGCCTAAATGGGAAATGAAGCTTATTTGGGTTGATGCAGTGGTGATTTGGGTTAAAATGGGTTAGATAAGAGTAGGATTGGGTTTGGTTTTAGCCTGCAAACAGCTGGACTCCTGTGAGTGACTATCTCATTTTCAATTTTCAAGTCATATTGCATATTTTGTTTGTACTTATATTTGTAGTTATAAACTATTTAGACTTGTTTATATAGTTGAATTTAGGTCATGTAAGCTTAGTTTGATCAATGGTCTAAGTCAGTTTAGCAGCTTGGTCAGTGTTACTTGCTTATCAGTTCATAAAGGTATGTTTGGATTTGCCAAGTTAACTGTGGTATAGCTTGTTTATATTGTTGTTTGTGCTTGCTTCATATTACAGTAGTGTCTAAGAACTAAATTCAAGCATAAAACATAGTACTTATTAGTTAAAAAGTCAAAACTAGCTTTAATATAATATTAATTGCCCACTGTTAAGAATTGCAATTTCATAATCATGCATATTAGTTTAAAAGTTGTTTATTTAGCCTAAATAAGTCTTATAGTAGCTTAATATATTAAATTAGATCATATAGGATCATTAAAAGTTCATATAAGTCAACTACTTAGTGTATTTATAAAAGTCAAAATTTCATTTGGTCAGTTTTTGAATAAACTTTAGAATTTTAGTGTGTGCTCATTATTAAGTTTTAGCTTAAATGCTTTTGGGATATTAAAATTTAGCTGCTAAAATAAATTAGAAAAATACTAGCTTGTATTTTATTAGCTTATAAACTGCTTATTTTCAAGCTTTCTTTTGACCTTTTTTTCTGGAAACTGTCCTGTGCATACAGTTAAGTTTAAGCTTATTTAGAGCTTATTTAGTACTTATTTCTTAATGAATCTGCTTTTCCAGATATCATTTTAGCTTAATAACAGTTGTTTAACTTATTCTTAGTTATCTTATGCTTATTTATTAGCTTAAATAGCCATTTGGCTAATAACTTGTGCTATTTCCTTTTACTTGCCACTATGATAAAATCATAAGCTCAAACTTAGTTTATTAGTACTTTTCATAAAAAGTTGTAGTTATAAAAAATGCTTATTTTAGTGTATTTAATAAGTTTGTAAAATAAAAAATAAAAAAAAAATAGTTCAAAAATATTGCAACTGGTGGGATTCGAACCCAGGTCTGCCAGTTCACTCATCCACGCTTCAGCACACACCTGCACAACCAACTGCCCTTGGGTCTTGTATTGGTTATCTCTTGCAACATTTAATACATAACCACTCTTTCTCATATTAGCTTATACGATCAATTTAGCTTATTCGAACTAGCTTTTTCCACTTTTGTATTTTTCATTGAATTATATTAGTATTAAGTATTTTATAAAAAAGTTTCAGATTTTTCTCATTAGTTTTAGTATTTTTAAACATTTAATTAGTGTAAAATCTTATTTAATTCATAATAAAAAAATATAAAAGTCAAAAAAATATAAATCTTTTTTCTAAAATTTTATTTTGTCATATATTAAGTAATAAAATTGTTTTTACACTTGTAGGACTTTTATTTCACAAATTTTACGTTTTTACTTGCGCACTCGCGTAATTTTTATATTTAACGCACGTTTTCATTCTAGGCCACGTTTTTAGATAATTTAAGTTTACGTTTTAATTAAAATAGTTTATTTAAGTTATTTTGTTTTATAAAATCACAAAAACATCATTGTAAAAATAGTGATAGCGTTTATTTAATATATTTTATCTTTTTAATTTTCTTAATTTGTATTTAAGTCGCTTTAATTTATAAACTTTTTCAGTAGTGTAATTATCCAATCCAAAACCTTTCTGATCACTATCCTTAGTGATCATTCTATCATCTGATTAAGTGTTTACACACCATTGAGTCTCCGTGGGACTTAACGACCCGGGAATTCATTATATTCTCCAGGACTTCATTGCATTTGTGTTTTGAGCAGTTTTAAGCTTCTTACGGTTAGCCATTCACAAGTGGCTGGCTTGTGTGATTAGACTTGACTAGTTCAGCACAGATCAATTACCTTCCCGTTAATTATTTTGTAGAATACGTAACTCAAATCAAACAAATTCATTAAACCAATTCAAGTTATAAATCACGAAACTCAACGATTCCTTCCATTCACACCTCGTTGGGACACGACCCGGGAAATCACTTTTCCGGTATCACTTTTATCACACCCGTAAGGTTTGATACGTTAACCTTTTTCCTAAAGGGTTGATTTGTCGAATTTTACGGTTATTTTGATATACGTTGATATTGTGTTTTTCACCAGTTTTATTGGCATTTTAAGCTGTTTAGTTGGGAAATCCTTTTTCCAATTGCATAGTTTGGAATGCCCACACTATTTTCACTATGGCCTTTTCACTAAAGGGCCCAGCACAGGGTTGCTCCACACTTACCTTCCTTAGCAACTCAAAGCACTAAATATTGAACTTAACCAAATTACTTAAACAAACTAAACTCAATGCATAAGATGTTTTATTAATTGCCCTTCCATTAACTAGACACGACTTGATCAGTTCAGATTAGTGTGTTCGGTCGGTGAACACTTACCGATTGGCATTCTTCGAATTTTGACGAGTTTTGTGTTTACGTTACTTCAGGACCTCTTATATTACTTAAGGGCCCAGCAATTCAGGGTGCC
>BPTQ01000001.1:221711192-221733360 GCA_019973895.1 Chrysanthemum seticuspe
AAAAAAATATTTTGCAAAAAGGTACTGCCTGGGATTCGAACCCAGGTCAGTCCCCTCACAGTCCTAAGCCTCAACACCAACACCTTTAACCATTGCGCCCTTGGGTCTTTACTGGTTTTAGTTTGCAAAATTTAGTACTTAAGGCAACTTTGTCCTTTTAGCTTATTCGAGCTATTCAGCTTATTTGTAGCTTATTTAAACTAGATTTTTCAACTTTTGTATTTTTCATAGATTGGTATTAGTGTTAAGTATTTTATAAAAAAGTTTCGGATTTTTCTCACTAGTTTTAGTATTTTTAAACATTTAATTAGTTTAAAATAGTTTTTAATTCATAATAAAAAATATAAAAGTCTAAAAAATATAAATCTTTTTTCTAAAAATTTCTTTTGTCATATAGTACGTAATAAAATTGTTTTTACATTCGTAGGCCTTTTATTTCATAAATTTTACGTTTTATCTTGCGCTCCAGCGTAATTTTTGTACATAACGTACGTTTTCATTTTAAATCTAGTTTTTAGATAATTTGAGTTTACGTTTTAGTTAATATAGTTTATTTAAGTTATTTTATTTTATAAAATCATAAAAACATCATTGTAAAAATAGTGATAGCGTTTATTTAATATATTTTATGTTTTTAATTTTCTTAATTTGTATTTAAGTCGCTTTATTTTATAACTTTTTCAGTAGTGTAATTATCCATCCAATTCCTTACTGATCACTATCATTAGTGATCATTCTATCGTCTGATCAAGTGTTTACACACCATTGAGTCTCCGTGGGACTTAACGACCCGGGAATCCCCTATATTCTCTGATCTTCATTGTATTTGTGTTTTAAGCAGTTTTAAGCTTCTTACGGTCGGCCATTCACAAGTAGCCGGTTTGTGTGAGGTAGCTTGACTGTTTTAAGCACAGATCACTCATCAACTGCTGGTAGAACGGGTGCAATAACTGGAGTAGATGTAGATGATGTTGATGGAGTTGGTGCATTGGTTTCGACCATTGTAGATGCATCTTCTGTTGGTGGTGGTGGATGATTTTGAGCGGGTGCAGCGGAATGATGGTTTGATGCATTTGTCGAAGTTCCACCATAGTATTCATCGAACATTAACTCGAAGAAATTCTCCCATTCTTGTTCTTTAGGATTGTCAAACGAAGTTGATTGAGCTTGTTGATCCCAGTTGAGCAAACGATCTAATATAGAAACTGACTTGTAACAAAAACTTATTAAGTATTACGCGGAATTTAACACTTAATCTTAAGAAGAAGAACAATAAACATTCAACACCTCAATATTATTGATAATACGAATACTCTTACAGTATTAGGGTTTTGCAACCTTGAAGTGTATCGACCTTAGAAATAGAACTTACGTATATCTAACCTAACCTAGGACTTCCTTTTATAGGCTAAGGAGTCCTATACATTATACAATACGTAACCTACAAGATAAATATCGTTTCCATATTTATCTAATACAATAAACTAAACCGACTATACAAGACTAGCAGTGGTTACATATAAATATCAGTGGTTACATTCTTCTACTAGTCGCGGTTTGTCTTCATCCGTGGTTACATCCTTCTGTCCGTGGTTACATCAAACCTGTCCGTGATTCCAGCACTTAGAGTAATTCTTGATTCAAGGAACCTAAAACCCAACAATCCTCCCCTAAACTTGATACATTTCAACAGAATTCTCAAGTTTCTTTTAAGCTCAAAACATCTGAATTGGAGGATGTAGCCAAACACTTACTAGCCTTAAGAATGTTCTCATACTTCAGCAACAAATTGTAAGCTTGACCATCATAGGGCACTAACATCTTGATACAACCAGGCTTCAACATCTGAGCAATAACTGCTGGATACTTATTCAGTTGAGGATAATCAGCTTCTACAAGCATATGAATAATTTCTCCAGAAACAGTTAAAACATGAACTCCACAAGTTTGATATAAAAACCATCTAGTAACTTGACCATTGTAGAGTCCTTTCCATTCAGGTTCATCATGAGTAGGTTCAAATAAAATCTTCAAATGATGGTAAACCAGTCTCTCATGATAATCATTTGGATGTACTTCACCAAACTTATTCTTGTAAAGTATCCAAAGATTCATTAAATCATCTCTATCAAAATACTGAAGCATCTGTGAAAATTTATTATACTCATAAACTTCATTGTTGAGTCTTTGAATTTTCCAAACTCCTTCACTTCCATTAAGCTCAAACTCATAAGAAATAATTTGATTACCATCTGCAACTAATTTCAATCTTTTAGAATCAGATGTCTCTTGAACCTCAGATTTTCTCTTTCTTTTACTTTGAATCCATTCATCATCTTTTTAATCCACTCTTCCTTCTTTTTAGAATTCATTGGACAGTAATCATCATGATTAATTCTCATACATCTCTCATAAATCTCAAAAATTCTTTCAAATGAACACCTACTAAGATTATCAGAAACATGTATGCCTGAATTCTTAATAATCTTCATCAATACATTCCTCATCTGAGCAATTGAAGGAGGTTTCTTTCTTACAACTTGCTTCTTTTCTTTACTGACCTTCCTTGCCAATGTACCCAAAAGTCTAGCTTTTTCCTCATCATCTAACAAAGCCCATTCTTGTGCAGTATACTCATCACTTATTAATTCAGAAGCTTCAAGATAGTTTTGTGATTCATACCATGTAGCTAACCATCTCTGACTAGCTTCCTCTTCATCTTGCTTTCTTTTCACTAAAGGTGCTTGATCCTCAGCTACAATACTTTTAGCATACTCTGCATCATAAGCTTCTTGTTCTGCTTTATTTTTAAACTTCAGCTCTGGTACAGCAACCCCTTTACCTTTCCCAATATCAGATTGAACCACTTTCTTCTTCAAAGATTCACCAATAACTAAACTTTTTGTTTTGGGTTTATTTGCAGTAGATGAAACATGTGTAATGATAGGTGTAGAAATAGATGAGGTTTTACTTAGATTTATCAATGTACTTGCAGCTTCTTTCTCAACTTCTTTAGTTTTAGGTGGTGATACAGAGAGAGTTGTGACAACAGTGGAAGTGGTTATGATAGCAGTGGGTATGATAGTAGTGGGTATAATTGTGATGTCTGAAACTGCATCAGTGGTTACAAGAGTACTAACCATGGTTTCAGACATACCATCAGTGTTTGTGTCCTTCACTACATCTTCTACAACATTCTTCAAAATTTCAAGAACTGCCTCATTCCCATCTTTATCAGATACCAAAAATTCATTATCTCCACTATCAACATCTTCATCCATAGGTACATCAACAGATATATCACCAGCCTCCCCTGAATTCATGCCTTCACTCCTCCCCTGTTTGGATACATCTTCCACATTCAGAGCTGGAGAGAAGTCCACCTTCTTTTTCTTTCTTCTCATAGCTTTCAAAATAGCAACCCCAGGTCTCCTTACTTTTTCCAAAACCAATACTCTATGCTTCAATCTCCTAATATCCTTTCCCTGAAACACAGTCAACTTCTGTAGACCTGAAATTGTATTCTCCATTTTAGCACACTTAGCCGTCAATTCATTTAAACGTTCAAGAATATCCTCCCCACTTCGACCTGTGTTAACTGGTCCGAGAGGTGGTTCATTGGAAAAGTCATCATGTACAAACTCATGATCCGTCAATTCAGTTTCATGTTCCAAACTATCCTCATCACTTCGAGCTGTGTTAACTGCTCCGAGAGGTGAATCCTTGGATATAGTAAACATAGCATCAGACCTTACCTGATCATCTATGCACCATGTAGCAGCCAGTTGGCTAGGGATTCCTCCACCTGTGTTAAGTCCCGAGGAACTCTCCACATTAGGAGTTGCCAATGGTTGGGTCTTATTTATGTTTCCACTATCCTGACCAGCATCTAAGCATGAATCAGTAGTGGAAGCCCATCCAATCATATCACCTCTACTCCATGTAATAGCCTCATTAACAACACAACTAACACTAGCCTGAGGTAGCTTAGTGCCCTTCTGTCTCCTAGTCCATACTATTGGTGTAACAGTGGTTTGGGTATGACTATCAGTGGATTGAGGTGTACTAGCAGTGGATACAGTGACAATAGGTTGAGACACAAGACCTTCATCAAACTCAGTATCAACAGGCAAATTAAGCATGTGAGGAAATAAAGGAACATCTCTAATTTGTACATTCTGTGGCTGATTCCTCATATGAGCAAAAACCTTAGGAAGCATATGATGTACTTCATACTCCCTAGTATGTTCAACAGGTTCCTCTATGTGATGTTCCACAATCAGTTGAACAAACCTAGGATACAAATAGTATTTACCCTTCTTCCTAATGTCTTGTACTAACCCCTCATAAATCATCCTAGACCAATTAAACTTCCTTCCATCAGATAAACAAATAATAGCAGTAGCAATTTTTGAAGGAAAGTCATTAAAGCATGTGGTCTTGTTACTCATACACATCAACAAGGTGTGAATTAAAAACTTCCATTGTTGTGAAAACAAACTCTTAAAGAATTGTACCTTTTCACCCCTGTGTGTATATCCTAATCTCTCTAAACCAGCAACAATCTCAACATCTGAAAGATTATCAACACCATCAGCATCATCAAACTTCAAAACTTCCCTAATGATTTCCTCAGTAACAGAAATAGCATGCTCATCCACAGCAGAACTAAACACCTCCACGCCATCAACCTCTTCAAGTGTAGCATTCCTCCAGAATTGATGTATGTAGGCTTTAAGAATGGTGGGTTAACTGTTAAAGCATAGTGAATGGGACTGTGAACTAGGAAATCGATCATTTGATGAAACCCTTCAGATCGAGCATTCTTGGTGAGGATGGCAACTAGGTTATGTGAAGTGGAATACTTTTCAGCCATTGTGATTAATGATGAGTATGAAGTGGGTTTTGTGAATTATGCAAAGAAAGTGATTAGGGTTAAGGTTGAGCGCTAATTGGAAGTGGTTCGAGAATCAAATAAATGACCCGTCCCTGATTTGGGGAGAGTGATAGGTTTGCCAATGTTACCAAACAGCCCCTGTAATATCCAAAACTAAGCACCATGCTATCCGCGGTTCCAGAACTGCTATCCGCGGTTGAAACATACCATCAGCAAATACATTGGATCACTTCTTCCAAATGACCAAGAGATATAGCAAGTAAATCTGTGTCACAATAAGTAAGATCTCACAAAAATATGAAGGATTACACACTTTTTTTTTAACTAACACAAGCAGCTAACACACCAGCTCCTTATGCACACAAATCCTTCATACCTACAAGACAAAAACACAAAACCAACACAGAGAATAAGGTTATTGTTGTCAGTGGTTAGTAAGAGCCAGAAGTGGTTCCAAAAGACCTATCCGTGGTTTGAACAGGTAAGTCAATATGGTCAACTTCTAGAACTAATATCAGTCCAACGCCCAAGAAACTCATTAACTCCCCAACCACATTTAACCTGCCCCTTATTTACTTCCATAACCCTAAACTCCACTTATAAAAAGAACCCAAATCTTACATAACGCACACACCAATCAATATCAAAACCCTAATTGCTCCAAAGTCACCAATCAACTGCAATCACAATGTGGAACCCTAGTTGGAATAAACCAGAAGTAGTTAATCTAACATCCTCCTCATCCTCATCATCATCTTCATCATCAAGTGAAGGTGGTAACCCATGGCAGTTTTACTTTCCTCCACAAGAACCAAGACCATTAAAATCCCCATTTCTTCCATCATCTGAAGATGATAGTGTGGTGAATCCAAGTGATGCATCTGAGGACTCTGATGACTCCTCAAAGAAGATAACTTCAAACTCCCAGCCTTCATCATCCCAACCCCAACCAAGACCACGAACAAGAAATCCACCACTCCCAAAAGACAGAGAGGTGGTTCTTGGTCTTCCTGCACCAAGTTGTGGTGCTTCTTCACACATCATAAGGGGGAAGGGAAAAAATAAAATGGAATGATGCTTTTTGGTGAAACCAGTAGATGCAAGTATAATATGACTATGTCCTTTGTGCTTCATCTACTGTATTCATCTTCATCATCTTCGTTAGCATCAATCCATCCTTTCCATTTTGATCCTTAGCTGCTTCATCATACTGGTCATGCATATCACAAATGCATATCCAACAATCATGCATATCCAACAGCTGAGGATAGTATTAGGAAATCATGTATAGAAGTAGTCTTTTAATTTGTACTTGAAGTTTCATTGTAAGCTGTAAACTGTTTTGATGAATGAATGAACAATTTAACTTCAGTACTTCTTTAGCTTCTATAATGACTTGTCTTTTATCTGCAAAATGGTTAGTGGAAACACAGAACAACAAGCAGTGTTTTGAACAAAACTATCAGTGGTTAGAAACAAAGATAGCAAGACTAAGATTACATAATAACAGTCCAATACTTATACAAACTGGTACAAAACAATTTGAGAATTTAGAGATTAATCATTCCAATACTAACAACAAGGTACTGAAACCTCCCCACATCAAAAGCTTTGGTAAGAAGATCAGCAACATTGAAATCAGTATGGATTTTTACCATTTGAATTAGCCTTTTCTCATTACAATCTCTAATAAAGTGATGCCTTATCTCAATATGTTTAGTTCTAGAATATAAAACAGGATTTTTAATAATGGAAATTGTACTGTTATTATCAATGTAAATCTTAGTATGCATAAAATTGTACCCAAAATCCAGCAATTGATTCTGAATCCAAAGAACTTGACCACAGCAACTAGCAGCAGCCACATATTCAGCTTCAGTTGTAGAATTAGCCACAATAGTTTGCTTTTTACACTGCCAAGAAATTAATCTGCTTCCCAAAAACTGACATCCTCCAGTAGTAGACTTCCTATCCAAACTAGCACCAGCATAGTCACTATCTGTGTAGGCCACCAAATCAAAAGGGGAATCCTTAGAGTACCAAAGGCCCAATTTAGGATGACCTTTCAAATATCTAAAGATCCTCTTAACAGCATTCATGTGTGAGGTATTTGGTGTGACTTGAAATCTTGCACACACACATACTGAGAACATAATATCTGGCCTAGATGCAGTAAGATACATCAAAGATCCAATCATGGATCTATACAACTTCAACTCAACTTTGGGACTTCCATCATCTGGTAGCAGAGGTTTCTGAGTCTCCATAGGTGTACTTGCACTCTTTACATCTTGAAACCCAAACTTCTTTAACACATCTGCTATATACTTGTCTTGACTAATGAAGATACCATCAGTCCTTTGTTGAACCTGTAGTCCCAAAAAGAAAGTGAGTTCTCCCATAGAACTCATCTGAAACTTATCATGCATAAGTTTCTCAAAATCTCTGCATAGCTCCTTGTTTGTAGAGCCAAAGATGATGTCATCTACATAAACCTGAACCAATAAAATATCATCTTTGTGCTTTCTAATGAACAAAGTTTTATCAATCATTCCTCTTTTAAACCCATTATCCATCAAATAAGTAGACAGGCACTCATACCATGCCCTAGGAGCTTGATGCAACCCATACATAGCCTTTCTTACCCTAAAAACCTTGTCAGGATGATCAGGATCTTCAAAACCAGGAGGTTGACAAACATAAACCTCCTCATCAATAGTGCCATACAAAAATGCACTTTTAACATCCATCTGATACACAACAAAATTCTTGAATGAAGCATAAGCCAAGAACAATCTAATAGACTCTATCCTTGCAACTGGTGCAAACACTTCATCATAGTCCAAACCTTCAGTTTGTGTGTATCCTTGAGCAACCAACCTTGATTTGTTTCTTACAACAATTACTCTTTCATCCCTCTTGTTTCTGAACACCCATTTAGTTCCAATTGCCCTTTTTCCATTTGGAAGATCAACCAATGTCCAAACCTCTTAAAGCTTAAACTGTAAAAGCTCCTCTTGCATTGATTCTACCCAGCCTTCTTCTGATAAAGCTTCTTCCACTCTCTTGGGCTCCTTTTGAGACAGAAAACAAGCAAACATGCAATTTTGCAGATCTTTATGACTGTTTCTTTTGTGAAGTGATTCTGCAAAGAACCCATGTTCAGGAAAGGGTTCAGTGTTCTTAATCCTGCTTCTTGTTTGAACTGGAGTATTCAAGTTTCCAAGTATTTGTTCCTTGGGATGAATCTTGTGAATCCTTGTAGTGGTGATTGGACTTTCATGAATGACAGTTTCCAAATTAGACAAATCAGCATTGAAGAAATTATCCATGTCTTCATCATCAGTAGGAGTATCAATTTCTATCAAACCAGGCATGGTAGGATCATGTGGATACTCCTCATCACCAAATAATGGCTTTGCTTGTGGTCCAAAGAAAGTACTATCACCAGTACTTGTAGCCGGGGTTTTACTTGGACTATCAATGGTAGAAGATGGCTTGTCAGCGGTTACAGTTGGCCTATCAGTGCTTTCAGTAGGCCTAGCAGTGCTTGCAGACTGCTTTTTCTTCTTTTCAATTTCTTCTACCGACACTGAGTTATCTTTCAACAACTCATCCTTATCTTGATGATGATCAACATTGCCTCCATCTTTCAGTACTTCATCATCAGTGGGACTTTGCTTATCAATGATGGAAGGAATAGAATCAGCTTTCCACTTTTCAACTAAATAGAACTCCTTTGGAGAATCAGCTTCCTTAGAAGTTGGTCCAGCATTAGAATCCTTTTGTTTACCTACATTAACATTAGTGGAAGTTCCTGCAATGATAGGCTCATAATTCATAGATTTGGTTAGCATATCAATGTTAAACAGCCAGTCTGGTCCTTTGGTCTCAACACTAGGAGTCTTTTCACTGAATTGAACATGTAGGTTCTCTTCAACAAGTCTAGTCCTCCTATTGTATACTCTAAAGGCTTTGCTATTAGTAGAATAGCCTAAAAAGTATCCATCATCTGCTTTTTCTTGAAACTTGCCTAGGTAGTCTATGGTATTTAAGATGGTAACAGGACATCCAAAAGGTTTTAGGAATGCAATCATTGGCTTCCTATCATGTAACAGCTCATAGGGGGTCTTGTTATGAGGCTTCACTACCTTACTTCTGTTTTGCACATAACATGCAATTCCTACAGCTTCAGCCCAAAAGGTAGTTGGTAACTTAGACTCTGACAACATGGTCCTAGCAGCCTCAATTAGTGTTCTATTTTTTCCTTTCAGCTACACCATTCTGTTGTGGTGTTCTAGCAACACTAAATTGTCTTTCAATACCTTTAGCTACACAGAACTGATTCATCACATCATTCTTAAACTCAGTTCCATTATCACATCTGATTACTTTGACCTTATGGTTTACTAGATTTTCTATCTTAGTAATGAAACTCTTGAGAATCTCACTAGTCTCACTCTTAGCAGCCAAAAAGTATACCCAAGAAAATCTACTATAATCATCAGTGATAACTAGGCAATACTGCTTATGGTTCAGGATTCTAACAAAGGTAGGTCCAAATAAGTCCATATGAAGCATAAACAGTGGTTGTGAGATGGTGTTTACTGTTTTGGTCTTACAAAAAGCTCTATGTTGTTTTCCTTTTTGACAGGCCACACACATTTCCTTACTTTCAAAAACCTTAGAAGGTAACCCTCTCACTAAGTTGCCTTCTACCAGTTTATTGATTGTTTTGTAATTGAGATGACCTAGCCTTCTATGCCACAATATAGACTCATCTACAGATGCTTTAGCAAACAAACATAAGGACCTATTAGGAAGAACATCTTTAAGATCAAAACAATATATATTTTCCTTCCTAGGTACCCTAAGTTGTATAAACTTCTCATCAGGCATCTTAAACTCAGGAGACAACACCACACACTCAGTTTCCCCAAAAAGTACCCAGTTTTTCTTATCACACATTTGAGAAACACTGAATAAATTATACTTAAGTCCCTGTACCAAATAGACCTTTTCAAAGTCTAAATTCCCTGTTCTGATTGTTCCTCTGCCAAGTATCTTTCCTCCCTTTGGATCATTGCCAAATGCCACATATCCTCCATCAAAAGCCTCAAAATCTTCCAGATTGCTCCCATCCCAAGTCATGTGCCCAGAGCAACCACTATCAAATACTCCTTTATCTTTTAGCTCATCTTGTAGATTGCCCTGCACATGAAATTAAATAAGTTAGTTCCTTTGGTGGACCCAAGCCAATACTGACTTGGGTCTGCCCTGTGCATCAAAATATTCAAATTTCTTTAGGTCCATTGATGCACAGTTGACATGTGGTAAAACCTTGGTCTTAGGCTTCCATTGCCAACTTACTGAGGCCTTAACAGCATAAAAATGATTTCCAACCACTGTGTCAGTTATCACCTTTGGAATTTTTAAAACTTGTATTGATTCATTGGTGATGTTTTGCTTATCAGTGGTTTGACTCTGCTTAGCCGTGTTTACATTTTGCTTAGCAGTGGTTGGAACCCATTTAGGTGCAGCAGTGACAATTGATTTTGTTTTCCCATTCCTCATTAACACTGCCCTAGGAATCAAGTTACTGTTAGGATGAGGGTTTGTTTTCCTTGAAAAGTTTTGATGATTTTCCCTCCTCCAATGATTCCAAACTGGTGGTCTGTTTTTATGACAATTTCTCTGTAAGTGCTCAAAACTACCACAGTTATAACAAGCTTTCTTGACACATTAAAACTCATCACCTAATCTGTTAGAAATTAGACCATTTAAGCTTCTTTGATTACCCCTAGGTTTATATTGTTTCATCTGTTCCCTAGGTATTTCCCTGTACTCTACTACTTTCTTGGTAACTTTAGCTCCAAATCTAGGTACAAGGTTGACTTGCTGAGAATCAACTTTATTAACTTTCTCTATCTCTTCAGACTTAGTTGATTCAGTTCTATCTTCCTCAGAGTCTGATTCCCAATCTTCTATTATGGGAGCATCAGTTGACATATCAGAACTTATCTTAGGTGTTTCAGTCTTATTTATCTCTTCTACAGGTTTGTTAAAACTGAATTTACTACTAAATGACAGTTCTTTAGCAGGTGGTGCATGTTTCATCAAAGAGGGTGGTGGCATATTATTGTATCCAAGACCAGAACCATCTTTGAACAGTTTTTGACCTATTGGCTTATTTACTAGATCAGAAGCATATTGTGTTTTGGCAACCCTAACAACATGTTTTTCTTTTTCATCTAGGGCTTTTTGTTTTACACTCTCTGCCTCTGCTAGTTTATCTTTAAGCATTTTAATCTCTCTATCTTTAAGATCAATTTCACCACCTAGTATATTGATCTTTTCTACATACTCAAACTCACATTTAATACAGTATTTTAGCTTCTCTTCCACACCCTCTAGACCAACTCTATAACCTAAGTTATCTAGAGTCAATCTTTCTACTTCTTTCCTCATACTCTCAGTGATAGCTTTTTGAGATTCTAAGTTATCATAACATGATTTAAAAGAACAAGTAGATGTTTTAGAATCATTAGATACCTCAGAATCTGAACCAGAAGATGAAGCATAGGCCATTAGAGCAAAGTTATGCTCTTTAGAAGCTTCACTAGCAAGAAAAGCTGCATTTGGACCTTCTTCAATCTGATCACTCCAATCATAATCACCAATCCCATCCTGAGCAACCAAAGCTGAAGAAGCAGCAGGCTCTTCTGTTGTCTTCTTAATGCCTTCAATTCTTTTAGGAGCTCGACATTCCCTAGCAAAGTGACCTTTCTTCTTGCAGTTAAAGCACTCCATCTTGCTTTTGTCGAATCCAGCTCTCCTTTGACCATCATACTTAACCTGTCTTCCAGTCCTCCTCAGAAAATTTCTTGCTTGGAGAGTCAACATTGCCATTTGCCATTGAAGATTAATCTCTTCAAGATCATCAGGATCAATTTGATCCAGATCTTGATTCAGCACAGTAACACTGGTAGTTAAATCAGCCAGAAAAGCACAGATTGCACCATCACTGACATTATTACTAACAGTGGTATTGTTTGCAATAGCCGTGGTTATACTATAAGCAGCAGTGGATACATCTTGTGGGCTTTTGTGATTAGTGGATACAAAAGCAATGTTTTGATTAGCAGAAGATGTGTTAGCAAAGTTATTCTCAGACTCATAAACCTTCAAGTTGTTGAAGAGATTGTCTAGAGTCATGTTTGGAAAATCCTCCTTATTTCTCCACACAATTGTATGAATAGCCCATTCAGATGATAAACTCCTAATGAACTTCAAATTAATATCTTCTTGAAGAAACTTGTAATTCACTGACTTCAGTTGACTGATAAGTTTTTGAAGTCTATTATATGTGCCATCAAGTTTTTCTCCACTAAGAGCAGTGAAGGTTTCAAATTGATGCTTGATCATATTCATCCTTGACTTCTTAGTAGCTTCATTACCAGCAAACCTTAATTCAAGAGCATCCAATAAATCTTTAGCAGACTCATATTGATCAAAGTCCAAGGCAAACTCATTAGGTATTCCCATAGAGAGAATACTGTGAGCTTTGATCTCCATTTTCCTTTTAGCTTTATCAGGTTCACTAACAATAGCTATCTCTTTGCCATCTTCACCCTTCTTAGGAAGAGTGTCACCTTTTTCAACGACATCCCAGAGAGCATAATCAATCATACGAATGTATTGCCTCATTCGCATTCTCCAGATTTGATACTCACCATGCTTGAGCATGGGTACCTTTGAAGCAGTCACCATGTGAGTTTCGTTAGACATCTTAACTTACTTGAATAAAGCTTAACAGACTTCTTCTTGGTTACAATTTCTAGATCACAAGCTCTGATACCACTTGTTGATCCCAGTTGAGCAAACGATCTAATATAGAAACTGACTTGTAACAAAAACTTATTAAGTATTACGCGGAATTTAACACTTAATCTTAAGAAGAAGAACAATAAACATTCAACACCTCAATATTATTGATAATACGAATACTCTTACAGTATTAGGGTTTTGCAACCTTGAAGTGTATCGACATTAGATATAGAACTTACGTATATCTAACCTAACCTAGGACCTCCTTTTATAGGCTAAGGAGTCCTATACATTATACAATACGTAACCTACAAGATAAATATCTTTTCCATATTTATCTAATACAATAAACTAAACCGACTATACAAGACTAGCAGTGGTTACATATAAATATCAGTGATTACATTCTTCTACTAGTCGCGGTTTGTCTTCATCCGTGGTTACATCCTTCTGTCCGTGGTTACATCAAACCTGTCCGTGATTCCAGCACTTAGAGTAATTCTTGATTCAAGGAACCTAAAACCCAACAGAGCTCTTTGAGGTACGAGTCCTGAACTGATGTGTCCAGAAGTCTGCTGGTTTAGTGCGGGTTCTAGAGCGAGTCTCTCAGAAGCCATATGTGAAAGTTCATCAAATTTCACATTCATCGTTTCCATGATCCTCCTAGTTCTTCTGTTATACACCCTGAATGCCCTCGAGTTATCTGAATATCCAATGAAGATTCCAATATCACCTTTAGCTTTCAATTTACCTAGATCTTCTCTGTCGTTGGTCGGATAGCAAAAAGCGCCAAACACGTGAAAGTAAGAGATATCAGGTTTCCTGTTGTTCACTATTTAATATGGGGTTTTATTGAATCTTGGATGGATTAGGGATCGGTTCTGAGTGAAACAAGCAGTGGCAACAGCATCAGCCCATAGAAATAACGGTGCACTAGAATAAATTAGCATTGTGCGAGCAGCTTCCACAAGAGTTCTATTTCTTCTTTCAACTACCCCATTCTGCTGTGGAGTTCTAACAACTGATGTCTGATGTGTAATTCCAACATCTTCAAAATAAGTTCTTAACTCCTGATTAGTGAATTCTATGCCGTTGTCTGTTCTTACAACCCTTACTGGAGTTTGAAGAAGTACTTGAATATGTTTCAGAAAGGTGATGATGATGCCTGGTGCTTCGTCTTTTGATCTCAGAAACTTAACCCATGTATATCTCGAATAATCATCGACGATAACAAGAATATACTTTTTCCCATTAATGCTTTCAACTCTCATTGGGCCACATAAGTTTATGTGCAACATATGCAACTTTGCTTCCGAACTAGGTACGGATTTGGGTTTATATGATGCTCTTTTGCTTTTTCCTTGTTCGCATGATGGACATAAGTGATCCTTGGTGTTTTTGAACTTTGGAAGTCCGTTGACGATGTTGTCTTTGGAAAGATTGTTAATGGTGTCGAAATTGAGATGGGATAACCTTCTATGCCACAACCAGGACTGTGTTCCAGATGCTCGTGTCATAAGACATATTGGTGATGAAGAGGCCATTTGATTGATGTCGATAGCATACAAGTTTGTATCACGATTCCCAGTTAAGAGATCAGTGCCATTCAAGTTTCTAACGAAGCAAGCATTTTTCCTAAAAGCAACCTCTAAATCTGCATCACAGAACTGCCCGACTGAGAACAAATTGTGTCCCAACACTTCGACATAGTAAACCCAAGTGATCAAATAATTTCCAAAAGGTAGATCACTATAACCCATGATAGCTGCTACATGATCATTTCCAAAACGTACGGTTCCCATGAATTTCCAGACGAAATTGATCAGCAGCTTCAGATTCCCGGTCATGTGCTTGGAGCAACCCGAGTCGACGATCCAAAGACAAATTTCGATAACCTGCCAGTAACAGAGAAAGAATATTGTGGAAACCATTTTGATGTTGGTTCCTTTGGGTTAGAGGTAAAATCCTGATCACACTCAAAGAGGTTTTCTACAGGGAATTCTGGTTTATCACTCATTGTACCATTCTGGAGTGTGAAAGTTCTACCTGTGGGTTTCCAAATATCCTCCCTAAAGTATACACTATAGTTCCTGTCAGTAGTGTAAAGTCTAAGTTTTGCAACTAGTCTTCCTACTCGTTTAGCGTAAGATCTTTTTGGAACGTTCTTCTTAACATGCTTATCATTGACATTCTTAGAAACATAGTCATCTTGAACATTAATTAAAGATTTCTTGCAAGTTAAACAAAGAGATTCAACACATTCATTAGACTTAGCAAGTTTCATAGGTTCAGTACATTCAGATGAAATGTCTTTCTTATTCAAAAGCGGTAAATTCCTAGGGTGTTCTTCTACTTTCTTCTCTTTATTCAAGCTACAACTCCTAGAGGCAAGCGAGACTCTATTGTTCCTTGTATTGCTCTTAGGCTTTAGTCTGTTGCTCTTAGAGGTGCTTCCTAGTCCTGTAGAAGGTAAGGCACACGCATTAGGATTCACATTTTTATGAAGGGAGGTGGTTTCAGCTTTCCTAGTCTCTTTAGAGTGCTTTTCTAAACTTATGTCGTTTGTTCCATATGTTTTAGATGTGGAGGCAGACGCATTAGTAGTACTCATCTTAAAAAGGCCAGGTGCTAAAACTTTTGGTTTCTTGATAACCGATTTTCCTTTATCAACATGTTGTTTAGGCAAGGCAGGTGGAGTGACTGGTTTTGATGAGACATTTTTATCATTGACTTTTTGAGGAGGCATAGAAACAGACATTTTTTGTTTGGAAACCGGTTTGGGATCATTTGCTTTCTCCTCATTCAATGGTTTTGTTATCACAGTTTCCACTACCTTTCCTTTTTGTTATCACAATGTCATTGTAGGCACGCTCATACGACAATTTGTCATATTTGCATTCCTCAGTTTTTCGATCAAGTTGTTTAAAATATGACACATTTTCTTTTTCAAGTTTTTCAAGAGCTTTTTTATATTTTGAAACAATTTCGGAGGTTTCAGACTGGAGTCTTTCATGATCTTCAACAGAATATGTTTGCAAAATGATGGACATAATATCAGTAGTCAGAACATCTTTGAAGAGAGAATCATTTAAATTTTCCAAAACTTTGATTTGTTCAATACTTTCATTAGCTTGCTTTACCAGGGATTTATGGTCCTTGACAAAGTCAGCTGTTTCTTTCAAAAAGGCTTGTTCAAAATAAATTACCCTGGAGTTGATGTTATTCAGCTGAGGGGCAATTTCAGTTTCAAAAAACTTTTTTTGTTCAATATCAAAACTATTAAACCAGATGTTGCTTGTAATATGAGTTTTAGTTTTAACAGTCTCTTGAAGTCTCCCAATTCTAGTTTTAACATCGTCTAAAATGCTTCTGGCATCACTTGTGTTAAAAGGATTATTTGAAGACATTTTTTCGATTTTCAAAAAGGATTTTGAGACAACTACAGGAGTTGCAACTGGTTTTGAAACTGGTTTTGAAACTGGTGTGATGGAAAACTTTGATTGTTCTTTATGTGAAACAAACGAAATACCATTAATTTTGTTCCATTTGTTATAGTCAATTGGTTTGATTTCCGGATGTTTTTGTTTCATTCTTGATCTACTCTCCTCAGATAGTTCCAACGTTTCAAGAGAATCATGCACAATTATGGGTTCATGCAAAGGTTTTCCATTGTTCAACACATTCCGTTGTTTCTGAGCTTTCTTGAGGAAACAAGGAGGTGAGTTACCAAGAGCCATTTTATGTGTAGTATGAAAAATCGGATTTACTTGATTAGAAAGCATCTTGTTTGTTTTAGCGGAATGACTCGTTGTAAGAAGTAAATTATCCAATTTTTTGATAGTTTCATTTTTATCCAGAATTTCATCAAGAAGAGAATCTTCTCGTTTTGAAAAATCAGCAATCAACTGTTTCTTCTCTTTTTCAAGATCAGAAAACAGTTTTTTTTGTTTAGAAAGTTGGTCATTTAGTTCAGAAATTTCCTTGTTTAAAGATTTTATTTTCAAGTTCAGATTCACATCAAGTGTATCATACTTGATTTGCAATTGTTTTTCTCTTAAAACAGAATCTCGGTAACCAATTTCTAATTCTGATATTTTGTTTGTATGAAATTCATAGGCTCTGGCGTTCTCTTTGTAACTCTCAAGCTCAGTGGTCAATTTAACATTCGCGGCCTTAACTTCGCGATTGACCTTACTAACTTTCTCAATTTTAATGCCACAGTTATTGATTAATGATTCAAAATAAGCACGTGTTTCCTCATCAGTCTCAGTATTTTGTGCCACACAGCCTCCACTAGGATCCACATCTGGAGTTTCGGAGTTAGTATTGCTACAACTCGGATTGTCCAGGTATGTATCATAAGTAGGTGCTGGTGTCACAGAATGCTGTTCGTCATGAGTAAACACATCAAATATGACATTGTTATAGCATGGATCAATGATTGGTACCTCAGATACTGCGTTGGCGTCATAGACAGGAGGTGCGTCAGAGTCAGTGTCGTACTTAGTCTCCTGAAGATTTGCCATGAAGATGCAGTTCGCATTGATTTCCTCGAGGTCTTCCAAATCATCCACAATAGCGAAAAAATCATTTTCCTCAGCACTCAACTGCATCCCTGCTTCTTGCTTCTGTGCTAACAGCATAGCTTTCCGAAGAAACTCAGCATTCTTCTTGTGTGGCTTAGTGGGACAGTTTCGTGCCATGTGACCCATTCCTTGACAGTTATAACACTTAACATGATTACCCTGATTCACATTTCCATAATTCCCAACGACTGGAGCTGCAACATTCCCATTCTGATTACCCACTGCTCTATTCCTAACATTCTGTCCCATCTGATTTCCAACATTCTGACCCAACTGATTACCCTGATACGGAACCGCCTGATTACCCATGCGAAATCAAGTAGCATATCCCTGCTGATTCCCAATAACTCCAACCGTTTGTCCTTGATTACCCATATTCACACCCGGCTGTGCAATTTGCCTGTTGCGAGTGTTTGATGAAATCCTTTGGTTGTTGTTAGTTGGTGTGGAATAGCGACCTCTGAATGCTTTACCCAATAAAGAAAATACTTGTAACAAAGCTTCTTCGGGTTCCATTTCAAGATCAGTGATTCCTTGTTCCTGGTAATGTTGTTGTTCTGGTGGATAGGTTTGTTGTTGAGGGATAACAGCTTGTGGTTGTGGAATGTATTGCTTCAAGTTGTTGTTGTTGGAAGATGATGAAGCTTGTTGTTGTGTATTCACTGAAGGTTGAGTCGTTGCAATAAGAGCCAATGGATCATGATTCTTTGCCAATCTTTCTTTCCTGACTTCATTCGCTTCAGCTTGGTTTTGTTTCATAAAATCGTTTAGTTGATCAAAGTTCACCTGATGTAAGTCTTTTGTTTGGTTGACAATAGTGACATATCGTCCCCATTCTTCTGGAAGATTGTTCAGGAACTTGATGTTTTGAACGATAGTTCTGGGTGCTAACTTGTTTCTGATAAGCTCATTCATCAAAGTGCAAAACCTTCCATAGTAGGATTCAATGGATTCTCCTGGAGTTGAAGTAAACTTTTTCCATTCAGTGAGCAGCTTGTTCTCCATGTCTTGTTGACCAATTTCTGTTCCATGACAAAGCCGTCTAACAAGTTCCCACATATCGAAAGCAGTTTCACAACTGTCTACCGCAACAAATATGTTTCTTGGTAAACCCAGTTGGACAATATGAATTGCCATGTCATTTGCATCGACTTGCTTCTGATCCTCTTCAGTGTATTCTAATTCAGTTTGAGTATGAAAAGATGGTGGGACGTCAGGAGTTCCAGGATCTAGGATTTGTCGAGGCTTGAAGGGTCCATTCGTAATGGAGTTAATCATGAGTTTTCCATTAGGTTTGGTCTTGATGTAGCGAAGCATACGACTTTTCCATTGAAGATAACCACCTTTTTCCAACATAGGAGGACGGTTTTCGGCACCGGCTGCATGAATATCTTGTTGAGTTGCCATTGATGAAGGTATGATATGATAAAGTTGATGTAGGATCGATTCAACGATAAAGGAGTTGTGTTGGATGAAGATTAAGCTTGGTTGTTGTAGTGAAAATTTGGTCTAAAACCTTAAAAACCTCAATAACTTCGTTCTCACGGTCGTTTTGATGGGTAGAACGCTGAAAACGAAGTTATGGTTCAAAAGTTATAGCCGTTTGAAGTTTTGATCAAAATCTTACTCGTAAAACTGTTCTTATGCGTAGAGATGAGTGCTTATGCGTAGGATGCTTATGCGTAGGAGTCCTTATGCGTAAAGAGCTTAGGCGTAGAAATCCTTATGCGTAGAAATCCAAGTTACGCGTAAACTTAAGGTTAAACGTAAGTCTTATGCGTAAACGTTAAGCGTAGAAGTAGAGTACCTTACGCGTAAGAGTTAACATATGCGTAGAGTGCTTACTCGTAAGCTTTCTGCTTATGCGTAAGAGGTGGTTTAAAACTAAAAATCCTTTACACTGTCACAGCGTAAAAGATATCCGAAATTCGAAGTGTTCCACACACTTATCCAAGTGAGGGAAGCACTGAGTCACCTTTGTTGCACGAAGATTCGTTACCAAAAAGTTATGCGTAGAAAACTAGGGTTTTGACTTTCTTACGCGTAAGATTAGGGTTTTGACTTACGCCTAAAAAATTTCCAATGATTCAACCGATTTCTTTTGCACAGATATCTTCCAAAACACGCAAATACCAAGATTGTATTGACCTTAAACACCCAAAAAGCTTTTTATGCTTACGCGTAGAAATGAACAACGAAATCAAAACGAGTTTAAAAACGATTTAAAACACGTAAAGCTTCGAACTTTTTGCCAAAACTAGAATCTTTAACACTATATAAACCTTAGACTATAAGAATCTTGAAGATTTAAGTGCAAAAATTAAAGTTTTATGAGTAAATCTTGAGAAAGACTACTACGCGTAACACGTCAAAAAAAACTTCAACCAAAACACTCCTAAACCATTGTTAGGCGATTGATACCAATTGTAGGACCTTACTTTTATCAACCTTATCACAAACCCACTTACCAAACACAAGTATCACCACGTGAAACCACGCTACGCATAGAACACGTTCAACTCAAACACAAACATAAAGCGTACAAGATGAAGAAGAAAAGATTAAGAAACATGGTGACTTGATGTTATGAAGTCGTGTATGTAGAGAGAATAGATGAAAACAATAAGTTGTATATTCCAAAGAAAACACACACACACACACTCAAGCACACCCCTCAAATGAGACTTTGAGGGGTATTTATAGTCTAAAACATAAACGCCCTAATGGGCTTTGGCTTGGGCCTCGTGGACTTGGACATGGGTTGGATTGGATATAAGGCAAGCTTAAATAAACTAATACCCATTTAGCTTAGTCCAATCCACGAGCCCGTTGACTATTCTAGCACGATATCTAACACACGTTATAAAGTTCCTAAATGTCAATGACCATCACTTCTAATAAAACAATTAAGGCTAACAATCTCCCCCTAAGGCTAACAATGTTTATCTTCCGAAGGTTGTCAAACGTTTCTGCTATGTCTGCTAACATTCCCTGCTCTTCCTTGCTCTTGATGACCATGTCGTCCACATATGCCTCCAGGTTCCTCCCTATCTGCGACTGGAAGGCAGAGTATATCATCCGCTGGTAGGTGGCCCCAACGTTTTTTAGGCCAAACGGCATCTTTGTGTAACAGTAGGTCCCCTGTTCCGTGTAGAACGCCGTTTTTTCTTCATCTTCCCTTGCCATCTGTACTTGATGATAGCCCTTGTAAGCGTCCAAAAAGCACTTGTACTTGTTGATGAGTGTGTAAATACTCATCATTTTTTGGTCAAATCTGAACTGCAAAACATTTAAAAATGCTCAGAAATGCATCAAAATACTGAAAATATCTCAAAATTTCATTTTATATGTTTCAGATGCAAAATGTTTAAAATCAGATGAAAAATGAGCTAAGTTTGCATTATTGGCAGTTTCAGTCCCCCGACTTTCAAATCTTGTCAGAAATAGTCCCTGAGCACTTATTTTAAAAGAAAAGTCACCAAAGGTCCTTTTAAAATCATAAGTTGTCAAAATTAGTCCTTTGGTGAAAAATGTCAAAAGTTTTGAGAAATTACAAGTTTAGTCCTTTGAGTTTCAAAATTGGCAAAAATAGTCCTTGGAAGTTTGAAAATGTCCATTATGGTCCTTGTACTATTGAAACTTGTCATTTTTGGTCCCTTGGAACAACTTTGATAAAATGGCAGAATTGGTCCCTCTAGTTTGGAAGAATGGCAGTTTTGGTCCTTGTATTAACAAACCAAACTCCCATGACCCTTGGCCCCTGTCAAAACAAGCCTTGAACCCCTGCCATATCCTGTGACCCCCCTTTTTGGACCCCCTGCCTTAATATTAAACCCCCTAGTCAAACCCCAGTCAAACTCCAACACCTTTTCCCTCCAAACCTGTCTCTTCTTCACCACTTGCCTGCAACACCTTATCCCTTCAACCCTCCTCCATCATCATCACACCTACAATATTCCTTCCCTCCAAACACCCCAAGCCAAAGGCATTAAATGCCCCTTTCCCTGTTATCAGAACCACTGGCAAATCTTTTCCCGCCAAAACTCATCAAACGGCCAATATCCACTCAACTGATCCAATGGCCAAATTTACAAGTGGGATTTGCTCAGAGATGTGAGAGAAGCAGTTTTGGTGTATAAAAAGAAGAAAGAGAAGCAAGAGGAGTAGTAGTTCTTAGTTTTCAAATTTCCTTTATGTCGTTTTTTATATCAATGTTTTAGTTTATGTTAAAAGTTGTAATCTTTTGTTTCTATGTATTAAACTCAAGTTGTTTTATCATTATAATCTGTTTTCAAGTATCAATTCAAAGTTTGATCCAAGTTTCATGATTTTAAGGTTCCTGTCATAAGATTCAGTTCACATGTTCTTGAATTCAAGCTTAAATTAGCTCTTTTATAATTAAAATAAGCTTATCTAAGCTACTGATAGCAAACAAGCAAAAAGTTATTAAAACGTAGACTTTGTATATTTTGTGTTAAAACTCTATAAAAACCATAAAACTACGTAAAGCCTCACAAAAATCTACAAAACGTCGAGTCTAAACTGGATTTTGCTACTCACTTATGCGTGAGTAGTAGGTCGAATAATACGTCGAATATGGTTTGGTTTGTAATGATAAGATATGGTTTGGGTTAGGTTTTGGTCGAGACGTTGTTGGTTATAGGTAAAGGTAGTGACGAACTTGGTTTTAGAGACGTGTCCAACTGAAAACAACTGGTTTATGGTTTCAATGAACTTTGACTTAATATTCGAGTGGTTTTCGATAGTCATCGAATCTATTCGAATAAAATTAATATTTTCTCGATTAAATTCGAACTTAAGTTCTTGTACACTTGACTTAGAATACTGTCCTTGGAAT